>OZ007497.1:141473557-142003557 GCA_963931805.1 Microdon myrmicae
ACAGGTTTTCAGATTACTGCTTCCATCTTGTCATGATATTGTTTGTTTCTGTGACCAGAGAACCGTTTGTGTCTCGAATTATTTGGGCTCTCCCTCGGTAGCCAGTTCTAATTGAATTTATGCCGGCATACATACATCTGATATTCTTTGCTCTGGCATTTTCTAGAATTATTTCGATCCGAGTCTTCTCCCATTCGGGTTTTTTGCGGTTGAAAAGTTTCATTGTTCCTTTCCGGATTGTTGCGTATTTTTCTGCGTTGACTTCATCATATCTTACTAAGTGGATCACTCTGAGGTGTTTACGTTCTTCGATTCTCGCCCTGCTCTCATCGCCAAATCAACGTTTGGACCTAATTGTTTTCTTAAATCCTAATTCCTTTTGGACCGTTTGTTTGATTGTGTGTCTGATCTATGCCCATTTAGTGCACACATTACTGATTTCCTCGTCCTCACTGCTCCCATTCTCTAGAATGCTAAATCTATTCGTTAGTTTGTCTTCATATTCAGGCCTTTTGCTCGTCTCCCGTGACTGCCCATGCGGGATTGCTGTGAGGCGACTCCTAATTTTGCCTATCACTAGAAGATGATGGGAGTCGCAATTTGCTCCTCTATATGATCTCACACCAAGAATATTCGAGTAGTGTCTTTTGTCAATGAGGAAGTGGTCTATTTGGTTACGCGTTACGCCGTCGGGTGATATCCATGTGGCTTTATGAATTTCCTTCTGCTTGAACATCGTGCTTTTCACTACTAAATCTTTTGACGCTGCGAACGTTATAATTCGAATTCCATTCTTATTTGAAACGTCGTGTAGGCTTTCTTTACATATAGTTGGTTGGAAGATATCTTCCTTTCCAATTTTTGCATTGAGGTCTCCGAGGACGATTTTAACATCAAATGATGAGACCCATCAAATACTTCCTTTAGGAACTCGTACAACATGCCAGACACGGGCACTCGGTTCACTCCTATCCCCATCAGTCTGTCACTAAACTTCCATCGAATATCGCAGCACCGAAATTGTCCGAAACGCTGCCACGTTTGTCCACAACCGGGAGGATGAAAAGTACGCACTGGGAGAGAAACACAAACGAAACTCCACAATGCCATGTCCACAACAGGAAACGGAAACACGCTGATTTAGTTTATACCGTTTTATTCCCTTTAAAATTGTGGATAATTCTCTTTGTTCTCAGCCATTATTAATTATGTTAGTGTTTTATACTTCACTTAGAACTTGATATTAATATTAAATTGATTTTTATAAATTTTTATCCAAGATGAAACACTTCTTTCTCGACACGCCCTCGCTTCTCCGCCGCGCGACGGAGAGCGGGAGCGGCACGAGCGTGGTGGGCGGCGGATGTAATAAGACTCATCGATAAACGGCTTGTGCAGAGCCGACTCGCTAATGGGGGTGAGTTTGTGGTGTGGTGGTAGATATCCTCTCCACTAAGGATATGTTTTTAATTACCACCAGGAAACGTAAATTCTGTCTTGGTGGGATAGAAAACCAGATCTCGTAATGAAGATCATGGTGGTATGAGTGTGATCGTTTAGATCTGTGTTGTTTACCCATGCGCGAGGGCAATGGCAAAACAAAGCAGGCAGGCGGCAAGGACAAAGGGATCGAGAAGATCGTTGTCTATGAAGTGCATCGCGTCTAAATAAATAGACGACGATGCTTCGAAGAAATGTGGTAAGAGAAAAGATGAGACGAGGGCATCATAAAAGTCTTAGATGCGTGATGCCCGTGTGTAAATATACGAATAGACATTGGAAAAAGTGCTAATGGGGTGGTGGACGAAACAAATTCCTTGCTTGCATTTGTATATGCAGGGAAATTCGTTTGTGGGAAACGGATTCTATATTTGCATTGTTTATGCTTTGAATTCAATCCGGCGGCTATGCGCGAAGTCGATGATTGTTTGGAGATTTAAACAAAGGAGCATTTCTGAGTAAAGTGCTTGCAACTGTATCGATAGTTGCAATTCATTGCGAAGCAATTCAGATGATTACACAATGACGGTTCGTATATACCATCTGTGTCAATTGTACATGGCATCTATGGCGACGCCAGGATCGAACTCTAGTGTGAATATCTACACTAATTGGAAATTTGGTCCTGGGTCGCTAATGCAGAGATGCATTGATACATGTATGAATGCCCTTGTAGGAAAAATTCTTTGCAGGCATTTCCAGGTAATGCATTGAAAGCATTAATTATTCTGGGAAGGAAATGTTTTTGCTGGGGGGAGATTGCAGTGCAGGTGTGGTATGGTTGGAATTTGCCTGACAACCGAAGGTACCGAATAGGTTTTGGTTTATGCACCTGTATATTGGAAAGAATTCTTGTAGGGAATTTGTATGCGAAGAAATGCATGAAAGGTAAGAATTCTTGTACAGGGTCTTTTAGGTTATACCTTAAATAACCTTGATGCGTAAAGTATTTAAGGTGCTAATGCGATTGCATTAGCGAAACTTATAAGGTTGGGTCGAAGTTATGGGGGTTCTTCAGGCAAGTAACAGTGGGATTTGGCGGAACCGCCACAATTGTCCTTCGTTTCTTCGTGGGTAGATTCTGTTGGGGTGTGTGCGTTTATAGGTACATAATTTTACCATGGGCCCTGTATTTTTAGCACCGACATTCGGTCATTAATAAATTTCACATCTTTTATATGGGGCGTAATCTTCTTGTTTATGATGAAACCAGTTCCGAGGTTATGTGTATCGGTACCTCCACACGCCAGTGTGAACCAGTTGGTTTCGATTACTTGACGTGGGAGTCGGACTTCCTGAAGCGCGACGATTTCCATTTTATATTGTTTCGCGTTTTCTACGACCGTCTGTATCGCGCCTGGTTTATATAACGTTCGAACATTCCACATGCCGACGCGTATATCCCACTTTTTCCGTTTTTCCCTACGTCTTATTTTTGCCGAGTCGGTGTTTTCTTGATGATTTGTTTACTTATGGTAGTGTCGGCGCATCACATCTACACCTACCGGGTTTTTCGTGGGATTTTTTTTTTTGTATATTGATTATTCCTTTTTGTTCCCACGAGTCTTGAGGTTTCAAACAGTCAGGCATATCAGAGCCCCTTTTGATATGGTAAGGTCGGCTTACTGGTCTGATTCGACAGGGTGTCATAGAGGCACCCTTATAATACAGCCGATATACCCCTGGCTGCAAACCATCCAATAGGCACGGTGACGCCTAACAGCCTAGATTAGGGGTGGTAGATCTTTGTGTGTTACTCCGCGCTAGCCTGTCTAACATGGGTGGCCCTACTGGAAACGTACGTTTTCGTCAGCATAGCCTGAGTGATTCATTGTAGTTTAAGCTCCCGCATCACGTCAAGGTTTCTACTAAGCGGGGGAAATTATACACCGGGAAGAATAACTTCCGTGACGAGCTCTGGATATGAGAAAATTGTCCGAATTTACTGGCAGTGCTGGCATTCAGATGGCAGAAACATATCAAGCTCGTATCATGTTAGATATCTGGCACTCATGTAGACTCCTCTACTAGCTGAGTCAAATTCCGGTTCCTGAGGACAGTTTCAGTTAGACTCCCAGCCTCGCCTGTTCTGTGAGAATATAATAACCAATTGGGGTTATGTACATTAAAGTCACTCAAATGCTCGGTGGTTGATTAGTACCCAATTGACGATGTAAGAAAGATATTTGAAGAGACGTTTCGGGAGTGATAAAGGAATTTTACGAAACCTCTTAATACAATCTTCAGTCAAATGCTATTTAAGTGGTTGAGATCCATTTCTTTCCTTTGGGAAAATTGATTCGATCTGGTGAAAACACAAGCTCTGCCTTGAAGTGGAAATTTTGCATGGAACTCTTATTCGAGAAAACTAAGCTATGCCGAGCCGTGCTTTTTTATATAGTTAGCTCTATGTGATTTCAGTCCTCAGATATTACACATCGCACTTTGGAAACGTTTAATGTAACTTTTTAGGTATAGTACTGGCGCCAAGCATTTCTTTTAATTTTCTTCACGTTTATTTATTGGGCAGGTAAAAAATTTGATCAAGTAACTCGTTTTTCAATTATAAAGATTAAATAAATAAAAAATAAAAAACGATAAGTATAAAGAACTTGTTAAAGGAAAAGAAAAAAAGATCACTTCTACTCATCGTTCAAGGAAGTACCACATAGGGCGTTCTCCGAATCTACGTACAGTCTACGACGAAACGAACAAAATCTCCTTAAGACTTTGTTGCTCGGAAATCTTCCAAAAAACGTCATGAAGAATGTTGTTTCCCGAACTGAAATCATAATTAATCGGCCAGCTCAAAACTCTGATGAGATAATCGAAGTCGGCCAAACACAGGTGTGCGTGGATTTATATTTACTTATGTTATGCTTGAAAGACATTCCTCAAGAATCACCCACAAGTTAATATGAGTCTCGGTGAGGTTTGGAATATTGGGCTTCGCCGTTTGAAGATGTTGTTGAACGGCTTCTTTATTCGTACTAATAAAACCAAGCCCTTTAGAATTGGGGGCGACTTACACCGATCATCTCAACTGTACGAGGGTTGCCTTTTATATTTCGGGATTAGAGAACAAAAACAAATATTGATCATCGAAAATCACTTTATTGTTTTTCAAAATATTCCCTATGAAGATCTATACACTTTTGCATGCGTTTGAACCAATTGTCGAAGCACTTTTGCCACTCTGATTGAGGTATCTCCAACACATGCATTCTGAATGCAGCAACCGCTTCTTCAGGTGTCGAAAAACGTTGACCTCTCAGTTTGTTTTTTACGTACGGGAATAAAAAGAAGTCATTCGGTGCCAAGTCAGGACTATACGGCGGATGACCCATCAAATCGATTTTTGGGTGCTCAAAAATGCAGTTGTCGCAGCCGATGTGTGAGAGCTCGCATTGTCGTGGTGAAGAGTGATCCGTCTTCGGCGGTTGGTCTTCCTGATTTCTTGGAAGACAACTGGCAAACAAATGGTTGTGTACCACTCAGAATTGACTGTTCTGCGTTGTTCTAGTGGTACGATTGCGACATGTCCAGTTTTTCTGAAAAAACAGGCGACCATTTGCTTGGAAGTGCTTCGTGCGCGAACAACTTTTGTTGGATTTGGCTCATCTTGAAACACCCAGACAGTCGACTGCTGTTTACTTTCGGGCTCATACGCGTAAATCCACGATTCACCACCTGTTACGATGTCATAGACGTGTTTCGAAGCACCGCGACCGTATTTTTTAAACATTTCTTTCGACCAATTGACACGAGCCTTTTTTTGGGCGATTGACAAATTGTGTGGGATCCAACGCGAACAAATTTTTTTGACAGTCAAATGTTTATGCAATATTGAATGTATGCTGGTCCCACTAACGCCTAAGGTTGTCTCAATCTCACGATAGGTCACATGACGATCTTCCAATATCAGTTCGTGCACAGCATCAATGGTTTTCGGAACAACAATTGATTTTGGACGACCTTCACGAAATTCATCTTGGAGTGAACTACGACCACGATTGAATTCACCATACCATCGATAAACACTGGTCCTTGATGGAGCTTCATCGCCAAAAATTGAATTAAGTTCATCAAAGCACTGTTGCTGAGTTAATCCACGCCGAAAGTTGTAATAAATAATCGCACGAAAATGTTGACGATTTAATTCCATTTTTGGGCCGAGATGAATCTTTTAAGTTACTGTAAACAACACAAATAGCGGTCGTATGTCAAAACGTTCTGAGTGCGTATAACCTCAAAAATGTCCAACTTTACGACAGAGCTGTCAATTGCCGGATTGCAACACTAGGGTTGCCAAATCCCGAAATATAAGAGGCAACCCTCGTACCATCAACCAAGCCCTGAAAGGCAGTAAAGATTTTCTTCCGACTATTTCACGCAACCTCTTGTTTAATGGAATGGTATTCTAATGAGCGTTCGGTGAATTTGAAAACTAAAGTAGAGAAATTTTTATTCGTGACCGTGGAATGTGTTTTATTTTATTATCACTACTTACAATGTTAAAATAATACCACTACTTATTTCACCATCGAATTAAATTAAATATAGTTTAGTCTAGCATTGTCCGTTGATTTCGAACCAAGAACTTCCTGCGCCTCAGTTGGATGTATTTATCACTCCACCAAAGAAATAGTCTATTACTATATATTGTTTTACTCGTTCATTTCTGATATTAATAAATTCGATTCGATTCATCGTTTTTCCTCTACAGACTTAAATGTTTGGAAAAGTAAAAGCAAAACAGTGCCTTAGAGGAAGAAGAGGATATAAGACAGTGTAAGTGGTCAAGGGCCACTTTGATTCTCGACTACAACAAATTGGCGATATAAAGCAATTGGTTGCATTGTGCGTGTTATTCTTTTGTTTGATCTAATCACTCTCAGGTGCATATAATTTTTCTATAATTGGCACAACAGGTGTATCCTAGAAGCCTCTATGCAGTCACAGCTACCAATCACATTAAACAATCTACAGTGACGACTGCAACGGAATTGGATGGAAATAAGTAACAAAAGATACGAAGGAAGATCTTTTGATTACGATCTTGATCCCTTCGCGTTACGTGAACGGTTTGCAAGTACATGTGCAGGTAATCCACTACGAGATAATGACTGCACATCCGCCGTCAGGTAAATAAAAATAATTTCGTGAACGACGTGATAACTTGAGCACTGTCCGTGCCAGCAAAGAAAGTTTTTTATTTACCTCTGCCTTATTTTAGATTAAATTGATTTTTCACGTCTGAGATTTTTAATTTGCGGAGAAAGAAAGCAGGCGGAGTTCGTGTGAAAATTCACAGAGTGATGATTCGTGGACTTGTTTGAATTATGAACACAAAAAAAAATTAAATTGTTTTAATGGTGTAACCAATGAAACAGTTAAGAAACTGGTAGTTCATGTCCGGGGAGTTTTGAAAATCGCCGCACTGCAGTGACCTTACGAAACTGTGTATTCAGGTGTCCAGAAGCAGCTACCTGTTGATTCAGTTGCGAGAACCTATTATGGATAACTCATTATTCTTCTTGAATTAATGACCCCTTGGCATTTAATTGGAACATTGTCGGCTTTACAGTTGTCGTCAGTGCAGCTACCAATTAGCCGCCATGACGACGGAGAATAGACTAATGGAATATTTTCCAGCCGAAGACGTTGTGGTTAAGAATTGAGGGAATACGTCAACTGTGACGCAGTATATTGACTGCAGGGGTCTGCTGGAGAATTTTAGTTTCATTAATCATTTAATTTCGGCTTTTTATCGTTAGATGTTTATACAGATTGGGTTTCACGTGAGATTTATCATTGAATTTTAATTTACATGAAAGAAGGTGTTCTAAGTTGTGATGGGATCAAATTGGAAAGGAAAGGATCTTAACATTATGTCTAATGTATAAGTTTTCAGCAAGATAGATTGGTTTAGATACCACGTACTCTCGGAATGAGATGGTTTTAATACGCAAACCGACTGCGTCAATATTGTGCGCTTAGAATTCAATACAGGTGGAAGAAGAGGAAGACAACTGGGAAGAGTGGTGCCGATGCAGAGTGCTCTTCGTGATCTTACCGTGCGTTCTACTCTCGTATAATTTGACTGAAGATCATTCCCTACATTTATCTAGCCCTCTAGAATTGCTGCCAGTGTGAACTAATGTGAGTATTCTGACTGAGTACTTTTATAGGCGGATACTTGTTGGAGAAACTTCCCAGTTCATTTGAGCAACTTTTGTGGTAATACGAGGGTAGGTGAATGAGTCCTTAGAAACGTCAGCGATGGCGCTAATTGTCTGTTTTTAGTAAGCTTCATTCATCAATTTTTCAATTTGTTTCATATATCAATTTTGCATGATAAATTGGGTATGAAAAAGAAAAATCTGCGAGATGGGTGCCGCATTTGCTCTCTTTTGGAGTGCATGCGGTGCAACCCAGATGAGTGCGCAGATTAGTAACTGTAGACATGGATACACCACTACCCTCCCGAGACGAAAGAACAATAAAAAAAGTGGATTATTAAAGGTGAACGGGCTCCAAAGAAGGCAACTACGGTGAAATCTGGAAAGGTTCTGTATTTTGGGATACACCAGGTATTATCTTCATTAACTATTTGGGATAGACGATAACTGGACACTATTATGGTTCATTATTAAGTCAGCTAAATGAGGAAAGAAGAGAAAATCGTCCTAATTTTCTAAAGACTTATTGACCTGCCCTCATATCTTTAGATCAGGGACAGACAGGATATGTTCCGCCTATGTTTTAACAACAAAATTGAACGTTTATCACCTATAAGCTGGCCTTTTTTGCATCTCATTGGTCACACGCAGTGCTGTTTTTAATGCTCCCGATCAAATCTGGGAATCGAATTCCCCATTGAGGTAAATATTTGTCATGTCAATATTCTTATGGTTACTGTGAAGATGTAACTCTCCAGGAATCCTTTGCACTTCCCTGCACTTTTTGTGGCTACGAATAAAGGTTATTCCAGATAAATTTATCCCATAATAGTGCGGCTTCGACGATGACAATGCTATGTGGCGGTTTCAAATTACTTTGCCGTTAAAAATGTAAAGTGGCACAATAAATTTGCGAAACACTTTTCCACCCACACTAAATATAATGGGTGAACTGTGGCGGTTCAATTGAACGCCACCAATCATCTTCCCATTACCCTATGTAAAAACTCCCATCTAGGGCATACAAACCTGGAAAACAAGTACTTACTTGTTCATGGTCGGTAAAGCGTTGAAACCCAGTAAAAAACATAATATTTTCTGATGCTAAATCAATCAGCACATAAACAGGCATGTTCCTTATGGGCAATTTGGTTGCATCATCATGCAGCCAACATGAACCGAACCAATACATTGTACATGTCTCGGTTCGATTTCTATCATGTGACTGGCATCCTCCACACGTAAGCTCAATTTGGTTGCACCATCTAGCAACCAACATTGCCCGAACAATATCCATGAGATATTCCCTTGCCCGCCAGCCGCACACATGCAGGGAATGTTTTATCTTTCCTTTGCATATCATGCCCACATCTATCGGTCACCTGACCGACAAATACATGAGGGGATCCGGCCGACCGCCCAAGCAAGTCGAGTTCTCAGAATGGAAATTTACCATCGAGAATTCGACTACGTTGGGATGCCATCAACATGTACACGGTCAGCAATAATGCTTTACGCAGTCGCTGATCGTGCAAACATTCAAATCCCTATGCAGGGATATTGACACCAGCTGCAACCATGTCTGCTTATGATCCCCTTAGGAAATTATCGTATCCACGGTTCGATTGCTCATGCACAGCATGAGAGGGCGAAGCAACCTCATTTGTGTGTGTGCACATCCTTTCAACGATCATCCCTTATATGGTCATCGTGTCCATGAATGAAAGTTTCGGTATTCTGTCGTTTCAATTATATCTTTAATCGGGATCTGGATTCCGTGGAGGCAAGTCGGGCCTCCACGTTAAGTAATAAAAGTCAGTCGTCGACATTTGGAGTTTAAATTCGGTGCTTAAGATCGGCATCGGGAGCCAACTTATAAATCGAGTCTGTAAATAGATTGTATCAAAGTTAAATTAATCATTTAGTGACAGTACAGTTGATTTATGTAACAAATCACTCGATTTCATAGTTTACTAAATAAAGTATATCAAAGTTAAATTAATCATTTAGTGACAGTACAGTTGATTTATGTAATAAATCACTCGAACTTATAGTTTTCTAAATAAAGTGTATAAAAATTAAATCTTTTATTTATTTACGGAACTGATGATTTAATTACTGAACTGTTGATTTATTAGAGAGATAACAGACAGCTGGGTTTAGCGTTTCCCTAGAACAGCGTTCGAATAATTTGGTGAACCTGTTCCCCTGTGGCACCTTACTACTGGGACAAATACGTATCAGGAAATTTACCCCACAGTGATGACAACTCATGGGGCCACTTATTGGGATAGAAGTAGTACCGGTGCCAACGACGGCACATATACATTTATACCCATAGAACTCTGTCTAAGTCACCTTAATATAATGGTTGAACTCCGTCCGATCCAACCCAAAAATCAAATTAAGGTGCGCTTCTACTTAGCCACTTCGAAAACAATTTGGGAGAGTTCCTTCTGGACCATTAGACTTTAAACTACCTGTTGAGCGACGTTAATGTTGATGATAACTATTTTTGTAAGGTTTTGGCGGTTTTTTTGGTCTATGCATATGGCTGATGGCTTAGGTGTTCCGCCGAACACCGTTCACAAACAAAAACGACACACGGAGCGAGTACCGTCACAAATGAAACGCAACGAAATGTTTTTTTTTTAAATTTTTGTTTTATTTTAATTTTGTTTAATTTTTTTGTTTTGTTTTGTTTTATTGTTGTACAACTCAAGGATTTACTACGCTTGAACATCCGTGGCGATTTTATAAGAACTATTTCAATGTCAATCACTTACAAACACAATTCAAACCAAAATTCCAAACGAGCGTTTTCGAGATTCGGATGGCACAGTACCACTCAGGAAACTTTTGGATACTAACACTTTTTTTATAATTTCGACTCATTTCGCCAAAAAGTGTTCGTCACTGGATGTTACTTTTAAGCGACACCAAACAAATTCGCAACGACACTATATTTGTATCGTTCAATATTTCAATTAAGTGCGAAACTAAACTTGCGAATATATTCACGAAAATCGGAACAACTTTCGAAGGATGTGAGGACTTGTATTTCTGCTGCGCGTGGCTTAGTGTGCGTTGAACGTCGAGTATATACGTTTATTTTTCGTTTTATTGCGCTGCGGGGACCGACCTTCTCGTAGGGTTCTCTGTGGTGACTGACTGATTTTTCTTCTGGGGATGATTCTGCTCACCCCATAGTTCTCTTTTCCCTTTCGTTTTCGTTGTCCTGGTGATTCTCTCTCAATCGAGAATCTCTCCACCAGGGAAGATCGCAATCACACATACAGACGTGGAGGTTGCCGTCTGTGGGATCATCAGAATTTCCAAACTTTTGTTGCGTTGCTTATGCAAACATTCGGGTGTGTTGTTTATTCTTGACGATCCTAGGATCGTGGTAATTATCGTATTTGCTTTGCCTATAGGAACGGCGTTTTCGTTTATTGCTGTTTCTCCGCAATGGCCTTTGTTTAGGCGAAGTGCATTGCTGCAGGGACAAAGGTTTTGCCGACGGATTGTTTTACGGCAACTGGCTTAACGCCGGGATTTGATGTTTGTCGACATCTGACGCAGCTGTGCCAACCCCTAGTGTTTATCCCGCTAATGGATCGATACACAATTTCTATGCTGGGTCTTGTCCTTCGATCGCCGTGCATGCGTAGGCACATTTTTCCGGACTTGAGGCCCACGTATCTGTGGATACATGGGGTTGTTGACCCCCGTATGGATGTAACCTTTGGTCAGGTGAAAAGTTGGACTTTGGGGATACGTGCCTGTGGGTACGTGGAGTTTGGTTATAGGTAAGTATGTTCCTTGGTGGAACGAAGACATCTCAGCCTATGGTGATTTGTGAGGTTCTTGGAACCGCCACAAGGTCCTTCTTAGAAACGCATGATACCGACGCCGCATTGCACAACTTGCTCGTTTCACTCCGCCTCCCACATGTCTCCCTTTTTTTCGCTTGAACTCGGGTAAATCCTTGTAATTCGGCATTCAAAAAATGTGTGATTTCATTGTCAGCATATCTTCACTTCACCACTGCATACGTTCAATTCTTGTGTCCTTCTATATTTTAGATAGCAGGCCGATCTGCCGCGTTCCCAAATAATTCTTCGCATACGCACGACCCATACCACGTATATCCATTTTATCCTCATACAACAAACCTCGATTGACTAGATTCGGTTTTTAACGTAAGCATCATGTCATCTCATTGTAGGACATCGAAACTGCGACCAAGGCCAATATATATATATATATATATATATATATATATTATCTCGAATGCTGTTGTGTATGAAAAAAACGGTTGTAGTAGTTGTAAAAAACGATTGTAGTAGTGTAAAAAAAACGCTTGTTGTGTATGAAAAAAAGAATGTATTCGACCTTGACCGCCATCGAAGAAGAAGAAGAGATTTAAAAAAAAAATTATAATAAAAGGTGTGGCGGGAGGCCGACTTAAGAGAGACAAATGTGCCCTTCACCTTCTCTCCGGCTTCTGGGCATCTTGCGATAACGAGAATCACCCACATCCGTAAGGATGTTGGGCTCGGTTTCAAGATATCTAAAATAGAGGGGGGGGGGGGGGGGGGGGGGTATCTAAGTATAGTGTGGACATGGTTAAATCAAATGTTCTCTAACTACTTGGATGGAGGGATGGTGAGAAAGAAATCATACAAGACCGGTAGGTCTTGATTGCGTTGATTTCTGCCTGTTCGCGCCCTTTTATATCGATTTTATCCTCATCCTCATTTTTCCATTTCCCGTCCATTAAATTCGGGTCCCGCTGATTTCTTCACCAGTCAATGAACCTATCATCATCATCATCGGCACCACAACCGGGATCCGGTCTTGGCGTTATTTAGCAAGTCCTGAGGATTGTTAAATTGTCCATCATATTTTTTTTCCGCGCAAGGTCATTAGCCTTGTGCCATCAATGAACCTATAGAAAATGGAAAAACTGTGAGAAAGGAGAGTAACTTGGGAGAGAATGGTTTCATTTTGCTTGGAACGGAAAGCAAAACTAAAGGATAAACAGCGTTTTTGTTAATTTGTGTGTAAATGTGGGTTTCCTTTTATTTGCCTTTAACCTCGAGTAGAGTATTGGATAATTCTACGATTGAAAAATTGTGATGTGTGTTGCGAGAAAAGGAAATGGAGAGAGTTGAAAAATATACGTGTGTATATTGCTTAATAGCTTATGGTATTTATCGTGATTGTTAACCGGTTCCGGAGGCTATCTTATACAGACGGAACTCCCGAGGTGAAACTAAAGAGGCAAACCAACGGCTTAAGTTTGGTACCTGCGTGCGGGTTGGTGTTGTACACGAATGTACTCATCCTCAGGTACTCATCCAATGATTGGGAATTGTTATCGATGATGCTGCGTGGATACTCTGTCAGTGGCCGATGGGCTCGTTCCAAAGCTTCATTCGATTGTGAATGGTACGCTAAGGTTTGTAGTTTCTTGATACGGAGCACCTTGCACACACCTTTAAACAACCCGCTAAGGAAATTGCTACCTTGATCGGTGACTAGTTGCCTCGGCACACCAGACCTAGCAACTCTTTGGTCAAAGACGACTGAAGCCAGTATCTCTGCCTCGGCATTTGGCAAGGAATTGTCTTGGAACGTCAGTATATACTAACTGCGCAGTGCGGTCAAGGGGGCTTACGATGTCTAAATAGTATTTTTCAATAGGCCTCTTTGCAATATCGGTTATTTCCATGGGTATAAAAATAAATTTTCGGATCGAGTGATCGAACGTGGAAGGAGAGCGCACAGGACAGGGAACAATGGCGGAGCCGAGTCGGTGAGGTCATGAACTTCCGGGTTCCTACAGGCCAGTAAATAAAAAAAAAATAAAAGTAAATTTAGTGAAGATTTTGTCTGCTGCCAGGTTTTGCTTATTATAATGTATTGCCTAATGTCGCGTATCATGTTCCTCCACCGATAATTCCTACGTATTTTATCGTAGGTTTTCGCCACCCCTTGGCGTCCACCCAACGGTCGATCATGGAAACATCTGGACTTCCTCAGGGTTTGTTATCTCCATTCGTTTTTTCCGTGCAGGAAGGAATGGGATCCTCGTACGGAGGTGAATCGTAGCTGGATGTCCCTGGGTCCCTTCGCTTGCCATTTGTTTCTCAGCCTGGACGCGTGCTACCACATTGCCTCTTCGTAGTGAAGGCGTTTCATTACCATTTTGTGGGATGCGGCTAAAGGCATCCGCATTGATATTGTACTCATGGGGTTTATATTCGATTTGATAATCAATCGCCGATAGTTTATGATGAAATCTGGCCATATGAGGCCGTTTTTTCTTTATTTCACTGTTCACTTTGCTCAATACTATTTACTATTTATTGGCCTGTAGGAACCCGGAAGTTCATGACCTCACCGACTCGACTCCGCTATCGTTCCCTATCCTACGCACTCTTCTTCCACGCTTGACCATCTGATCCGATCTCCTCAAGGTAAAACCGAACATTGTCCTCCCATCTCCGACAGTAATTGCGCCGATAGTTTTTTCATCTCCAAAAAGACCGTGCAAAATGTACCCTGCTTGTTCTTTTCAGATTCAACCACCCTTAGCTCAGTCGCGCAACTTCACTTTACGATCGCTCAAAACGATTCGATGCATCCGCATTCGTAGCCTCTTTTGGTCTTTCAGAGCGAGGTGCGTATTCGGTGCTTTTATGACTCATTTTCAAATTCACTAAAACACCTATAAACTATTGTTCTCGACGGAGCATGTGTGGAATAACATTTTTGCAACTATTGCAATGATTGTTCAGAAGTTTTTGCCATCAAAAAGGCATGTTTGATCAAAATATGGTATTACTGTTTTTTCATTTTTTTTTTTACGAAGGCGAAAGTAGCGCTACTCAAACGACTGTGGGTTGTAAACGAATGAACGAAATGTTACGAAACATCGTACACAAACTAGTGACAGATGGGCCTCTCGAAATGAGTCATGTTTATTTTCTAGTGATGGCACTTATTGAAAAATCTCGGGACTTTTTAGCCTATCTAGACACTTTTACCCGGTATTCGAGTTCTGCCAGAAAGATGGGAAAAAGTTATAGCTAGCAATGGGCTATGCCTCGAATGATTTCTTTGCAACAATTTTTTCACAATAAAGTTTCATTTTCATTACAAAAATAAAAAAATAAAAAAAATTAAAAAAATAAATAAATAATTAAGTAATTAAATAAATAAATAAATAAATATATAAATAAATAAATAAATAAACAAAAACGGCGAGAACTTCGTTGGGCACCTAATAAGTAATAAATAGTTAGAAACCGCACGGTTACCTTTAAGAGAGGTGTTTTTTTTCAAAGTGTAAATCTAGAAAAAATTAAGTTTGGCTGGGATTTGACATATTCGCTACACTACAAAAAGTATCTTGGACCCCTTCCGCGCTTTGCCCCAGCTTCGCAATATTGTAGTGCTTCAATACGTCTTCCTTCTTCGAGGAAGCTGAACACCTCCTCGAATCGATCTTCTCTTTCAGCATCCATTTTCGTGCTGTATCTCGTCACAGATCAGCAACTTGAAGAACGCTAAACGACAGTTGCGTCAAGAACTCGAACTGTTTGAAATTCTTCCGCTACGAGCAGAGTCCGTACTTTTTTGTATAACTTTCCACGGCTTTCGTGATGCATCTTACGTAACGCTTTTTCCACGGGGTCAGATCCAACAACAACAAAAAACCACAGTTTTCCGTCAAAAAACGTTTGTACAAGAATATCGGATTTGAGGGAGATTACTTAGAAGGCAAAATTAATGTTGATTGACAAATGAAGATTCTTTAAGAAATACATAAATTTTCGTTATTTTTGAGCACATCGAGATTTTTTTTCTCACAATGGGAAACCAAAAAATTGGTTGGAATTTACAATAGTTACATCTGTCCACAATCGGATCATAGTATTTTCGTAAGCCTACTAATTTCATTTATCCCTACATAAGATAGCTGAGCTCTATTGATTGAGCAGCACGGCTGTTATCACTACATAATTTGAAGAACCAATGAACAACAGAAACCCGAGGCAAAAATATAAATCGTGTTATCAAGAAACTTAACAACAATCTTTTTAACATATGTTAATATATTCAAAAACTCCTTGTATAAAAGAATACACCAATTACCGTCTCGATAGAAGCCAATTAGCCCTTTTCAATTTCGAATGCGTTCCATTTCAAAGAGTACAAGCCTACTACTACACGACTTAATTTCTAATAACCTTATGGAATGCTTATTGTTAAGAAACCAAGTGATGCTGATCGTATGGAAACATTTGATAAGAATTTGATTATTTATTTCGACACTTTATTACAATAATTTGATCCTTCTAAGACTATCTTATTTCAACGTGCAACTAAATCGAGTTCGGGAGGGCCTCTTCTGATTCTTATTCAACCCGAAGCAGTCGAATCTAAGTTTGAATTGATGTTGTCCTCTATACTCATTAGTATTGCATTACATCGGATAACTTGATACCTGGTAGCCAAATCAGCTGGAGATCTGATCAAGAGCACGTCTTTTCATATTATTGACAAAAACGGAAAGTAGGTTTTATAATTAATAGGTTATTTTAAAGCCTAAGAAATAAAAATGGTTGGGTATGCGTCGGCTTAAGTCTACACCTCATGCGTCGGCTTAAGTCTGCTTAAGTCTACTCTTGTTACTTTCTCGGAAGGATTGAATGAACTATTTGAATGATAGTGCCACAGAGCTTATCGCATCCAGACTATTGACTGTATTTAAATTAGCGAACCCCATTAATTTGGAGTTCACAAACTGGGAGGTCAATATTCGAGAACACTTTAAGTAATTCGACCCTTAGCAATTCCGCGTTTTACAAGGCAATTACGGAATATAAATACTATAAACTATGAGTCACATATTCGCTGTGATAAAGTCAGTTTTTATATTTAACGTGGTATTCAAAAATGGTTTTACATTAATAACCCACCGCGTATATGATGATTTCGTATCGAGTTTATGTTGATCCATTAGGAATGTATAATTTTCCTCAGACTTTATTTGCATTAAAGGTGAACCTGATTTAATGTCTAGACAATTCATTAATCTGTGAAAGCAGATGCCCCTTTAGGCAGCATATGATATGTATTTATTTAAGATATACGAAAGAGAGGGTGAGTTAACCTTTTTATAAGTCTAGAGGAGCTTGATTTGTTGCTATTTGTTGAGGACAACCATGGAGATGATAATGGTTTTAGTCGATGGCAACGAAAACCGTGTCAAACAATGCTAGTGTGTAAAAGCAGTAAAAACAGTACCTAATTCACATTAATAAACTGCAAGCTGTCTTACATCCGAATAACTCAGGTATCTTCTGAGTCTCTTGATAACTGTGTAAGTTGAATAACTTCTCTCAATGCATAGCAGGTGTATAAGTGTAAATGCGCTGATTTTAAATCATAAAGACACATGTTTGTTAACAGAAAGCGAAAAATTATTTATTTAAAGTACTGGCCCTCACTGGATACACATTTTTCTCACTTTTCCTTTTGGTAATTTGTAGATACCACTTAAAAAAATGTCTTTCTCTTTCGAGGCAAACTACTTGTCAAGCTATTTTCGGACATCTTTGAAACCATTGAAGTGCTGCCAGGCGAAGGTGTGGCGCATTGTAGAAAACAGGTGGTAGTCGGGAAGGACCAGGTCTGGTGAATAGGCGGCATGGGCTGGGCATCTACTAGTTGAATGCCTCCAAGTAGTGTGACACGTTGTTAACATGTATGATGGTGCTTTGTTGTCGAGGAAAATAAGCTTGTCAGGTGTTTGCTGATAATCCGACCTATTGTCACGTAGAGGATGTTACTATTTTATCAGTTGTTGGTGAAAGCGGTGAGTATTGATCATCCTATCAAAAGCACATTATCGTTTTCCGATATAAGTGATATGGCTTTGATGTTGATGGTTGGTCGAAATCAACCTACGATCTCTTGCAAGAACGATTTTCTGTTTTGCGTGTAAAGCAGTATTTCACGTGATTTTTGGCGTCGCTCCATCTGCTATCGTTCAATTCACGCGGCAACGATTTTCCGGCTTTTTTTAACCTTTCCTATGGCACATAGGAAATTGCTGTTTGAACAACACCAAATTGTTCGGCAAACTCTTGTTACGATTGGGGAGAGACTTTAAAGGTTCGGAATTGAAGGTTCTTAACCCTTCTTGGCCGATTTCTATGCTTCTTTTCGCTCAACACGTCTTTTAACCGCCGAAACAAATCTTTGGACGTTGTTTCGGAAAAAGCGCTGTCCACCCTAAGCAAGCGATGCGATCTGGCAGATGATTTCTTCAAACTGATGTAGAAAAGCAAAGCTGCCCACATATGGCATTTTTCGAGTAAAAAACTAGACAAGATTGCCAAATGGAAAATGGGTGCTGTTGTATGAAAAGGTGCACTGATTATTGTTGACAGATATCACGTTTGATACTATAGCGACTTAATACGTTTACTAACGCCACTTAAAAGCAAACAGCCTGGTACAGATGAAAATGTTTTCGCAAATGCTAATACTCACCACCTCAAAACACATACGCTCTTGCTCCGTGCCCTCCTCATGTCTTGAATCAATTAAGCTGAATTCTTTTAGTCAGGGTTTGTTCAACATATTAAATATTTATTCTAGAGTAATGAGGTCCTAGACTCTAGATACAAAAAATTTTGGAAAAAAACCGCTAAAGTGATCATTTGTCAATACCAGTGTGGCTTCATCCCAGGCAAATCAGCGATTGATCAGATATTCACCCTTAGGCAGGCATGGAAAATTGTCTGGAATTTAAGATTCCATTATATCTTCTATTTATAGACTTTAAGACCGCCTACGACAGCATAGCCAGGGTACAACTATATAACGCCTTGAGACAGTTCGGCATTCCAAAAAATTGATTCGACTTTGTAGGTAGACCATGATATTCGTAACTGGTCAAGTAAAAATTGCGGGATTACTGTCCAAACCAATAAACATCTTTAATGGACTCCGACCAGGGGCCAGTCTGGCCTGCCTCCTCTTCAACCTGGCATTGGAGAAAGCAATCCGTGACTCTGGCGTTACAACTAGGGGGACTACAGTCACCAAGTCCAGCCAGATACTTGCCTACGCAGATGACCTCGACATCATCGATAAATCCGAATCGGCTGTACAGGACTCCTTCACCCAGATCGAGTAGGCGACACAAAACCTGGGACTACTAAGTACATGATGGCAACTTCGCGAAGAGAAGACCTTACGTTGGTCAAACTATCAGGGTAGTGGAGCACGAATTTGAAGTAGTGTAGCCCTGTGAGTAGGGCGTTAGAATATACTCACAGCTAGGCCAGCTTCTCGTAAAAGGCGGCTAAAGGCCGAGTGGTAACCGGGGTCCCAACGCCTTCTGCGCCCGGTGAAATACCACCCCATCAAGCTTTAGGCTCCGTGAAATGGTCGGGAGAAATCCCTGGCCATCTTTCAGAGCTTGGCTCATGGACCGGTTCGAGAAAAGGTTGGTTAGGTGGTAGTCGGTCCCAAGGTGAGATACCACCCCGTCACGGTGTACATTCGGCGATATCGTCGAGACAAATCTTCGACGGTGTTTTGGATGTGTGGGTGATGGCCCGGACTGACACGGAGATAAGTCATGATGGTACCTTCTGATATAAAGAATTCCGGAGGTAAACTAGTCTCCCATTCGGATCTCCGGGGGTGACTATGTCGTGGGGAACATCATGCAGATATCATGATAAATAATGGAACTTTAAGAGGTTCGTCATCACATAACCGACCTCGCTCTCGAGGCTCTGCCCACGCTCGACTGGTGACGGCATTTTGTAACATCAGGGGCATCGGTTTCTTCAATACGAATGTAAACGCCGTCCACCAATATTTGCAAACAACGAAACCTGATATCCTTGCCCTAACTGAGACCCAGGTCGATTCGTCAACTGATTCGACATATCTTCGTTGCTCAGGATACGACTTACATTCGAGATTCCGTTTTAAGGGCGGTACGATCTGGCTTGCCAACGGATGGAGGCCTTGGAACCCAATAATATGGGCATCATATGGTTGAGGGTCGTGCTGAGGAATTCTGTTAAATTTCTTTGTTGTCTTTACTTGACGATCGACCGGCGACATTTTTCGAGCATCTTTCACACACCGGCGACTGGATACAGATCAACCACCCAGCTTCTGAAATTGTTGTCCTTGGCAATTTTAATGTGCACAATTCCGGCTGGTTGTTACATTCTAGCAGAGCCGACGAGGCTGGGAGGCTGGCTGAGATTATTGCTGTAAGCCACAACTTGACTCAACTCGTGGAGGAAACAACGCGAGTGCCGGAAGACCGAGGCGATTATGCGAACACCCTGAATCTGTTTTCGACATCCGAACGGAGTATTTATACCGTAGAGGTTTCTGCGCCATTGGGAAACTCAGATCACTGCTTGGTATGTGTCGCGCAATCACTTGTATATCAAGCCAATAACCGGCCTAGGCAGCTTCGCCATGTATGGAAGTATGGGGCTGCTAACTGGGAAGATTTGCGAGTTTTCTTCGCATCCTTTCCATGGTGCGAGGTGTGCTTCGGAAACTCCGATGTTAACGCTTGCACGGAGTCGGTATCAGAGATTATTCTTCTGGGGATGGAGATGTATATTCCACATTCCATCAAACGAGGTTCGTCTGATAAACCTTGGTTTGAAAAAAAAATGCGAGCTGATTACAGCGGCAAAAATTAGAGCTTTTAGGCAATGGCGCTCCAACCTCGCCGATGTTAACAGAACGAAAGTTGTTAGAATCAGAAATGCGTGCAACCAGGCGATTGAAACCGCGAAGAAGGCTCACAACGACAGGGTGATCAATAAGCTCCTTCGGTGCCCAACTGGTTCGCGCTCCTTCTGGTCAATGGCAAAAGCTGTCAGGGGTAACTTCACATCCTCCCCTTTCCCTCCGTTGGTGACAGACAGCGGGACGTTAGTCAAGAATTCAATCATAAATGATTTGTTGGAGACAACAGATAATAAAGTGTTTAGTTTTGCGGATGATAGTGCGTTTGTTTCCTCCTTCCCGAGTGTTCGTCCGATTGGTGCATCTGCATCGTATCAGCTGAGATGTAGACAGATTGATTCTCTGAATCAGGACCTAGATAGGGTCCTGCAGTGGGAAAGGGGCAATCTCGTCGACTTCAATGCAGTGAAGACACAATATTCAACATTCACAAAGAAAAGTGCATCGTCGGTTCCACAGTTGATGATGAATGGCCGGGCCCTCGAGGCTGGGGAAAGTTTGAAATTGCTCGGCGTCACGGTTCGCGGGAATGTATCATGGCATAAACGCGTGTCGAGTATGGCCAGGTCAGCCTCAGAAAAACTGAGGTATCTTTTTAGAGCCAAGAAATATTTTACTCCGGCCCAATTTCGTCTCCTATATAAATACCAAATTAGACCCGCGCTCGAATATTGCTCTCATGTTTGGAGCTCGGCTCCTAAACCTACTTGAGAGCATACAGAGACGAGCGATCCGCCTGATGGGGGACTCAGCGTTGACGTCGGGACTACAGTCGCTATCACATCGAAGGCGCGTAGCCGACGTCTGTCTGTTTTACAGATATTATCACGGTTACTGTTCTTCGGAGATTCTTGGTATTGTTACACGCAATTCGGCTTATGTGCGCTCTACAAGACAATCCAACAGATCGCACCCGTTTGTGGTTCATCGCCCGACGGCGCGAACATCCCTACATCAGAACTCGTTCCATTACAGAGCGGGGAAGCTGTGGAACTCCCTTCCCACGCGAGTGTTCTCAGAGCCTTATAACCTGCAACTGTTCAAAAAGAACTGTAACAGTTATTTGATGGTATCTCGGGGCGCCCACTCGGCTCTGTAGGTTCGCCTCTCCCGAGAGAAGTTTAATAAAAAAAAAATAAAAAATCCTTTAACTACCTTGGGTCAGTAGTATCAGACAATAACAATATGGAAGAAGAAATACGTGGACGGGTGATCAAATCCAACAAAGCCCACTATGATCTATCAAGGCTCTTTGAATCCCGAAATTTATCTAAAACATCCAAGCTACTACTGTACAAGACCATGACCTCACCAGTACTCATGTATGGATCCGAAACCTGGGTACTTAATAAAAGGCACTCTGAACTCTTAGCCGAGTGCGAGAGGAAGTTCTTAAGGAGAATTGTTGGTCCGGTATGTGAGGGAGGACGATTCCGGAGACGTTAGCATTATGAGTTGTACGCGATCTACCTTGAAGCTAATGTTGTAAGAATAATTAAGATCGGGAGATTCCGCTGGGCGGGACACATAGCTCGTATGGGCGAGGAGGAACCTGCCGGAAAGCCCTTTGTGGCATTATGTATGGAAGGATACAGCGTGGCAGACCCTGTCTGCGTTGGAGGGACGACGTAGACCAGGACGCTCAGAGCCTAGGAGTGCCGAACTGGATGACATCGGCTCGAAATCGGGACCGCTGGAGAGACTTTCCGGTTCCTGGTTGTAGTCCCGTTGACCGGGATCCGGCCTTGGCCTTATTTAGCAAGTCCTTAGGCTCGTTAAATTTTCCATAATGATTTGTTTTTTCCGGGCAAGGTCATTGGTCTTGCGCCAGACATATATATATGTATACATATAAAATCCTCGATAGTATAGTGGTTAGTATACCCGCCTGTTACGCGGGAGACTGGGGTTCGATACCCCGTCAGGGAGCCTCTGGCGCAAGACTAATGACCTTGCCCGGAAAAAAAAAAACAATTCATTATAGAAAATTTAACAAGCCTCAGGACTTGCTAAATGAGGCCAAGGCCGGTTCCCGGTTGTAGTGCCGATGATGATGATGATACATATCAAATATTGTTATTTTAAAAAAAGGCAAAAGAAAGCAAAAGCACATATTGAACCAGTAGGTTAATATAAGAAAAATAAATGTAAATAGGGCTTAGCATTTAGTCTTAAGTAAAAACTGTACATTTTTTTTCCTGTTTAATAAATCTGTATTGTAAACTAAAAAACTGATATACGGAGATGCGACTCCAACTCACACCAGAGACAACCAATTGAAAACCAATCCAACTTCAATTCAACAAGTAATTTTCTATGGCACATTTTCAGAAAATATTGTTCTTATTTCGATGAAAAACTTTCAATCACAAATATTCAGAAATAATGTTTATAATTCGATGAGAAACTTTCAAGACACTCTAAATTTGCTTGGCAGTGAATGGTAATTTATAATACTTGTGTCATCGATGCAGAAGCCAAGGTGTTACATATCAATACAATAATTATCATTAGTTATCTTCGACATTCGGGGCTTACGGAGAGAGTGATAGGAACTATGTTAAAGTCGCTGCAATTACCTTTCTGGACCACATGAGAAGGCGAGCGGGATACTGAAAAAGGTCATACTGGCCCAATTAGAATATCAAAAAAGCATTTACTTCAAAGCCCGAAAACCAGTTTTTCCAAGAAACCGGAAGCGACATAAGCTACGTCTGGTTCCAAAGAGTAATAAATCACTCCAACAATCATCTTACCGTCCCATATATTTGCTGAGTACACTGAGTAAGAGGACGATTCTCACAAATGAAGTATGGTTTCGTGCGCAAAAAGTCTATGCTGGACGCAATCGCCCATGTATGCGGTCAGAGGTCTGGTGGGATCTAGATGGCATGGTGACATGCAGCAGTGCTGTGCAGTCATTACTCTCGAAAACCAATCCATAAACTATTCTTTAAAAGTAATTTTCGAGTTTAGCGGCTTAACATAAAATACAACCGCAAATGTAGTGGCATTAAATGTTCTTTTATTTTGTACACGACTGTAGTTGAACTCGGATAGAATCAGATCTACTGCAGCTTCTTATGCAAGTGAAAAGTGGTAACATGACAAGGTTTTTAATTTTTTTTTTCAAAATAAGGTTGTGCTACCAACTGCGAAAGCTATTGCCATACAGACAAGAAATTAGAAAAATTACCTAAAGACGATCGAAATGAATACTAATCCCCACTGAACATTTTGACGACTTCGTCTACAATTGTTGTAAATAATAAAGAAGAATAAGTTTACAATCTTGACTGTTCATCGAACGACTCGGCAATAGACTTGAAATCACATTTGCAAGTTTCCTAAAAGTACGTTGAAGGCTAGTGGGTTGTCAATTTACGCGGATTAGAGTGAAAGGTGCGCCTGAATGCATGTTAAACCTCCTTATGATTTCACCGGTCATTCAAATAAATATCTCTTCTCACAGAACTTCCGGCATAAAATAAGTTGGTAAGAGGACAATAAAAGTTTTATTTGCACGTATGAGATTACTTAATAATATAACATGGTTTCAAATGTCGCTACGAAGTTTGCGTAAGTGGAAATTGTCAATATTAACTGGAAACTCCTAAAATCGTTAAATTTGTCCAGTCGTGGAGTGTAATCTGGCCATCAACGAAGTTTATATCAGGCATAAGAAGGAAAGCACCTCACTGGCAATCTTTGTAAAGACAGATTTCTTTATCAGAGATAATCAAATAAAATGTGATATTTTTTGTTAGTGCTTAGTGCTAGCACAGCCCCACTGCAGGTGTGGAGACATTCAAACGTACTGGTAGATTCCTATAATTATTATTGTACTCCGTGGCCAGGTAAATGTTGCTCGCTCAGAGTCTTAATTTGGCTCAAGGGTTATTAAAGCAGGTAAAGTAGCGTTCACAAAATCTAGGTTTATATTTCTAGGACGTTCTTTTTTTTTTTTTTATTACGGTTAATACACAGATAATGTGAACCAAATAGTTAAATTTTTTTTTTACAAATCTAGTTTACTGTCATTCTTGTTTTTGATGTCTTTGAGATAGTATTTTAAATTACAGCCAGGTCTAATAATTACTACAAGTACCGGAAGCAAGCTGCAGAGTGAAGTAAAGAGAATAACTTATTTGCTACACTCCAACAATATGAGGACTTACCATAAAACCACGGGATTGAGTATGTGCCACAATAACCTCACATCTGGAAAACTCGTACGACTCTCAGCTGTGTAGCATGAAGTTTTGGATTAGCGCACCTTCCATGTAGACATATTGAGAGAACATACTTTGTTTAATTATAAAAGAGATTAAACTAAATATTTATTTGTGTTGTCCCTTCGTCGAAGTTTGCTTGTCTAAACCGTGTTTGCGATTTGTCACATTTTATTTTTTGCTGTGGTTTTATGTCAAAATTCAGAAGGGTTTTATTCACAGCGGAAATACAAAAAGTTTTTTACTAATTGGTCGTGGGTGTGCATTGTGAATGCTTTTAGGTTTTATGTTCCATGAAGCTGTGGGGAGGAAGTATTGTGCCAATACACGGGCACTCCGTTCACTTCCATCCCCATCATCTATTGTTCTCGCGCTAAGGAATGTGACACTAAACAAAACTTCACGACGCAGGAAACAAGTTCAAAATACAGAGTGGACATAGCACAGGAACAATGAAACAAACACTCTCAGGAACGGCAGCATAGAAAATCAAAACACTGATTTATTGTTTAATTAAGCATTAATGTTATTTTATTGAAAAAAAGGTGTATATTATATTTATTTTAATATTGTACTTAAAGTAAACTCGCACTGAGACTCGACCGGTTAAAAATTATGGTGAAAATTCGTACACACACGACTCGGAATTAAGCGCATGCCAGCAGCGAATATAATATTCGACACGGCCCGGTGGTTGCAAACACTACACTCCGGGTATTATCGGTACTATCGCTCCCGGCCGCGGAACGGGAGCGGAAGTCCGGACAACTATTGTCGTCGGCAGATGGGAAAGGACTCAACGATATTCAATCGTTGTTAAAAGAAATTCAGCTGGGAAATTCGTTCTCTTAAATTAAGGGTGCATTTCCTGTTCCGAGAGAGACGTAAAGTCTCTCTTTTGAGTAACCAAACCGATCTCACAGAGGAGATCTTCACGATACACAAGTGTGTGTGTACGTCGACTCCTTTTCACCCTTTTCGACTTCGCTCGGGTTTATTTAATCCCGACGTCTTCTCAACATATTGGCGCACATGCCCGCCAAGCGCAGTCTTCATGCGACTTTGCTCGCCTCTATGCCACCCGCTCACCAACCATAGCCTTCACGCAACCCCGTGCAATCCTCCTCGACTTTTTACCCGATTTCAGCAAGCCAGCTCCCCCCGTTACCACAGCGTAGCAGCACCCAGCAGGACACCTGGCTTTGCCTCGTTATTTAAATTGCAGGACCCTCGTACTTAGATCTCTTAACGTCTCCCAAATGTTTCAGCAACACCGGTCGACAAATCAAATCGATACCACCGGACTGAGACAATATACCTGCCCGCCCCATGTAGATACCCTAATCTTTAGCCACCATGGCTCACCTGTAGCGGCAACCAAAGGCAATACACCCCCCTCTACGCCGCCCTACACGTATCACGTGCATAATACTTCGGACCACGCATCTAGTAACCCTAGGGCGCCCTGGGGTTGGACACAATCAACTACCCACCAGGAGCCCCCTAAGCAAAGTTCCGTATTTTTTTTTTAACAAGCGCGACCGGCCGGCACCTCACCGCAAGTTCCCGTTCGGTCGAAGTCGTAGCTACCGCTACATTGGCACCAATATACCGGTCCTCCCTCGATAGGTAAAACGTGCAATTGAGGGCCCGCCCTCCTTTACCAGTCCAAGCGGCAAACAATTCGCCATACAAAAGTATGGACAAAAGACACCGGCTCTGGACTTGGTGCCTTTCCATCCCGCACAGGGGAATTACCCTGGGACAAGTTCCCCTCCATCTCGCACACCCCATTTCGTCACTGCGGATGCAAGCGGATTTACGATGGGTTCCGACCTATTCGGACGATAAGCCTGTTGGTCCACGAGACCCATAACAGGCCTATGGACCACGCCACACACCTTTGCCCTTGATGACATCAATCGGTAACATCTGCGTCCACCTTCTTTATCGACAGAGGCCCATACTGTAACTTGGAACTAGTCACCACGACAGTTCCCCCGATTTAATTACAGCGCCTCCCGAAGTGCGCAGGGCCACCTTGTTCGTCAAGTGTCCAGCCCTCCGTGCAGCATAGCACCATTCATTCGAGCATCCCTTCAGTCCTGCCTCCTTTATTTCGTGACTACGTCACTGGGAGGGGGGGGGGGGGGTACTGTGACGGATCCGCCAAATCCCGGTTGAGCCCTCAGGAGTCCGTTTCCATCTGCCGATCGCACTGGTCGTGCTAGCTTCTGCAGCCCCGCGCTGTCGCGGGGGTGTATATATCCCGCATCAAAAAGTCGAGTGTGAAGTAGATTAGGATTAGTCGAGAGTTATCCCTTATTATTAGAATTATTAATTACGTCCTGTCTAATCGAACGGAAAGTGCGCGTTTAGTTTATGTAAACTAAGAATACAAATAAACATCAATAAAACCTTTTCATCATGTATCGGCAATCAGTGTGTTTCATTGACTCTTCTCCTGTGTTCCTGAGTGTGTTACATGTGTGTGGACATAGTGTTGTGGAGTCCCCTTTTGTGTTTTTATTTTTCCTAGTGACTTTCGGCAGATCTCGTTGATGGTGGAAGAAGGGAATCTCGTGCCCTTGTTAGGTACATACTTATTCGCCACAAAGCTGTGGCGGTTCCGCCAAACCCCACGGTACGCTTTGCTTAAAAACCCCCATTACACCCATCTTCCCATATAATTTCGCCAATGCAATCGCATTCGGCACACAAAAACGCTACAGGCATTTAAGAGATCAAACCCATGATCTTAAATTCCCTGTTAAGAAAACCTACCTTCATGCATCTCTTCGCATACAATTTTCTGTAAGAATTCTTCATGACCTTTTTAGGAATTCCATAACTCCCATTGTTTCCCGCCAATGCATTTGCAAACATTTCCTTTTCCAAGGACATGTAGCGCTTTCAAGCATTATCTGAAATTTTTAAAAATAGTTCCTCAATGTGCACATGCACCATAAATACACAACAATCGGCACCCATTGTTATCAATTGAAGTGCAACGTCGGGCGGCTTGTTTTTACAGTTGCAGCAAGCCGACCGGCGATTCACCATCAATAGACAAACAATCTTCAATTTTGTTCGTCACCACAAAACGAACGACCCGACACATACAAAGTCATGCAAGGGAACCGTTTCTGCCGCCGACCCAGAATACGATATACAATTTCCATTGTATAAAGTATCGCATCCCATTTTAGCACCTTTTTCCTTTTCCTAAAGTCTATCATAGCGACGTTGCACAGCATAGACGTAGATCAGGGATCGCCTTTGTCTTTGCCGCCCGCCTGTTTCGTTGTTCCACTGCTGTCGAGCACGTGTAATTAGCATCGATCTGAACGATCGCACACATACCACCGACCTTTATTACAAGATCTGGTTTCCTATACCACCAAGAGAGACTTTACGTTTCTCTGGTGGTAGGTAAAAACGATATCCTTGTTGGAGAGGATATCGGTGAGTCTCATTACAACCACCATCGAGTGTGCATCGCGTTCCCCCTAGGTAGAGTGCGTATGGGGTGCGTTCGGAACGCACCCCAGAGTCAAAGTCGGGTTCTTTTTCTAAATATAAAGCAATAAGCGGTACCGTCCATATATATAATCATCGTGCTATACAAAAAATTAAGTACTACAACCAACAGAAAACAATAAAGAGTGATTACTTAATAAGTTGGGTGTTTAATTTTCCGGCTGCTGTTCCTGTGTGTTTCTTTTTTATTTATTTAGGTTTCCTGGTGATCGTTCGTTGGCAGGCAGCGGAACAATCGTTTGTGACAGTGAAAGTGGTGGGTTGGTAGGAGAACTCGCGTCCATGCCGGCGTCGCGACTACATACCCCCACAAAGCTATATCAGAAACAACGCTATTCATAGTTTTTGCGATTGGCTACATCGGGCCAAGTGACCAGTTTGAAAACCATAACAAGGAAAACATCAGACGGAAAAGCGGAGAATAGATGAATGATGCAAGCACTCATATCAAAACCTTACCGCACCCGAGGAAACAAAGATATAAACAAGAACGAATCCAGAAAAAATATATAGGAAGTAGGAATGATGTTTTGGTGAATTCAAGACAAAACTACAAGCAGATAAGGAACCCGAGAAAACAATAAGTATCGAATACTGTCGGTACCACAGTATCGCTAAAAGATACGTAACTTGACGTCGACAAGGGCGACAAAAGAGAAGTTTTTTATATATTAGGTGTAAGCATAAGTTTTTCCGTTTTTTTTTTGGTAAAAAAAACGTAATTTTTGTTGTGGAGCCGCCCAAAGGTGCGTGCTCTATGCGATTGTAGCGCCGGACCGGGCGTTACGAGTAAAAGGCAAATGAATTCACGTCTTAATGCGCTCGCTCTACTTCTGACAGTTGCACCAGACCGAGCGCGCCTTTTGCTACATGCGTCTCTTTCATATTGCCGCATCAGACTAATACATATTTGTTAAAACCAAGTTCACGGGTGCTTCGTTGAATAAATAATATCTTTCGTAGGAGGAGTCGCCCGTTCATTTCATATCCTGCTACAACAAATTATGGGCCCTGGCTTAAACATCGTCTGGATATTCGTAATTGGAAATCGAAAAGACGAGAAGACAACGTGGAAAATACACGCGGAAATATAACCTCACTGCAAACAAAATGGGCGGTCAAGCTACGAACATAATGGGCATACAAATGCTAACCAGAGAAAATTATGATACCTGGAGACTAAGAATGCGGGCACTCATGACAAAAAACAAAACGTGGGCTCACGCAAGTGGTGAAAAACCGAAACCGGAAGCAGCCGAAAATTTGCAAGCGTGGAAAGACGAAGACAAAAAGGCGAAAGCCGGTTTGTATCTCGCTGTTGGCGACGCCGAACTCAGGCAAATTAGATACTGCGAAACAGCCCGAGAAATTTGGTTGAAACTGGAAGCAATTTTCGAATCGAAAGGACCGACGAAAAAGGCATCATTGTGGAAACGGCTAATGAATCCTCGACTCAACGAAGGCGGAGATGTACAACGACACGTCGACGAATTCTCCGATATGGTCGACAAAATGTCCGAATTATTCGTACAAGTCAGCATTGAATTACAATCGATCATGATTTTACAAAGTCTGCCGGAGAGCTACGGGAATTTTAGACGCGCCATCGAGTCGAGAGACGAGTTACCTTCGCCGGAACATCTGAAAATTAAAATCCTTGACGAAAGCGCGACGAGAAGACAACGCAGCTAAGCCGAAGACCAAGCAATGTTCACGAGAAAAGGAACGCCGAATTGGAAACAGACTACGAACAAGTCCGTCGATAAATCGGATGATCAACGTACCAGTGGACCATTCAAATACAAATGCCATAGATGTCGCCAAATCGGTCACAAGGCCATAAATTGTCCGGAGGGGGCTGAACGAAACGCGAAACATCCCGAAAACAAAGAAAAAGCCCCCACCGGCGAAGATATTTCCTTCCTAACCTCCCACACAGGCGCAGATTCTTGCTTTGCAGGGAACGTTCAGAAAAACGATACGTGGTGTCTCGATAGTGGATGCACATCACACCTATGCCACGACAAGGACGTATTCGAACAAATCGTAGCATCTGACGGAGACACGACTCGGGTCATACATCTGGAAAACGACCTGCGCAACAATCTCGTCTCGGTCGCGGAGATCACGGACGCCGGAAACAGCGTGACGTTCACGTGCGAAGGAGCTACAATCAAAAGCAACCACGGATCTACGATCGCAGTAGCAGATCGGAAAAGAGATCTCTATTTTCTCCGCGAATCCGGAAAAGAATCGATCTGCGCCCCTTCGACGGGAACGCGTAAGCCTTTAATAACCGTTTCGCACGAGAGATTCGGCCACCTTAACTGGCGCGATCTCTTGGAGATGAGCAAAAGGGGGATAGTGTCCGGACTTGACCTAGAAGACGACGGAACCACAAATACGTGCGAGATTTGTTCGGAAGCGAAGATTACTGCGCTACCCATCGGAAAGAAATCGCACCGAAGCGGAAAATTATTGGATATCGTCCATGCCGACGTATGCGGAGCGATGAGAAACGAATCAAGGGGCAAAGCTAGGTACTTCCTCACGCTAATCGACGACTACTCTCGTTGGACTAAAGTAAGGTTTTTGCAAAAGAAAGGCGACGTCTTGAAGTTTTTCAAGGAAGTCAAGGCTCTCGTCGAAAATCAATCAGGACGAAAACTTAAATGTATGCAATCCGACAACCGACGAGGGTTCTGTGACGAAGAATTCGACCGATTCTTGAAGGGAGCGGGAATTGCGCGAAAACTCACGACACCATACACTCCCCTATTAATGGAGTAGCGGAATCGAAAAATCGCACGCTCTTGGATATGGGGCGTTGCATGTTGGCGCAATCGAAGCTCTCAGCCTCGTTTTGGGCAGAAGCGATCGCCACGGCAAACTTCGTAAGAAATCGATGCATTACGAAGACGCTAGTAGGTAAAACTCCTTACGAATCCCTGGAAAAGGGAAGCTGGAACCGCGAGGTATGAAATGCATTTTCCTCGGATACGACAGATCGGCTCAAGGCTATCGAGTATGGGTATCAAACAACCGAAGGGTAACCACGACACGAGACATCAAATTTACTGATACAGATACCAAAACGGAAATGCATAACGAATCGTCATCGTCTTCGTCAAATCTGAATCGATATTCGAATCACAATCCCGAGGGAGTATCACTGCTGAACTTCTTTGAACCTCACCTAGGTGGGGACCACGACGAGTAATCGAGAAATGAATCGCAGGAACATGACGGCCCGACGGGAGAAAGGGACGAGATCACCGAAACGATCAGAAGAGCTCCGGGTTGACCTAGAAAGATTCTCACCGGACGACCCGGTCGCCCGCGAAAATTGTATCGAATCACGCAAGAAGACGAAGATCCTCGCGGACCGACCGGGGATGAGATCGACCGAGGAGTCGTACATCTCGGACGGCCTGGGGGCAAATTTAGCTAGTCTTCACTCGGAGGTCCCGTATCGGCAAGCATTGAACGGACCGGACAAAGAAGAATGGTTGGACGCCATCGTCGAAGAAGTCAAATGCTTAATCAAGAACGATACATGGCTGATCATGGATCGACCCAAGAATCGAAACGTGGGCGGATGTTGAAAGGTTCTCAGGAACAAGTACGACTCGGGCGGCAAGGTCGAGAGAAGAAAAGCACGACTCGAGGCGAGGGGGTTCGCGCAGCGACCCAGGATCGATTGTCACGATACCTACGCTCTGGTCGCTCGCCTGGGATCCATGCGTATGCTACTTGCACTGAAGGTCAAGCACGACCTTAAGGTGCATCAGATGGACATCGCGTCCGCCTACCTAAACGGCACGATCGAAGAGGAAACATATACGGAATTGCCCGATTTACTCGCAGGGTGTTTGAAGAAAATCGTCGCGACACAAGGCAAATCCGATATCGAGAGCCGCGGCAAGGAAATGCTTTGTACGGCCTTCAACAGGCCGGTCGGCAATAGCATAAGAAACTGAATGGGAAACTCGAAGAATTAAATATGACATCGACGAGCGCGGATCCGTGCGTTTATCTCCTCAAACGAGGAGGAGAACCGTTGATAATACTGGTCTACGTTGACGACATTTTGATATTCTATCGAGACCAGAAGGATCTTGATTTCGTCCGAAAAGGTTTGTCGCAGGAATTCGAGGCGAGAGACCTGGGAACAGCTCGCTATTGTTTGGGGATCGAAATCGCCAGGAGCAGAAATCTGATCACCATTTCTCAACCAAATTACATTCGGGAACTACTCTCTCGATTTCGGATGGAGGACTGTAACACCGTCAGTACTCCCGTCGAGTCGGGTTCGAGGCTCGAAAAGGACGTTGAAGAAGAAGGATCACCAGGAGGAAATCGGCCCTATCGCGAGCTTGTCGTAGCTCTGAATTACTTGGCGATTGCCACAAGACCGGACATTTCGCATATTGTCAGTTGTCTCAGTCAATTCAACACTTGTCACTTGTGGCGAGGCACACTGGAAGGCGTCGAAACGCATCCAGAGATATCTGAAGGGGACTGCCGACTTCTGAATCACGTACACGAAAAGCATGAAAACCTTGGAAGGGTTTGTTGACGCCGATTGGGCTGGGTGGCCGGTAGGTCGAAGGTCGTATACCGAATACGTCTTTAACCTGAGCGGTGCCGCCATCAGCCGGGAGTCGAGGAAACAGCGCATCGTCGCGCTTTCGTCTACTGAGGCGTAGTACATGGCATTAACTGAAGCCGCGAGAGAAGCCCTATATATACAGGGATTCTTGTCGGAGCTCAAGCTGTTCGAGTGTGAAACAGTTCTGGTGATGAACGACAACCGAGGGGCACAACTACTGACCCAGAATCACACGTTTCACGCGAGATCGAAACATATCGACATCAGGCATCATTTCGTCAGAGATGTCTTGCGCGAAGGTCGACTGGATATTAAGTACTTTCCTTCGGATAAGATACCCGCGGATTATCTCACGAAGGGATTGACAAAAGAAAAACATCGGAAGTGTCTGGATTTGATCGGCGTCGGGGGTTCTTCAGAGGATCGACCTAGCACTACAATCGAGGGGGAGTGTTGTGGAGCCGCCCTAAGCTGCGTGCTCTACATGATTGTAGCGCCGGACCGGGCGTTACGAGTAAAAGGCAAATGAATTCACGCCTTAATGCGTTCGCTCTACTTCTGACAGTGGCGCCAGACCGAGCGCGCCTTTTGCTACATGCTACATGTCAGACTAATACATATTTGTTAAAACCAGTTCACCGGTGCTTCGTTGAATAAATAATATCTTTCGTACGAGAAGTCGGCCGTTCATTTCATATTCTGTTGCAACAATTTTCTAATGAAATTAATTTTTTTATTCAAAATATTCGCCATCGGCTTCCACATGTCACATGTCAGGAAAACTGCTTGTCTTTCGTAGCAAACCAATCGTCGAGCCTTTTTCCAACTTCCTCCAAATCGCTAAAGTGCCGTGCTGCAAGCGCGTGCTCCATTGACGCGAGGAGGTGATAGTCAGATGGTGTCAATTCTGGGGAGTATGGCGGGTGCTGAATTGTCCCATCCAAGAGATTTCAAGGTATTTTTCACTAGTTTTGCGCGTTGTCGTGTAACAAAATCCCTTTGCCATGTCTTCTGGCTCTTTCTGGTCGTCGTTCGATTAATGCGTGGTTTAAATTAATAATTTGTTGACGACAGCGTTGTTTATTAACGATTTCGCCGGGCTTCAAGAGTTCATAATACAGAATACCGCTCTGGTCCCACCAGATACATGGTCTTCTTGCCGAAGCGATTTGGCCTTGGTGTTGAAGGACCGATTTGGCCAGGTGAAAACCACAATTTTTCCCGCTTCGGGTTTTCAAAATAAATCCATTTTTCGTCACTCGTTACAATCCTATGCAAAAATGATTTCCTTTCGTGGCGTTGAAACAAAATTTCACAAGTGACTTTGCGTTTTTCCATTTGACGTTCATTCAAATCGCGTGTGACTCATTTACCGAATTTATTGAATTTCTGCATAGCTCGAAAACGTCTGCTGATTGTTTCTTGTGACACATTTTATGTTTCTGCTAATTGCCGTTGAGTTTGAATTGGGTCATCACCCAATAACTCCTGCAATTGCTCGTCTTTACATTTTTGTGGTGTACTAGAGCGCTCACTGTATTTCGCATTGAAATCACCACTCTTAAATTGTCGAAACCATGTCTCACATGTTCTAATTGATTTTGCTCCATCAAAATGACTTTCAACAGCCTTTTTCTTTTGATTAAATAAGAAAAGCAATGCATGTCGCAAATGTTCTTTTTCAGGCACAAAACTCCACATGATTACTGAATGATAAAACAAGGACGCCAAAAACGCTAGTTTTTCATGGACTCAACTTGTGCGTATTTCTATTTAAATCTGAAACAAACAAAAGGACGTATGTGTCAATTTAATACGCTGCGTACTTTTCGCTGGCGCCATATCTTAATTAAACCGGAAGAAACGTATGCATACACCTGATATATGCTTCTTTTAGGAGGGACGAATATACATCACCGAGTCAGTGCCACCAGATTGGAGTAGTTCTTCAACAGTTGCAAGTTGTAATGCCCCGGAAACACTGCTACCAGGTGGTATTAAATAACTGTTGGAGTTGTTCTTGAACAGTTGCAGGTTGTAATGCCCCAGAAACACTCGCGTGGGGGAGAGTTCCAGATCTTTCCTGTTCTGTAATGGAACGAACTCTGACACAGAGACACGCGTGCCGTCAGGAAATGCACTACAAATTGGTGGAGTTCGTTGGGTTGTTTTGTGCAGCACAAATAAACCGAAGTTCGCAAAATAAGACCACGCATCTCCAGGAAATAGTCTCATGATAATATGTGTAAAACAGACAAATGTTCGCTACGCGCCTTTGATATGATTGTGACTGCAGACCCGATATCAGCGAGGCGTCACCTACCAAGTGACAACCCGTTTCCGAATACTTTCAAGTAGGTCGCGGGTATATTTCAGAATAGAGCTCCAAACATGGGAATCATATTCAAACGCAGGTCTAATTTGAGATTTCTACAAGAAAATAAGTTTGGCCGGAGTAACATATTTTTTAGCTCTAAAAACACAACTACATTTTTTGGTTTCATTTTGATCCATTCCATCATCAGCTATGGAACTGATAACACATTCTTCGTTGTGAATGTTGAATATTGCGTCTTCCTTGCAATGAAGGCGACGAGATTTAAGTCCTTCTGTTGACCTCCGTCGGATTGGAGCGCCATTGCTTAAAAGCTCTATTTTTTGCTGCTGTAATCTGTTTGCATTTTTTAACAAACCACGGCTTATCAGGTAAATTTCGTTTGATGGAATGCGGAATGTGAAGGTCCAAACTGAGGAGAATAATTTGGCGAGGCTGCTTAGGTTGGTTATTCGTTTGAAATGTGATTTTGCAACCGATACCAAATAGTGATATGCGTTTCCCAATGGCGCACTCGTCCCTACGGTATAAATGCTGGGCTCTGATGACGAAAATAGATCTATGGTGTTTGCAGAGTCACTTCGGTCACCCGGTGGTCGCATTCCTCCACGAGCCGAGTCAAATTGCGACAAACACCGAACGGTTCGGCCAACCTCTCAGATTCCTCGGTGCTGCCAGAACGCACCAGCCGGTCAGAGTTGTCTTCATTAAAGTCGCTCAAATCGCTGACCTCAGAAACTGGTGGTTATTTCGTATCCAGTCAACGGTACGTGAAAGATGGTGGAACAGCGTAGCTGGTCGATCGTGATTCGGAGACCGACAGAAACAACAAAGACATATCACCTATCTCTTCAGCAGGATTTTCATTCAACTGCTGTCCAAGTTATTGGATTCTAATGCTTCTTCCCTTTGGTAAGTCAAATTGAGTCCGGTGAAGACGCATGCCCTACCCTTAAAATGAAATCTCAAATGTAAATCGTATCTTGGGCAACGATGATACGTCGAGTCAGTTGACGAGTCGGCCTGGGTCTTGGTTAGGGTCAGGATATCGGATTTCGCTGTTTGTAAATACCGGTGGACGGCGTTTAAACTCGTATTGGTGAAGGCGATACCTCTGATGTGGGGTTAAGGAAACCAGCATGTATGACCCCTTTAGCTGAGCGAAAAGGTATTTAACCCCACCGTGGTTTGAGGTTCGCAGGATCACTATGCATATCTCAACTTTCATCTGTGCTATCAACCCAACGTCCGGAATATAGTCGAAGATTTTTCCCGATGATATGGCGGAATGTGGGCCCCTCGATAGTATAGTGGTTAGTATACCCGCCTGTCACCCGGGAGACCGGGGTTAGATTCCCCGTCGGGGAGCCCCTGGCGCAAGACTAATGACCTTGCCCAGACAAAATAAATCATTATGGTAAATTTAACAAGCCTCAGGACTTGCTAAATAAGGCCAAGACCGGCTCCCGGTTGTAGTGCCGATGATGATGATGATGGCGGAATGTACGGCGTGACGGGATGGTATCGCGTTTTGGGGCCGACTTACCAACCAAACCAATATTTTCTTTGGACCGACCCATCAGCCAAGCTCGGAAAGAGAACTTGTCCCAACCATTGCAGGGAGCCGATAGCTTAATGGGGTGGTAATTCCCCGGGCGGTAGGACGTTGGGATCCCACCTTCTACCCGCTTTTTACGACATGCCGGCCTAGCTGTGAGATTTTACATCGGTCTTTGACTGGGGATGAGAAATCAATATTCTACAACAGTCCCAAGAACTAAAAATATTACATTCTGCTCGGTCAACCTCAACAACAATGTCAAAGTCGAGTATTCATGGTTCGGAGGTCCTCGGTCTGTATCTGGTGGGACCAAATGATTTCATTAGGGCGATCGGTTTAGGCTGCAATCCGTTCATTTTTCTACGTGGCAACGTTTAGTCTCGTGTCGCAAAAGTCACAAAAAACACATTTAAAAGGGTCCAGTGGGATATTCTATTGCACCTGCCGTATTCCCACTTATTTTGTTCTGAAATAAATTTAATTTTGACCTTAAAAAATCGGGCCGAACTAATTTGTACTCCAAATATTAGTATAGCCGCGGCCTTCGTGTGTATAGGATCTGTTTTTGTGTTTTGCCGAAAAATTTAATTTGAATAGCATAGCGAATGGTCGTGAAATTTTATGTGAGTCTTGGAAAACAACTACTGAAATTTTACGAGTACCAAATTGACAACCATGCGGTGTAGACGTGTCGACAATCGACAGACGATAGTTGATGAACTGTTCAACGGAACGGCCTTAAAAGTGAAGTGTATATAAAATTATCTTTAAATTATTGTTAAATTATTATTATTAAATAAAACTGCGTTGCACATCATAAATGAGTACGGGTTCGCTTGAGACTTCTCTGCATCCAAAATAATTAAAAAACAATTAGTGCCGATACGCGCCATGCGAGGTGTTCATGTTTGTGTATGTGCACAGTATAATAAATAAACTCTTGAACGTGATTTTCTATTTGTCACTCGCGCAATAAAAAAAAAACAGACAGAAAAAGTGAGAACGGTTCATAATATGGACGTAAATTAAATGGATGCCAAAATGGTGCTTCGGAGAAGGAAAATACAGACGTAAATCTAATGGGTAAACGCCATAAAGCCAATAAAAACAAGGATACAGATATGTTCAGTGACAACAGCGACGACGAAGACAACGCCCATGGTGCCCAGTACCCAGGAGCTGGAAACCTATTCCAAGAACAAACTGGCAGTAATCAGGTCGAGGTCCTCAACAGACTCATCCATGAGATTAGCCTTAAAAAACAACTGGATAAACAAATGGAAGAAGTTGTTAAACTAAAAAACAATTTGAGCCAGAATGAGCGGAAAACGAAAAAGATACAACAACAACATCAAGAACAAGGAAACTCAACAGCAGGAACCAAATCAGAGGCAGGAACCATCTCAACAGGCGCCAGTCAAAAAAAGGACAAAGTACGTCCTATCTACATCAGTTACATGGAGCCAAAGAATCTCATAAAATTGGGTGAGTTGACATGCAAAACTTTTAAAACAAAACGTATAATTTAAGATAAGTTTAACATGCGATGATTTAGAAGGCTATCGCAAAATTAAATGGGCATTGGGCAAATCGAAGAGCGAGTACTACACGTATACCCCTTAACTGCCTCCATGCTCCTCAAAGGAGTTGATCCTTCCTGTACTCCCGAAGAGGTGCTTGTAGAACTAAAAAGCTTCGAAAATGATACCTTGAAATTTACAGGTGTGTAACCATTTTCTACAGCAAATTCTAGAAATCGCAACCGTAAGTTGCCTTTCTTCATTGTGTCGCTAAGCCCCAATAGTAAAATTGATGGACTTACATATATTAAATACATTAATCACCAAACAATAAGTTGGGAGACAATAAAGAAGTGCGACCGCGTATTATAGTGTATGCGCTGTCAACGCTTCGGCCATGTGGCAACGAATTGGAATATGCATTTCAGATGCGTCAAATGCCTAAACAAACATATCATTGGAGAATGTCCATTGGGCAAAGAACAGCTTCCGGATAGAAGTAAACTATCCTGTGTCCTCTGTAACAACTCAGGTCATCCTGCTAACTTTAGAGGTTGCCCTAAGTGCCAACAATTAAAATCAAAGTTGGCTTGCTCTCGAACATCAGCAAGGTATTCGAGAAAATTTTAAATAAAGCATTGACTAACTGGTGTGAAGAAAATGGTATTATTCCGAACAACCAGTTTGATTTCCGATCGCAACATCACACAGTTCTTGCTGGGACAAAATTTGTTTCCAACATACGGTGGAACAAGGCGGAGCGACAATACACAGAGGCCTGTTTGGTTGACTTTGAAAAAGCTTTCGACATCGTATGGTTAGAAGGGCTTGTATAAAAGTTATCACATCTAGGTATGCCCGAATGTTTATTATACATTATCTACAATATGATAATGGGTAAACAATTTGTGGTGAAATGTGGAGATATAATCTCTAACAAGACTTCCCACATTAAAAACCGACTACAACAGGGAGCAGTGAATTCTCCCATTTTATTTAACATTTACACTAGTGATGTAGTGGCTCAACCATGCAATTGCATACGCCGGCGACATTGTGGTGTATAGATATGGAGAAAAGACTGATGTCATCAACAGACTTCTACAAAATTATGTCAACAAAATTAAACGTTTCTGCGACGACTGGAAATTAATAATAGCTTTCCAAAAAACAGAGACTATCCTTTTCAGAACGCCCTGTCCAGTGCATCAAGGGATCCAAAACGGAATTGGAAAAATTTTTCCATTGCATGAACTAATAATCTTACCCTTCAAGTAAGAACTGTAGTCAGATACCTTGGTATCTGGCTTGATCAGTATTTTTACTTTGATGAGATTTATCTTTACAGCAGCTGCTCTTGCAGCAGCAAAAACCGCATATGCAATGACACGAACTCTCTTCCGTAGTAGTTTTCTGGACCTGAAGGTTAACATAATTTCATACTCGGCATTCATCCGACCAGTATTAGTGTATTAGTGTATGGCTGCCCGGTATGGTATAACGTATTCCCATTCTACATGAAAAACTTTTGGATGTTCGAGAGGCAGTATTTCCGTTCCTGCCTCGGAATGTATAGAACCCCAGAGTCGCAATATAAGAAATACTATCCCAATAAAATCCTATATGACATATCAGGACTAAACAGAATAGATATCTTCAAGATTATCCCTGGTCACACAATAAAGGTAATGAGCAGTGAAAATGATCTCATTTTGGGAGCATTCTATCCCAATGATATATATATATATATATATATATATATATATATATATATATATATATATGGGACTCTCCAAGATAAACATGGAGTCCCTATTATTTACCACGCTTTCCGTGGTGCTAAGGGTAAACGAATTCTCCACGATAACGATATCACTAATATCCCAGATCACCTGCGTTTCAGTATGGTGATCGGTGAAAGAGATAAATCAATAAAAGGTCGATCTCATCCCAACTGATGGTGGATCAGTGATGATGGAAGGACTATACGTCCCCAAATATAGTATGCGTCTCAGGCGCACCGCTTTCCTTCCCCCTATCCTCAAAACCCAATTCTTTTTTTTATATTTTATTTTATTTTATTATTTTTATTTATTTATTTTTTTTATTTGTATTCCTTGTTTATGTTTGTACGTTTTGTTTCGTTTTTTTAAATTTTGTTTTATTTTTATAAAAAAAATTATAAACAATACATGATATAAAATGAAGAAAACAAATTTTAAAAAGAAAACATATCAATTATTGTGACATGTTATAAAAACACTAGTTATTGTACGCCGAAAGGCATAAGAAAAATGATAATGTATAATTTAGAGTGCTTGCGAAGAGCCAGTAAGTTAATGAAAGAATGATATTTGTAAAATAGAAGTTAACATTTAGTCTTAAGTTAAGTCTGTAATTGAATTCTTAAACAAATGTGGAGATAAAACAAAAAACAAAGACTACTGACATTTTATATTTTCTTTTCTTGATTTATCTGCATTAATTTTTTTCAGATTCAAATTACATACTGTTTCCCTATGTAGAACTAAATGAATGTCCAACTTGATTTCTTAATGTTTACCACGCCTTCAGTATCTTAAGCGTGTCGATGATGAGCAAGACGTCGGCGAGGACCCCCGAGCCGAGAGGTCCACGTAAAAAAAAAAAAAAAACACGACGGGTGACGAGGAAGCAATTCGAACCAATGCTATGACCATTAGAATCCCTAATGGGTGGAACCAAAGCTTCAACACATTAGTCCAGTGCCGCATGTAGGAGATGGATTCCTATTCTTAACTACACTCTATTAAAGTGGAAATGGCATGTTAATTCCTATGGTATACGGCCCTGATGGATTATTTGCTTTCGGTGCTGTTGTTCACTATTGGTTCATGTACCGTGTCTTTGGCAAACGCCACAAGATTAGATGGATCACCATCATCCATTATTCACCACTTTTCTAAGACTGTTCTCTCGAATAGTCGTCAACTGAAGTCGGCGATATCGTTACCCTTGTCACCATTCGTTTTAAAAAAAAAGTTCGAAATAGCTATAAATTCAATCGTTCTTCAGTCGAATTACAGAGGCATGGATGGCAATGTTTCTTCATAATTGCAATATTTCATTCTGTTAAAAAATTACCGAGAATTGATCATTGAAAAAGCCAGCTTATGTCAAAATTCTTTTTGTTTTGTCGCCAAGTTGGTACAACATCCTCTATACTGAAATTTGAGAGCGGGCATTAAGTTTAAACGGGCTTTTTAATTGATGCCTTGTCGCCTTAATGGCTGAGTTGATGAGGATATTGTGTCTTGGGTTTAATTGTGCGAACCTAGGTTCAACTGACGACTCTTGCTATTGTGCAGTACGGCACAATTACTGAGTGGTAGGTAGGGTCCCAAAGCGCAGCCGCCCGGTAAAGTCATCATCATCATCATCGGCACTACAACGGGGGACCGGACTTGGCCTTATTTAGCAGGTCCTGAGGCTTGTTAAATTTTCCATAATTATTTTGTTTTTTCCGGGCAAGGTCATTAGTCTTGCGCCAGAGGCTCCCCGACGGGGAAACGAACCCCGGTCTCCAGCGTGACAGCCGGGTATACTAATCACTATACTATCGAGGAGCCCGCCCGGTAAAATACCATTCCATTAGGTTATAGGCCTCGTGAAATGGTTAGGAGAAATCCTTGAGCATCTTTCGGAGCTTGGCTGATGGACCCGGTCTAGAAAAAAAAATAAATAAAAAAATAGCAGCCTACGTACTTTTTGACAGAATGTAAATTCGGTAATTTTTCGAATTATACAAACGTTAATTCGGTGGCAATGTCGCTCTCTGTTTTATAATTGTAATATTCATATTCAATGTGTTTCAATTCTTCTTACCTCGACTCACCCCTTTCTCTTTTCGAGTTTTTGACCTTAAATGATATTAAAATTGTTGGTTCTCTTATGTGAAATATAAATTAAAGTAATCAGTCGACTTCGGTAGTCGTTTCCGCGATCAATATTAGAGTTCAAGGACTATTAATTCACTTGCAAATGGTTTCGGCAGCGAACAAACTTTACGGTTTGCTTTTACTAAAACGAATTAAACGATTTTTATATCCACCACGTCGTACCAATCACAGAACCAGCAAAAGGTTGCTGGTTCTGTGATCTATTTACAAATGTTTGGTTGATGTCGCTGGCGTCATTTGTCGAAGACTGATTGAAGACCAATTATATAAATTGACATGCTGCTTTATAATTGATATATTATGTACAACTTTCTGATTGAGCATTTATTGGGCTAATTGATCCAGCCTTCGGTTCGCTTCTTTTGACAGGTTATCACAAACATTGCTACTTTTTTACGAACGTCTTCAATCACTTTTGACACCAAACGGCGTCTTCAATCAACGTCCATCATTTCGATTGCATTAATATGAGATGATAACATGCGAACTCAGTTTACTTTCCTACGCGTGCAGTGGCAAATTTTACCTGCTCAGAAATGTTTACACGAATTACTTAATTGCCACATCAGTTTGGTTCATTTGACAGTGACAGCAACTAGTCCTCGACCTAAGATCAGATTAATCCAAAGTAAGAAGCAACCCTTTTGTGGCATTGGGATAAACATTCGTTTTGACTAATTTGGATGAATACTTAATCCACCTCGACTATACATCATATTGCATGTACGAGCTTCGACTGCTGCCGCACGATGTTTGAAAACCGGAAATCAAGTATTCACCGTAGAAAAAGACTTAAATATATGCGGCGTCGTTGGTGTTCCTCTGTTTTCGTGTCGAAATCAAGTGTAAATCACACAGGTTTGGTTGACCTCTTGAAACTGACCTGTGGCCGATGGCGTTCATTTGAAATATCTGTAGGAATGTGAATTTGATTTACAGTCGTTTCCGTTTGTCATTTGGAACTAGTGCAAGATGAGTGTAGGTGGGTGAAGAAGCTCTTATGATCTCATAGAGGTGTGAGAAGATGTTCGAATGGTATTTCAAAATAGTTTATCTATAGGAATCCATCTTTCGTGATATACTGTGTGTTTTTGTAATGAGCTGTTGTAATAAATTACGAAAGCATGTTCTCTTGAAGTTTCCGCGTTAAAGATGAACACACATACGAATAGTTTCAAATATGGTTTGAGAAAATGCGTTATTGACCAACAGCCTAAGTGGTTACAATATTTTTAATGAATGATGTCATTTTTGAAGATTGATGATTTTTTAATTTAGTCTTCTATTTCAGTGAAGTTTTTAATTAACGAAATATTTATCTCGGAATTCGCAATTACCCAAAAACTGCGATGGTAATTAAATTACTTTAAATTACTCGTACTTCTATTGCAAACAATCTCAGTGGTGGACATTTTCGCTTTCGGGTTCTCTAGTGTGTATTTTATATTGCACTACGTTCTGATTGACTTTCAGATATATCGAATAGAATTTATCCACTTGGTGGTTTGGAAAATATTGTTCTATAATTTTGAAAGCTGTCAAATTTGATTGTCATCCAACTTGTGATTTGTTCATGGAATGCGCCCGACATATCCTGATTGGATGCCTGCCCAGCCATTTGACTTTTCAAAGGAAATCTTTTGCAGCTGTGAGACTTGTTTCTCACTCGTCAGATATGTGTATAAGCAAAGTCCTGGGAGTCTGAAAGCCTACAAGTGATTGCAGAGAAGTTGTTACATACAAGACTGAGGTGTGTTGCGGTTTAGTGGTATCATTGACCCGTACTTTTTCGAAAACAAACTACTGTCAATTCTCAGCGCTATAGCCGTACATTCACCCATAATTATTTTGGTCAGATATTAAGAATGTTGACACGAGCGATCTGAGGTTATACAATTTGTGGTAATCTAGAAGTTCTCCTGCAGGACTCTTCAGCTCAATCCGCGTGATTAACTAACTTTTTCTTTAAAGATTATAAGTATATCTTTATTAGATTCAAATTTTCTCTAGATTATTTATAAATCGCCAGGCTTTTAGTTTTTCCGCTTTTATTCATTTTCCTTCGAAGTTTTAAGTTCCAATTAAGATGGCCTTAGTTTTGTTTTTTGCCTCTCTTCGGGTAAACTCTGGCCACGAAAACTAAATTAGCAATCGAATTTCCAGGCTTGCTAATAAACGTTTTGAGGGAGCAATTTCAAAGTTTAGATCTACGAGGGTTGCCTCTTATGTTTCGGGATTTGGCAACCCTAGTGTTGCAATCCGGCAATTGACAGCTCTGTCGTAAAGTTGGACATTTTTGAGGTTATACGCACCCAGAACGTTTTGACATACGAGCGCTATTTGTGTTGTTTACAGTAACTTAAAAGATTCATCTCGGCCCAAAAATCGAATTAAATCGTCAACATTTTGGTGCGATTATTTTTTATAACTTTCGGCGTGGATTAACTCAGCAACAGTGCATGGATGAACTTAATTCAATTTTTGGCGATGAAGCTCCATCAAGGACCAGTGTTTATCGATGGTATGGTGAATTCAACCGTGGTCGTAGTTCACTCCAAGATGAATTTCGTGAAGGTCGTCCAAAATCAGTTGTTGTTACGAAAACCATTGATGCTGTGCGCGAACTGATATTGGAAGATCGTCATGTGACCTATCGTGAGATTGAGACAACCTTAGGCGTTAGTGGGACCAGCATACATTCGATATTGCATAAACATTTGACTGTCAAAAAAATTTGTTCGCGTTAGGTCCCACACAATTTGTCAATCGCCAAAAAAAAGGCTCGTGTCAATTGGTCGAAAGAAGTGCTCAAAAAATACGCTCGCGGTGCTTCGAAACACGTCTATGACATTGTCACAGGTGATGAATCGTGGATTTACGCATATGAGCCCGAAAGTAAACAGCAGTCGACTGTCTGGGTGTTTCAAGATGAGCCAAATCCAACAAAAGTTGTTCGCGCACGAAGCACTTCCAAGCAAATGGTCGCCTGTTTTTTCGGAAAAACTGGACATGTCGCAACCGTACCACTAGAACAACGCAAAACAGTCAATTCTGAGTGGTACACAACCATTTGTTTGCCAGTTGTCTTCCAAGAAATCAGGAAAACCAACCGCCGAAGACGGATCACTCTCCACCACGACAATGCGAGCTCTCACACATCGACTGCGACAACTGCATTTCTGAGCACCCAAAACTGAGAGGTCAACGTTTTTCGACACCTGAAGAAGCGGTTGCTGCATTCAGAATGCATGTATTGGAGATACCTCAATCAGAGTGGCAAAAGTGCTTCGACAATTGGTTCAAACGCACGCAAAAGTGTGTAGATCTTCATAGGGAATATTTTGAAAAACAATAAAGTGATTTTCGATGATCAATATTTGTTTTTGTTCTCTAATCCCGAAATATAAAAGGCAACCCTCGTATTTAAACAATCAAATTTAGCTAGATCTTTAATACATAGGAAAACCCTCGACCAATTTTGACTCTATTGCCCGAAAAGTTCCAAGGCCGTATAATTTTGTGTTTGAGTCAATCGCTCGCAGAGATCATGCGATTTAACGAATTTGTTTTCTTTTTTTTTTGTGGAGATATGTGAAATATCAGTATTTAAGTGAACAGTATTCATATTCTGGAGCTATTGAAAACTAATATGCATTAAGCCATTACCAAAATACCAACCGGAATGTCTGGTAAATGTGTAGTAGTAGATGTTACTACTGGCCTCGCTCCCAGGTAGCGTGTCTCCTTGTCCTGAAAGGGACGAGGGATCTCCTTAAGACCGCTCCTGAGGGGACCCGTTGTGGTCGCCGCCGTGCTTCCTCAAACCTTGAGGGAAAAGCTACAACCGATCGTTCGTGGGACGTCACTTTGAGAATAGTGTCCTTGTACCATGCAAGCTGGTACCTTCTGTTGATGTCCGAAATCGTGGACGCTGTACGAGTTAAAACTTTGGGCTTGCCACCACTCTACTCACCGCTTTTTCGAGTCGTTCTGGTACTCGAAGAAACAGCCAACGTTTTGTGACGACGCACAATTCCAAAATAAAAATAAAATGCGTTTTTTTTTAAATTACAGTTCGGGTTTATTAAACGTTGATTCTGCTGGGGGCTAGCTTCCAAGGCAAGAGGAATATTCCGATACTACTGCTCCTGGATACAAATGCAGATATACATTTTATTTCAAATCAGTGTACTACTGCTCTTCGGCATCAGGATTAAGATACTGCGGCCCGGAGATCACTTTACCGTTTCTTTATAAAGGGAAACTAATCGAGTTTGTATCTCAAAAATGCACAATTTCATACCAAAATCCCGATTTTGGTATCCTGAGTGAGATGCTCAGTGTTTGTTTAAGATAAGAATTCAGTTTCCTGAATTCTTATGAAACTATTGCGCAGATGTGGATGTGTAACGGGATTCGGGTTTTTGTTTCTTCAATTTATTAGGAATTTTTCCAGATTGAGATAACGTATCTCCGGATTTTTAATTTTAATGATGCCATGGGGCAAATGTAAAACGATAAACGAATATTTGTTTCGTTTATTGTGAATTTTGATTTTAATTAGGATTTCTGATTAAATTATGTCGTGGGGGCAAATGCTAAGCGATAAGCGGATGTTTCATTCGTTTATTGTGAATTTTGGATTTAGTTTAGGTGTTTTAGGGTTTTGATTAGATTTAAGGTTTTGGTGTAGGATTACTAAGATTAGGATGTATGAATGGAAGGAAAAGGTGGTAGGGCTTTGTAGAGCACTGCAAATGGGTTCAAAAGGATTGTGACATGTATATAATTTTGTGGTAAATATTTAATAACTATTTGAGAGTGCGTTTTGAGATTTAATTTTACTTTCCGAAACTAAAGAAGGGCATCCCTATATTGGCAGGTCGAGCTTATATCCAATTCAGTGGTCTTTTGTAATCCTGTTCTGTAGCAAAAGTATTGTCAGTAAGAAAGGAACCTATTTAATAATGCTTCGTGACAGAAGCCTGGGATTTCGTTTTTTTTACACGAATTGTTTGCGTAAGAAAGATTTATGTTTGAACTCATATTGATTTTCTTTTCTTCGTCTTTGCTCTTTAATTGATATCACTGGTGACTATCTAGTAGAGTGTGGCGCAATTAATTTCAGTTGACAACTATTTGCGGAATTTTTTTTTTGTGTGCACAAAATGCTCACATAAAGAGATTTCGAAGTGTCAACCTGTGGATGGAAGAAGAGGGAGACAATTGGGAAATTAGGTATCGCTAACGATGAAAAAACATTTGATCAGGCAAAGCAAACCAAATCCATGTCCAAAGTCATTTCTTATTATGAACAGAAGTGCACTACTGTATAGACAATTGTTCTGAACAAATACTTGACTTTCACCCGTTTGGTAGAAACCTTGACATGGTGTGGGGGCCTAAACTACAATGAATCACTCAGGCTATGCTGACGAAAGCGTACGCTTCCAGTAGTGCCACCCATGTCAGACAGGCTAGCGAGGAGTAACACACAAAGATCTACCATCCCTAATCCAGTGTGTTACGTCATCGTGCCAATTGGAGACGCTCTGATATGGCGGACTATTTGAAACCTCAAGACTCGTGGGAACAAAAACGAATAATCAATATACAAAAAACAATCCCACCCAAAAACCAGGTAGGCGTAGGTGTGATATGCCGACACTACCATAAGGGAACAAATCATCAAGAAAACACCGATTCGGCAAAAAGAAGACGTAGGGAAAAACGGAAAAAGCGGGATAAATGCGCCGTCGGCACGTGGAATGTTCGAACTTTATATAAACCAGGCGCGATACAGACGGCCGTAGAAAACGCGAAACAATATAAAATGGGTATCGTCGCACTTCAGGAAGTTCCACTTCCACATCAAGTAATCGAAACCAACGGGTTCATACTGGCGTGTGAGGCACCGACACACATAACATCGGAACTGGCTACATCATAAGCAAGAAGATTACGCCCCATATAAAAGATGTGATATTTATTAATGGCCCAATGTCGGTGGCAAAAATACAGGGTCCATGGTACAATTATGTACTTATAAACGTACACGCCCCAACAGATTCTACCGACGAAGAAACGAGGGAGACATTTTAGGAGACCCTAGAGGAAGTATTTAACGGGATCGATGTTAAAATCCTTCTCGGGGACCTCAATGCGAAAATTGGAAAGGAAGATGTTTTCCAACCAACTATAGGTAAAGAAAGCCTACATGACGTTTCAAATGATAATGGAATTCGAATTATCATGTTCGTAGCGTCAAAAGATTTGGTAGCGAAAAGCACGACGTTCAAGCAGAAGCAAATCCATAAAGTCACATGCATACGAGTATAACCCGACGGCGAAACTCATAACCAAGACACCACTCATAGACAAAAGAGTCTATATGATCTTACGTTAGTATACCCGCCCGTCACGCGGGAAACCGGGGTTCGATTCCTCGTCGGGGAGCCACTGGCGCAAGACTAATGACCTTGCCCGGAAAAAACAAATTTATGGAAAATTTAACAAGCCTCAGGACTTGCTAAATAAGGCCAAGACCGGTTCCCGGTTGTAGTGCCGATGATGATGATGAGATATTATATAATTTAAAGTGGTCGCAAGGAGCTATAAAATGAAAAAAATGTTATATAGCGTTAACTTTACATGAAAAGTCCAGTTTGTCTTTTTTAATTAAATGCGTTTTTCATATTAAAAAAAAAACACGTCACAATGAAAATATTGAATAAAAAATCAAAATTAAAAATAAGTAAACAACAGATTTAAAAAGTGTCATTCTAAACCAAAGCCCTGTCCAGAGAAATCATTGTAGTGTCTTTCTTTAATAAAACTCAAATATTTGATGCAATAAGGTGTGGAATCAATTTCATTAAAAAATGTTTTTTTTTTTTTTTTTAAACCACATTTATTTTCCTAATTCTTTTTACATGTATAATATTAGGGGTATATGTTAAATCCTTTTCTACAATCACAATCCTTAAATTAGCTTACTGGTTCTATTCGAGCTCTCTAAATTACACATTACATCTTGATTTTTATATATGCCTTTCGGCGTACATCTTTTTTTTTTTTATTTGTTATGTATATATATATATATATGTATCTATATATATATATATATATATATATATATATGAAATAAGTAATATATTAGAGGGACTCCTCGTTTACATTTATATGTATATATTATTATTACAATCTTTTTTTAATTATTATAACAAACAAAAACTTCAAAACAAAACGAATAAAACATAAAATAAGAAATAAACATTAAAAAATGTTCTGAGGGGATGGTGGCCTGTTTTTTTTTGTATAGGTAACCCTGGACTTTTTGCTCTTTCTGTTGAATTCTATAAATCCAGGCATACAAAAACTATTTAAATTAATTTTGAAATGTCCCCGGGGGAGCCGCATAGATTGAGCATCAAGCAACGCAATAAGTTAGAGTCAAATGCCTTGAAATAGCCTGTCATGAAAGTCTGCCGCTTTTCCACTACAAATTGAATCATTTAATGAAGTGAAATACGAAACTCCTGCGCGACAGGCTCGCAAGAGTATTTGCTAATCTCAATGTCGTGTGTTAATTGGCCCCGTCGCTGGCAAGTGCTTTGCCCTCAGTTATTACGAAAACGTATTGGTAACTCTCGACCGATTTCGACGCGGGATGCTCCATATACTTGATTATAATGCGGTTAATTTTTGGATTACCAAGTTAACTGGAATTTCGTTGGCGTTTGGTGTGTGCGGTAATTTGATAATCACATCGTAAGGTAAGTTTGGCCTTCATCGTTGTATATTGCAATCCATGATGCATTCCTGAATCGAAACTCAAATAAAAATTCAATTATCTCCAACCGTGCCGAAAATTATTGTAATGCGAATGTATCTCGTTGAGATAATCGCTTGATCTTGATCTTAGACGGATGCCATTTACATTTGATGGACACGCAATTATAGTAATTATTTGCGGTCTCCTGGAGTAGAATTGGCACTCTACTAAATGATTCGTTGTACACAAGACGCCTTTGGACAAATTTGAAAACGATTATTTGGTTGAAACTAAAACACTTGGGTGAGTGGTGAATTTATCTGTTAGTCTCTGTGTCTTCGGTTGTTTCCGTTTCCATTTGAAGTAGAGAACGGCTTAAATTCCACTCCAGGGGTTTCTTGGACATAACAATACAAATTTAAAAGAATCTCTTGGACACTCAAACCGGCCTTGGAGCAAAGTGGGTAAGTTGAATTGAAAACTGACTTCAAGACAATCGGCGGTCTTCGATAAACTCGTTCCGAAATTCAATGCCAGGTTCACACTTTACGAAGTACACCCATACACACCTATCGCTATCGTCGTGCTGCAAATCTTAGAAATATTTTAGCATTATTAATTTGAAAAAGCTCATTTGGCGGCTATTAAGTATGCGGACAGACCAATAAGATAGTTGGAAAAAATAAAAATAAAAAAAATAGGCAAAGGCTGAATTGTACCTTATTTTACTTCGGCGTTTCGCCTTTAATAGGTTGCGCGAGGCAATGACCACATTCCATGCAAAGATTAAGATGGGCTCTAGAGGAATCTAAGATTTTGGTATGCGGACGGACAGGTAATTGTTTTCGAAAGAGCCTCTATGAGGCGGTTGGATGGCAATTACTAGGTGTCGAGCTCAGATATTTGATCAATCAAAGCGGTTACGTAATTTCTGTGGTGTGTTTTACGTAAATATTTGTTTGTTTGCAATTAATCGGAGAATCAATAAAAGATTAACGAACCTTTTGTCTCCCAAATTGGTGGGTTAAATAAGTGCGGAATGAAATCAAGATTGACGAATAATCCAATCAATTCTAAAACAAGAATTTATACGAAAGATTGGGGAAGAAGTAGAATTGAAAGACTTTCAGATAAGAGACTTTAAATGTCATGTCATGTATTTTATATTTATGTATTTATTTGTTACTGAACATAAGTCTTCACATTATATTAGGTTGGGGAAAAAATGTCGGGGTTTTTTTTTTTTTTTTTTGCTTCCTTGCTATTAAAATGTCATAATTTTGAAAAGATTGGATGTATTTATATCCAATACATTTCCTTCTACACTCTTAGTTTACAATTACTCTTTGCTTTAGGGGTGATTATCAGAAGTGTTGATCCGGGATAGAGGAGAGCTGTTTTAATGGTAAACGGTTCCATGATCTCGCTTCATTTACATAATATTCGAAAGGAGTAAACAATAGGTTCAAGCAAACAAGTTAGTGCTATAGGTGATAGATGCTACTAACTAGTTGATGTGCAAATAGTATACCCGCTAATCTCTTGTCCTTGTCGGCATTTGCATGCCAGTCAAATATAGGAGGCATAGAGTGAATCAGATGGGAAAACGTTGGATTCGATCCCACCAATATGCAAAACATGGTATAGTGACCTTACTTAACTTGCAAGGATTGGTCGAAGAAAGCGCGAATCGCGAGTGAGAATAATCTTTATTTTTGTTTTAAGTGTACTCCCTGATTGGACCTTGCAGAATCATAAGGCACATAACGGCTGTGTAAGGAAGGGATTAAAAAAACTAGGAAAAACGGAGTAGAAAAATGGTTTGCGAGGCATAATCATCATCATCATCGGCACTACAACCGCGCCCCGGTCTTGGCCTTGTTTACCAAGTCACTCCACCGGTCCCGGTTTCGAGCCGATGTCATCCAGTTTGGCACTCTCAGACGACGGGCGTCTTGGTCTACGCTATCTCTACATCGCAGACAAGGTCTGCAGCGCTGTCTCCCTTCATACATCTTGCTACAAAGGACTTTACGGACGGAATTCTCTGCGCTCATTCGTGATAGGAGTCCCGCGCACCGGAGTCTACCGAGCTTGATTTTTCTTACAACATAAGCATCAAGGTAGGTCGCGTACAACTCATGGTTGTAGCGTCTCCGGAATCGTCCTCTCTCACATACTAGGCCAACAATTTTCCTTAAGACATTCCTCTCGAACGCGGCTAAGAGTTCAATGTGCCTTTTATTGAGCACCCAGGTCTCGGGTCCATACATGGGTACTGATAAGACCATGGTCTTGTACAGTAGTAGTTTGGATGTTCTAGATAAATTTCGGGATTTAAAGAGCCTTGATAGACCATAGTGGGCTTTGTTGGATTTGATTAGCCGCTCCCGCATTGCTTCTTTCATACTGTTATCGGCTGATAGTATTGACCCAAGGTAGTTAAAGGATTGCACTACTTCAAATTCGTGCTCCACTACCCTGATAGTTTAACGAACGTTAGGTCTTCTCTTCGCAGATATTGCCACCATGTACTTATTTCTTCCCTCATTAATGTGCCGTCGCAGTTTTTGTGCCGCCTGCTTGATCTGGGTGAAAAAGTCCTGTACAGCCGAATCGGATCAACCGATGATGTCGATGTCATCTGCGTAGGCAAGTATCTGGCTGGATTTGGTGATGATAGTCCCTCTAGTTGGGACGCCAGAGTCACGGATTGCTCTTGTGGCGGTTCCGCCAAACCTCACGGATCGCTTTCCTAAAAACCCCCATAACTTTCACCCAATCTCCTAATTTCGCTAATGCAATAGCACTAGCACTTTAAATGCTTCACGCATCAAATCGATCATGTTCATTTAGCTAATATCCCCTAGAAGAGAATTCTACCTGCATGCATAACTTCGCATTTAAAATCCCCTATAAGAATTCTCTCCAAGCTTATCATAAATTCCCTGAACGAAAATTCATCGGTTCATATATAATACAACCGCATAATCGGGGAATCTTACCCTTGAGTTGGCTTATCCCAGCTTCATCATGTGTATCATAAATCACCATACGAACACATTGGCTGACAACCAACACCCAAGGGACCAAAACAAATATACGCATCTCTTGGCACCAATTAAATCCTACAGCATAAGCAAATGCAAATAGGAATTCAGTACCTACCCTTACCAGTGATGCCATAAACACCATTTCCCGGTAATCTAGCTAAAACCCATTAACACCATTTCTTCGATGCGTCGCGTCTATTTATTTAGCTGCGACGCACATCTCAAACAACGATCCAATTAGCATACGACGAATTTCGGTTTTGTTTGCTTTACCGAACTCGCATCCCACGAATGAACATTTTCCCTTTCTTTGTTTAGATTGGTTCCCATGGCTTTGGTCCATAAAAGAACCAATGTACACACATACATGTGTACCGTGACGATCTTGTGTATGACATCTGTTTGGTTACCCCAAAGAGATACTTTACGTCTCTCTTTGAATCGGAAAATGCACCCCAACGAACGAATATCGTGGAGTCCTTTTCCATCCGCAGACCGCCACGGTCGTTGTCGCTCCCGCTCCTCGTCACGCGCCGAGAACGCGAATATATCCGGAGTCGTGTGTGAAGTAAACTAAAATTTATAAAAATCAATTAATACTAATAACAAGTTTAAGTAAAATATGAAAAACACTAACGTATTTAATAATGACAACGAACAGTGGTCTTCAGCAATAGAAATAAAACTAAAGCAAAATGACAGACAGTGCGTTTAATTTTCCGCAGTTCCTCGGTGCCTTTATTTCTTTTTGTTTGTGACTTTCTTTCCCGCGGAACTTTAGTGACAATAGACGACGGGGATGGAAGTGAACAGAGTGCCCATGCCTGGCACAATACTTCCTCCCCAAACTCTCCCCGACGCCAGATTGGAGAGGAGGCAGGACAGACTGTCTCCTTGCCGGAGTGCATTAAGGATGTGTAGCGTCTATAACAGATACACACGCAATAACAAGCAAATAGTGAAGAACACCGAACGAAAATCGAATAAGATAATACATCAGAGCCGTATACCACAGCGATAACATAACAAATCCACATCAGTGAAATATCGGCTCCGCGATAGTATAGTGGTTAGTATACCCGCCTGTCACGTGGGAGACCGGGGTTCGATTCCCCGTCGGGGAGCCTCTGGCGCAAGCCCGGAAAAAAACAAATCATTATGGAAAATTTAACAAGCCTCAGAACTTGCTAAATAAGGCCAAGACCGGCTCCCGGTTGTAGTGCCAATGATGATGATGAAATATAGACTGTAGACTGATGTGTTACGCTTATGTTCAATTTTTGGTGATTCTAACTGTCATAGCGTCAGTTCGAATCACACCTTCTTCACTATCATTTCAAACGCTATAGATGTTTATTGGTATGGACAGCAATCCCGCTATTTTTACTTGACTAGTTGCGTTGGTCATGGTCAACCTACAAAGTCGTATCAATTTGTTTGGAATGCCGAACTCTCTCATGGCATTAAATAGTTCTACCCCGGCATTGCTGTCATAGGCGGTCTTAAAGTCTATAAAAAGATGATATAATGAAATCTTAAATTCCAGACATTTTCCCATCGCCTGCCTAAGGGTCATACTGCGGATTATTTGGGAGAAATTCCGCGCCTGGTGCAGACCTCACTCTCTACTTTTCTCTATTTCACAGACCAGGTTCTTTTCCCAGGCACTTTTCTTTTGTCTGTGAAGTATTTTTTCAGATCTTCTGAGCTCTTTGTATTTCTCCTCGCTTCCTATAAGACTGCGGCATTGCCCGGTATGCAGCATTCTTACGTTCAGTCGCTAGTTTGCACTCATCATCAAACCAGTTGCTCCGATCTCGACGACTCTACGACTACTGCCTAAGATGGAGTTGGCAGTACTAATGACAGTATTCTTGAGGCGTGTCCATTTTTCTTCTACGCCTGGCGTTCTGGCCCCAGGACTTACTCTCCCTCCATCGAGCTCTTCGAGGCCGAGCACTATCGCGTGGTCAAAGGTGTTACTGATATTCTCATTGCGTAGGGCAGTCGTGTTGATTCGAACCTGAACCGCGGATGCAATACGTCTTCGTAAGGCAATCCGCGCTTGGATAACTATACCAACAAGATAGTGATCCGAGTCGACGTTGGCACCTCAGTACGTTTGTACCGTCATCAGGCTCGAGGGGTGGCAGTGATCTATCAACACGCGGTCACTTTGGTTGCGAGTGGCTCCATCAGGTGATACCCAGGTGACTTTGTGGATATTTTTACACGGAAATCTGGTACTGGCAATGACCAAGTTTTTTGATGCTGGCAGTTCGATGACTTGTAGTCCCTGTAGTCCCTTGTCATTAGTCTTCTCATGTAAACTATGGGAACCTGCGTAGTGCCTGAAAACCGGTTCCCGATCTATTTTCGCATTCAAATCACCAAGAACGATTTTCACATCGTATCTTGGGCAGGCATTGAGGGCCCGTTCGACGTTCTCGTAGTATTCTTCCTTTTCGTCGTCAGGGGACTCCTCTGTAGGTCTGTGAGCGCTTATGTTCTTAAACGATTATGCGAAGCATAATGCTTTGGTTTAATATATTTGTTGGCCTTTATACAGCGAAATAGGCGCCATTCACCAAAACATCCCATCACAGCAACAAAACAGCCGAAATTCGTAGTACAACATAGTTTCTAAACACAAATAGTTAAAAGCGATATCTTTACGACAAAGTAAATTGGCCAAACTACTAAACTCTCTCTTTAATTCGTTACTAGCCGTTTTATTGTTGTAACCTAGTTATTGCATATTTAATTCAATCAAAATAAACAAAAAGAAGTCGTGAGTAAACATCGAGGAGGACTTACAATCACGAAATGCTTGATATGTTCAAAAACAATTTTTTTTAATAATTCATGTTCCCATTTTTCATCCTTGCGTTAGTGGCGGATACAGGAGTACTTTTCGTTGAATCATTCTTTATCTAAAAAAAAATTGGTTTCCTCCGAATCCCCACGATTTGCCCGACTTTCCATGTGCACTGATTTTGTTGTTGTTAGGGGTTTTTTTTTTTTAACTAATAAAATTTCAAAAGTGAAAATTAGTACAAGTATAGACTGAGTAGATACCCGCCTACAAAAATAATTGAATACAGTCATTGTATCATAAGACTAAAATATTTTCATGTAAAGAAAAAAAAATAATAATGTATAGTAAATATGACACATTTTTAAATGCTTAATCGTCAACTTTGCTATTTGGTGGCGTTTGGCTTGGTGATTTGAGGCCCGCTCTTTAATCACGGCAGAGGTTTTTCAGCAAACTGTCCTAGGAAAAATCTCCTTTATTTCAGTTTTTGTTTTTGGTATTATCTTACTATTTTCTTACAATAGAGAGAGGACATCAAGCTTCTTGTAAGAAAAGCTAGGGGTCGCTTGCAGGTTCGCCGTTGAGCAATATATATTGCGCAAATTTGACGCACAGTGTCGATGCCAGCTTTGGTTTTATTATAAAATAAAAAAATGTCAGGTTTTCGGTGCACTGCGCTAGACGTTATAGCACCATCGTGCCTCGTACTAATTAGAACTACAGCTCTCTTTATCTCCGATGCATACGCTGACAATGATTCTCTTACTTTAAATGCTTTCATATTTTGACGAATATGTTATGTTAAAGTTCCAATCAGAGTGCGAATTTAAGAAAATAGACTTCTAGCCAAAGCTTCCTTTTTTTAAATCTGCTCGTACTTATGTTTCGGCCAGATCCTCTGAAACACTATACAAATTCTCCGGGTACTCTTTCGTTTTGATTCACATCGCGAGAATTCCTTTTCTTGCCTGTTTATATAATCCCTTGGATTGTGTACTATACTTTTCGCTACATCACAAATCCAACACATGTATATTTATGGCATATTTTGCTGGTTTTGTAGGAATATACTGAGTGAACTGTTTTCTCCCATGAAAAGGAAAGAGTTGCTCATCGACAGTTAGATATTGTTTGTAAATGGGATCCAAGTTTACATTCAGGATGTTCCATATACTCGTATCAAAAATCGGTGCAGCTTTATCTATGGCTGCTCGCACACAATGTGTAGTTTGATCAACAAATTGTGTGATCAACAAATTGTCCGATCAACAAATTGTTCGATCAACAAATTGTTCGATCAACGAATTGTTTGATTAAAATCTTTCTCGTCCTGAAGTTGCACAGAACAAATGAAATGATGTTTTTTTCCAAATTTTGTGTGAATACAAAAATACGTGCAAATACTCGAAAATGTCCCAGCATCACAGTGGCGACCGGGTGAAAAACACAGAAGTCTTGCTTCTTCGAGAGAAAGGTAGATCATGAACTAAAATTCTTCCAAAGAAATACATTTATGGAACAACTGTCTGTGTGCTATACCTGACTTAGGATTTAGTTATTAGCTTGGAATACTTTCGTTAGCCATAAATAAACAAACATATATTTAATGTATAAACTTATTTCAAGTTAAAGTGAAATTTTACCAACCCGTAGAAGGATTCCCAGGTTCCCGATTAGTCAACAAGGTTAATTTATTCGGTTAGTAACACAGGCCTTCTTTAAGGTAATCTCCCTCAGATTTAATCAAATGCGCCCGATTTTTCCAAACGTGGAACCACTTTTGGAATTCAGTTGATGACACCTTTCAGCGATTTTGTTCCTCTCTCATCAATGGTGTTAGAACGTTGTCCTTTCTCGGTTCTATCGTGGGGGTATATGGCCGGCGAAATTGGTGACTGGGACAATGTAATGGTAAATCACGTACAAGCAGAGAAGTACGGATGCAAGTAAAAAATCGTTGAGCACACTTCACCCTGCTAACGTTTCCAACTCAAAATAAACTATAAATTCAAAAAGACTGGAAATATCAAAATACGCAAGAGTATGTGTATCAACAAATATTTTTATAACTACTTAATAAAGCCCATGAAATTCTAAAAATTACCATTGCGTTTTGAACAAATACACCTCGTGTATTTTTTGTTTTTTAGGCTTATGTTTACCGTCAGAGTCGTAAGTATAAATATTATGTCTAAATTCTTCTATGGCCCCACTGAACAATAAGATCATCGTATCCAAGTATTTATTAATTTCGCACTGCATTCACTAACTATGACGAACGGAGCAAGATCGGCATCAATACAATAACTCCGCGCACAATACATGATATGATAATACAGACAAATATTATTTTATAAGATATTGATAAACAAGACGATCAGCGATCATTTCTCTGAAATGACAAAAGTTTCCTTTAGTGGAAGCTCTTTGTGCCATTTGGAGACAAAACTCATGGATCGTCAAAAGAATTGCGATTTAAGTATTCTGTCCGCGTTATGGTAGGGAACAATGCTTTCCGAAAATGGTGTATTAATGGTGAACAATAAAAGCGGTTTTTCTTTTGAACACGTCGAGTACTTCCTATAAGCAAATGAAGTAATTAATGCGACTCGTCACTTTTGGACGAAAAACAGAATTAAAAATGGCCCACAAACAGGTGGTTGCGGTGGAATGTTGGTTATAACGTCAGTAGGTCACAAAAACGGCATGAAGTCTTTGCTCATATTTTTCTAATCATTGTATTTAGAATTGGAGTTTGAATAAATTGGGCAACACGATTTTATGGCGCATGAACAACAACTGTGAGGCCGGATTGTTGAATTCGTACTGAATAATATTTTTCTGACGAAATACGAGGTTTTATTTAAGTCGAATTGGACTGAGGGTGTTGAACTCTCAATCTTAAGTGGATTTGCTGATAATTTGTTTGTCTAATTACTGAATGTAGTTATTTATGGGATCTTTTTTATTCCGAAATATATAAAGAACCTGAAACTAAATATTTTTGACAAAAAAAAAAACGTGAATTGTTAAGGAATAGTTGGCAGTGTTGTCAGAAAGTGAGGTTAGGCATTGAGAACATGCCTTTTGTTGCTTTTTTTGCTTGACAAGCATGAAAGGTCAGAACTTGTTATTAAAGTCGAGCGACGTCCTCTCATCTACAGATGTAAAGAGTCAATTATTACCCAACCCAACGTGTTTCAATATATAGATGGAGCCGTTGACGCCATTTAGCGGGTGGTGATTGATTTATGTAATTCCGAAAGGGCAAACAAAACAAAAAGACATATTGCATGAGTTAGAGTGTTTGTGAAGAGCCAGTAAGATAATATAAGAAGATTAGATGTAAATAGGATTTAGCATTTAATCTTAAGTAACAATTGTAATTTTGTGTGTAATAAATGTGTGTTTTAAACTAAAAAAAGATTGATTTATGTGGTATGAACTTTCCGTAACAAACCGTCAAAGTTTGATGACATTCGGTCAGAAGCAATTTGATGAGAGTCAGTTCAGAAGCCGAAATACAATGACCGCCGTTTTTGTGCATCGGTCATAAATGTATAAAAACCAAAGAGTTAATAAATATTCATTGTCCCTGGCGATAAAACATGGTGTCATTGTCCCTGGCGATGAAACATGGTGACACCAGCAACAAAGGGTCAGGTGTTGAATGTCGTTTCCCAGATGAAGGAAGCCAAACAAATCTGACGACGATTGTCATCCTCAAAAATATCCAAATCAACAACGTACAATAATTCGGTTAACTTTGGAACAGGAGTTATAACAAGTTAAAATGAAATAAGCACACTATTAACACTATTCCTACCAGGACCGGTCAAATGACCGTTTTTAAATTTTCATTTGGAATTTCCTACATTCAACGTATGTGAATCGCCTTTAAACTTTACCACTTTTCCTCATATATATGTATGATATATTTTTCAATATTCACTTATTTTTCTATTGTTTATTTTCCGAGAAAAATTTGTAGTCTGTCTTACCTACCATGACCGGTCATTTGACCGGTAGCACGATTTATACATTTTTGTAAGAGTTTCTCTCTAAGACTCAATGCCAAAACTATAAAGTCGTTACAAACGAAAGGTAATGTAGTTATGACACGATTTTATCCGATAAGTGCCTTCCAGGAAATGGTTTACGGCACTTCCAAGTGTTTACAGTTCTCGCTCGACTATCGGGCTAGCGGCGTTTATTTGCTTGATTGATATCCGATACGGTCAAGATCCTCGAATGTTCTACGCCATCTCATCTACTATGACGTAAAATAAATAAACTTGTAACTGAAGGAAATGTATAGACGTTTTCTCACGAATTCAAATCAGTATAGTCTTGCGACACGAACAGAGTGCATCGAACGTGAAAGTCACAAAGAGTAAAAATAGGGTCTAATCCTGGAAGAGCACCTGGTCATAATATTTTTAGGGAAACATCAGGCCCGACTGGGTACAGTAAACGTAATATTATGAAAGGCGAAGTTAGGACGGCATTTTCTGTGATAATTGATAAGAATATAATCGAACTTATAAGAAAGTGCACAGAGGCAGAGGCATTTAGAGTGTTGGGATATAAATGGGAACTGTCTACTGCAAAGTTATATGCATTTTTTGCAATTCTGTATGCACGCGGCGCATATGAGGCTAAGAATATAGATATAGCACTTCTATGGAATAAAAAGTGGGGCCCGCCTTTTTTCTCAAATACTATGAGTAGACATGACTTTACGGAGATTATGAGATTTATTCGATTTGACGACAGAAATCAACGAAGCCAACGGTTACAAACCGATAAATTTGCTATGATTTCCGAAGTTTGGTACAAGTTTATTGACAACAGTCAAAATTGTTATAAACCAGGACCATATATTACTATTGACGAACAATTGTTTCCAACGAAAGCAAGGTGTAGATTTACTCAATACATGCCCAATAAACCGGACAAATTTGGTATAAAATTTTTGTTAGCATCCGATGTGCGTAGCAAATATATAATAAACGGCTTTCCATATTTGGGAAAAGATGAAAGTAGAGAACCCTCAGTTCCTCTTGGAGAGTTCGTCACTATGAAATTAGCAAAACCGTATGTAGGATGTGGAAGAAATATAACCACGGACAACTTTTTTACAAGCCTACCTTTAGCAACAAAACTTTTAGCAAAAAAAACTACGATTGTTGGGACAATTAGAGCAAATAGAAAAGAGCTACCAAGACTGGCAAAACTGAAAAATGACGACATGGAACTTTTTTCAACCAAACTCTATCGCTCAAATAATTGTATGTTGACAGTTTACAAAGCCAAACCAAGAAAGAAAGTTCTAATTCTCAGTTCAATGCGCAATTCCGTGCAAATTGAAAAAAATGACACCCGAACACCGGAGACAATTCAACTATATAATAGCACCAAGTTTGGCGTAGATGTGACCGACCAAATGGCCAGAAATTATACGGTAAAATCTAAATCTCGGAGATGGCCTTTGCAAGTATTTTTTAATATCTTGGATTTAGCCGGGATAAATGCATGGGTGTTATATAAAGAAACTACGGGAGGAGAACTTACAAGACAGGAATTTCTATTTCAATTGGCAGAAGAACTTGCCATCGAATACCAACAAGAGCTCGGCAAAAAAAATCAACCAATACCCATCGCAAGTACAAGTACAGGTTCTCGTGAACGGAAAACATGTCAGATAAGGTATTGTAAAGATAATAAAACGAACAAAATCTGTCTAAAATGTAAAAAGTACGTATGCGGAAAATGTACAGTTGAGAAGCCCATTTGTAAAAAATGCGACGAAAACGAATAAAATGTAGATTATGTACTCTTGAATAAAAGAAAATATATTTTTATACTGGTAAGCTGGCTATTGGTCTGCATTCAATATTGAAAAATATAAGTTGTGAAAGACCGGTCATTTGACCAGCCGCGGTAGGAATAGGTATACGTGTAGTGTCGGTAGGAATAGTGTTAATATAAAATACATGTGTAAATTTACAAAAGTTTCATGTTTTTAGACAAACTTTTGTTGTTACGTCCAAATCCACCCACCCATAAATACATACTCTTTGGAGCCAGTCTCCACCAATTAATTGCGGTACACGCAAAATCATCCACTAAAAGGATGAAGCACTCCCCAAGCCCTAGCATTGCCCCATACACTAAACGGGCCAATATCAAAATTGTTGGAAGTGGGTGGCAAGTCAATAAATAAGAACAACGGTTAATACACGTGGATGTATAAATATATGTATTTGTCTTATTATAAACGTAAACGTCTGTCTTGTATGGATAGTGTTATGCAACTGACGCAACTCTGTCTCCCGCCATTGGCTTGGTGGTAACGAAGCGCGATAGTTCTACTTGTCGGTAAGGTCGCTATCTCTACAATCTCCCCCTCGGAAAGATCTCCTCCCGCCATTGGCTTGGTGGTAACCAAGCGCGATAGTTCTACTTGTCGGTAAGGTCGACGTCTCTATTTGTCGGTAAGGTCGCTATCTCTACAATCTCCCCCTCGGAAAGATCTCCTCCCGAGCTTGGATCTTTTCGCATGGATAGCCCTTGAAGCATCTTGGACCGGTGAATCTCATGTTGATTCCTTCCGAGTGATTTTGTCAAAATGTCTGCCGTATTTTGATCCGTAGTCACGTATTTCAGTTTAATTCTTCCATTTGCAACATTTTCCCTCACGTAGTGGTGTTTGATTGCAATATGCTTCGTTCGGCTCTTGCTGATGTAACTCTCTGCGTGTGCTATCGCAGATTGACTATCGCTCAGAATGATCGTCTGATCCCTGGCGAGTTCGTTCAGTCCAACTGAGTTCAGCAAATTTCTCATCCATATGACTTCCCTTGCGCAATCCGCTAAAGCCGTATATTCTGCCTCCATTGTGCTCAAAGTGACTGAAGTTTGTTTCGTGCTTCTCCAAAGTATTGGTGCTCCTCCCAATATCAACACGTATCCACTGATACTCTTCCTGTCCAATGTTGATGTGGCCCAATCTGCGTCACTGTACGCCATCAACTCCTTTCCTGTGGTTTTGTAAATCAATTCCAACCTTTTGGTTTTTTTCAGGTATCTCAGTACTCGCATCGCAGCACTCCAATGTTGTTCGTTGTGTCGAGTACAAAACTGAGCCAATTTAGCTACGTGAAATGCTACGTCCGGTCGTGTTCGTTGAGAAATGTACAGAAGTCATCCGATGAGTTCTCGGTACGGCCGATCGCTTTCACTTTCCTCACCCTGTTCCTCCAGGAATGTTGGTCTCACTTCCATAGGTGTTTGGAATCCTTTGGCGTTCTGTAGTCCAAACCGCTCTACTAATTTATCAATGTAGTTTAGTTGTAGAAGTCATCCGATGAGTTCTCGGTACGACCGATCGCTTTCACTTTCCTCATCCTGTTCCTCCAGGAATGTTGGTCTCACTTCCATAGGTGTTTGGAATCCTTTGGCGTTCTGTAGTCCAAACCGCTCTACTAATTTATCAATGTAGTTTTCCTGCGAAAGTGATATGCTTCCCTCTCGATTTTCGTGAAAATCTACTCCCAATAGGTTTGTCAATTTCTCCAAGTGTTTGACATCAACGGATTTGTTTAACAAGTCTTCTACGTGTTTCCTGGTAGCCTCGTTTTCGACAATTGTCACCATATCGTCGACGTAAACTGTCAGCAATACTCGTCCTTTGGTAGTCTTTAGTTCGTAAACGCACGGGTCTACCTTATTTCTGATGAACCCCTTTTCAGTCAGTGTTTCGTTCATGTGCTCGTTCCAGCACCTTGCTGTGGAGATAAGCCCTCTTTACGTCGTATTGGTCAATAATCCAGCGCTTTTCAACTCCAGCCGCTATCAACAAGCGTATTGTGTCGAAGTTTGATACGGGTGCGTATACTTCGTTGTAATCGATGCCTTTTCTTTGCGAACATCCTTTAGCCACGAGTCTCGCTTTCCACCTCAGTGCGTCACCCATTGTTTTCTTTGCGCAAACCCATCTGCACTTTATCGGTGTCACTCCGCTTGGCGGATCCACGAGTTTCCAAGAATTGTATTTTATCAGTGAGTCATATTCACCGTTCATCGCTTCCTGCCAGTGTGCTGATTCTGGAGATTCAATTGCTTCTAGATAAGACGATGGTATCTCCTTTCCGTTGACGGTTGATAGGTTCGCTTTATAGTCTGGTGTTTCTCTGTTCAGCTTTGTCCTTATCTGTTTCCGAAGTTCTCCCGGATCAAGTTCTAATGCTGGGCGTACGGTTTCCGCTCCGTCCGTTTCCTCTGCATTATCAGCAATCTCGATTTCGGAATAGTTTTGGTCTCTCATTCGTGGCCTCAAATTCATTTTGTGCGATACTCGTTCTTTTTCGTGTTCGGGACGGTGGATAAGCCGCACAGTATTACCATCGCGATGTCGCTGTCGTCTATGACATCTCCAACACTAGACAAATCGCCTATAGTTTTGTTGATCTGTCCCAAGTAATTCTCCATGTTTCCACTGTCGCTCATCTTGTGATTGTAGAGTTCTCTTCTCAGTTGCACTGTGCGAAACTTGCTGTCCCTCGGTGCGTAGAGGTTCTGCAGTTCGTCCCAGACTTCCTTGGCCGATCCTTTCTTGCGAATGTGCATTTGCTGTTCGTCGCAAACCGCAAGCGCAATCTTGGCGTGAGCCCTGCTCTGTCTGGATACGTATTGCTTCTTTTGAGTTTCGGTTGCATTGTCCGCTGGTGAGTCTTCTCCTGGTTCTATAACGGACCATAAATCACCTTCCATCAGTGTCATCTGCATCTGATATGACCAGGTGGCGTAATTCGATCCATTTAATTTATCGATCAAAGACTTCTGATCCGTCCCCATCTTGTTCGTAATATTCTCCTCGATACCTTTTCGATTGTATTACGGAGCGCTGGAACCTTTCACTCACTATCACCAAAAAACGATTCGCCTGTTGAATGCCACGCGTGTAACTGCTTTACTTGCGTATCTCTGGGCCCATAACCATTGTTGGAAGTGGGTGGCAAGTCAATAAATAAGAACAACGATTAATACACGTGGATGTATAAATATATGTATTTGTCTTATTATAAATGTAAACGTCTGTCTTGTATGGATAGTGTTATGCAACTGCCGCAACTCTGTCTCCCGCCATTGGCTTGGTGGTAACGAAGCGCGATAGTTCTACTTGTCGGTAAGGTCGACGTCTCTATTTGTCGGTAAGGTCTCTATCTCTACAAAAATCGATATCAAACAAATTGAACTAAACGTTCAATTTGTCCATATTGAATTCAATATAAATCCAAAACGTGATATACGAACCAGATGTTCAGCACGTAAATTCCCCTGGTTCCAAATCTGCGGACCAGATGACCAACTCTCAAGTAAAGTTGGTAAAAAGCATAAAATGCACGACGACACCGTTCCCTTAAATCCTATTCAAGGAAACATTTCCTATACGGAACAAAGGACGGCAATCGTAAAAACACTCGCTGAACAACAATACCCATAAGATACAAAAATATCTTTGGCTCCGATGTTCAGTAAAAAAGAAATTGCCATGTCTGGGCACTGTGAGAAATCCCAGGTAATACCTAGGGATTAGACAAAATATGCGCGGGCTCACAAAAGAGATCCTATTACAAAGAATATTGAGTGCGATCATAGCCCAAGGAACCTAACACGTTGCCTTGTGTCAACGAAAAAGAAAAAAGTTTTCCTGCGATCAAACGCTCGGAAAAGGAGTTGAGTTGGTTTTTGATAGTAGTCCAGACCGTACACGGGAGTTGGTTGCGATTCGCTGTTAAATACGGCCACGGAAGTGTAATAATAGTCTCCAGTAAGAAGTATCTAGAATAGATCACTGGTAAAAGTTGAAGTGTGTGCTTTAAAAAGCAATCAGAAATTTATTTATATTCATAAATTAATAACATGTGTGTCGAACGTGAGCGTGTGACCAGGACAGTCATTTATATATAATCAAACTCTAATAACAATAAGTGAAAGTAAAATCTCAATGTTGAACTTAGATGGTGAAGTGCCAAATAAAGGAAATTAAACACTAAAGAAACAAAAGCGTTTGTGTATATCCCTCGTCACAGCAGTCGCGGCCCCTTCACGTATCACCAGTTGCGACAATTTGTGTCTTGTGGTGCATTATATATGTACTAGCCACCTGTGGAGACAGAAAGGAGTAGACGATCAGGACCTCAGCAACGTGGGTTGACCTGCGGCTTGACACCGTGAAGGATGAAATTTGACTCGCACACGAACTCTTTGATATTGTTAAGTTTGACTCTAGGGTCGGTGCGTGTGCACACTTTGCATGATCAAATCTGACTCCCCGATGCAATCCATATCCGTCAGATTCAACGGAGGTGGATTACATGGGTGCGGGAGGATTCTATATGTGTCCGTATAGGACATGTACGATGGCCTACAGCCTGCATATCGGCAACGACGAAAATGCACCCAAATCAACAAAGGAACAACATAAGGGACTGCAGGCAATGCGGTCATAAATTCTTGATGACCTGCGCCTGAGAACGAAATAGGTTTTCGCTTTAAGGTAAACAAAAACGTTATTTGCTCACGATGAGATGCATTCATGATAATGCCGTTGTAGGCTATACATTCTTAGGTGACGATAAGTCAGCCGAAAATTTGGGTCTTGTTTACATGACGGTGCTGGTACATGAGTACAACGGCGAGGAATTAGCCTTACAGATGTGCAAGCGTACGTTTCGCCCAAGGTGGCCACGGACCAGCGGTTGGTTACTAGCAGAAACACAGTGATGCTACTGTGTGCTTGTTTGTTATACGGCCGGAGCATTGTTAGGCATGATCTAGAGTATGATTGTCTAACGTCAATCATATTCGTGCTCAAATCCCATGATCGGTAGATAACCGATAAAGGAAATTGGTCGCAAGTGTTACGAACCTCGGGATTGGGGCAATAAATGGTTATGAACCGTAGCAAAAACTATCGGCTACGGCTGTGTCAACAATTACGCTGGCCAGCTACTGTTTATCTATTATAATTGCGGACGAGCCGAGCCGATGGAGATATGGTATGGCTCATATAACATGAAACGGAAAAATTCAATGTGATGCATTGAGGTTTAACTTTCAGGTGAAAGTTATTTGAAAGACAGCTTAAGCTGCTCGAATGCAGGTAAGTATAGAGGTTTATGGAGTGAGGGAAAAGCAGGTTGATTTAAAGAAATGGATGGTTCTTTGGGAAAGCTTTAAACAACCGCCACAGGGTCCAAAGAGGTATGTATTATAGGTGGGTGGATTTGGACGTAACACATACACCTCCCAGCGGACCAGATTAAGATTTCTTTCGAAACATGATCGTCTCGGTCAACCCATAAAACTCAGTTCCTCTATATTTTCGATCGTTCGATCGAAGGAAACTTTATCACGTTTACCTGAGTCAACGTTCTATTTCCTTTCTCGTTGATCTCACATAAAATCTTTTGTATTAGGATATCTATAATATTATGAGCCAGCGTACCTTGTTTGGTCCTTCGGTAATTTACCTTGGATCGACAATTGCCATGTGTTGCGGATTCGCAATAAATATAGCGAGGAGGATCTAGTACGTTCACCGTCTAGTACACTGCCCGACCAGCATTCACCACACGCCTGTCAGCCCCCAGCTGACAATGCGTCATCGCCCAGGGACGCCATCCGACTGTCACCATTTTCAAATGTGACCAACGGTTTTTAGTTGAATTTCTGCCAGATCGTCCTCGCGAGTGCACCGCTCGCTAGTCAACAGGTTGTGTCTTCTCGCAGCAAACAGCGTCACGGTATTAAATCGAAACAAACACCCTAAAATAGTATTAATTCATTTGCTTTACTACGTTAAATACTGAAAATAAAAGTTAGACATTTTTGGCTGTAGTGTAGCTAATTTGCTTGCATGTCCGTGGGCTTATAATTGGAAGTCGGCGATTTGTCGTAGAAAATCATAGCTCAGCATCTTGGACATCACCTCCCTGGTCACCTGACCGTCACGATCACATCCTAAAACACCATGAAACCCATAAACATTATTTGGGACTTCCAGTAATGTTTAGGATTGGTAATGACTTTGGGTTCCTCGGGTTATTGTATGGACAACGATGCCAAAGATATTTTTGTATATCTTAATATTGGGTTGTGCCACATGAACTGGCCGATTTTATAGCAAAATTTAAAAGCCAATATTATTTTTCCGTACATTTTAATCAACCAAAATAGGATCCGTTGGCATCTTTGACATTCTTCTAACGTGATACGAGTACAAGGTCAAATATTCTTTTTTCGTACAAGTGCTGACTTTTTGAGGCAATGAAATCTTAAAAGGCTTTTATGACCTCTGCTCGGTTCTGGAAGACCTTCTGCCGGCAAAATGAGTCCAAATTGCGGAAAAGATGGTAGTCCATTGGGGAGATGTCAGGAGAGTACGGTGGATGGGGAAGAATTCCATATGCCAACTGCAACAATGTTTGCACCGTTACTTGCGGGGTATGGGGTCCAGCATTGCCATGCAAAAGGGTCGGGCCGTGCCTATTGACCAACGCAAGTTACTTTTTAGCCACTTTGGCATGCAATATGTCGATTTCCTAGCAATATTTGATAGCGTTTATCGTTTCTCCTGGTTGAAGAAATGAAAAGTGGATTGGTTCTTTCGATGTCCACCAAATTGCCATCATAACCTTTTTTGGGTGAAGATTGGGCTTTGGGGGGTGTTTTGATTTTTCACCTGCATCCCACCACTGCCCAAGTCTTTTACGGTTATCATACAGAATCTATTTTTCATCACAGATGACTATCCGGTGCAAAAAGGGTTCAGTTCAGTTTCTCAATCTAAGCAATGCGCAAATTTCCAGGGGCCGCAGGTTTTGGGACTCGTTCAGTTCATGGGGTACCTACTTATCGAGTCTCTTTACCTATGAGAGAAATGTGTCGACTTATTGTCTTTGGGGATACTCCCATACTTTATGCAATTTGGGCATACTCCCCTACTTTGTGCAATCTCCCGCGCCGATTTCGTTAGGCCCGCATCCACCGTTGTTCTTAACATATCGTCCCAGCTAACGTTTCCGCCTTCCCACGTGGTTCATTTTCGAGGCTGATTACTCCCGAATGGAACGCACTACAGTGCGTTCGTTTCCGCTACATTCTCAAATGCGTCATTAATGTTTTTCATTGCCAATGACGCATTATGTTTAATTTTAAATTCATAAGGGAAGATTCGAATTTTAACTGCCGACAGCATGGTAAACAATTCCTAGAAAAAAAACAAAATATCTGTACTTGTAACGAACCCTAAAATTCTCACACGTCAAGCACACGTAACTCTTAACTTTATAAAAAAAAATGTTTAACTTTCTGGCACAGATGTTCACTCGAGAACTTCTTATTTCCGGCTGAGCAAACATCGGTCATTTCATGTGGTACAACCAAATAGTATTTTTGTCCAGCGATTCTAATCATAGGCGCCGTCCTTTGTTCCATTCTTTGGAGATGTTTCCCTTTAGTAGGATTAAGAGAAACGGTGCCGCCATCTAGTTTTATTCTCAAACGTACGTCCGCTAAAGAATTTTTACTTAGTGGATTAATTAATTTAATATTAATCAATCCGAAGGGAATTCACATTATATGATCTTAAATATAATGGTGTATAACGGTATATGTGTGTTCGGGTGGGTGGTTTTAGTGCGTAACATCTGTTCCAAAGATTTATCCATTTTAAAAGAAATTACTGACAACATTTTTTTCTAAATAAAAATCTGACATTTCTAACCTAACAGACTAAATGTCATGAAATTTCCGTTAGTTGTTCACAAAAGTCAAATAAGTTTACACTTTATACAACAAAGGGTAAAGAGTATCAAACCCAAGAGATATATGTGGTTCGATCCCGGGTGCAGAGAACCCATTAAGGCTAAAGAATTGAGTTTCCGGTTGTATAAATCAAACAATACTGAGGAAAAGCGGATATGATTTAAGTGAGCTGGAAATAACTGTAATGCGCATAAGATTGCATATTTTGTGAGACACAAAATACTACACTCTCCCACAGGTAGTAGAAACTACTGAGCATTCGTTAAAAATATTCAAAACTCGGTCTCATCATCCATTCCATCGCTTATAGTCGATGACAGAGCAGTTACCAATGGAATAGAGAAGACGAGCCTACTTGCTGCACACTTTGCAGCGAACTCGACGCTGCCTGATTCCACATCAGTTCCGGCTCAACTTGAGCATAAGCAGCATACCAACCCAAATTCACTTCCGAACGTGTACTGTTGCCCGCGGACTCAAGGAAATAAACGCAAACAAATCCGCTGGTCCGGATGGCACTCCCGCAATTCTCTTGAAGAGATGTTCCTCTCCACTCGCTAAACCATTGCGAAAACTCTTCCTTTTGTCCTATTCATTCTACTGGTAGTTTCCGAAAGTCGGCGAACATGCAGTCAATTCACAAAAAGGTGAGAAATCTCTTCTTACCGACCCTTACCACTAACTTATATTCTCTCGAAGGTAATAGAATCACTTATCAACCGTCAACTTTCGAAATATGTGGAATCAAATGACTTCCTCAATGACCGCCAATATGGCTTTCGTAGCACCATGTCCACAGGAGATTTGACGGCGTACCTTCCCGAAAAGTGGAGCCCTTCCATCCACTACCTCGGCGAAACCGAGGTAGTCGCATTGGATATTGCAACAGCCTTCCACAGAGTTTGGCTTCCAGCCCTCCCTGTGGAGTGGACAATTTCCTAATCCGATGGATAAGAGACTATCTTTCTAGCCGTTCAATTCAAGTAGTTCTTGACGGTGTCAAATCTGCCTCCCATCAAATTAACGCAGGTGTTCCCCAGGGTTCGGTACTCTCACACACTCTCTTCCTCATCTTTATAAATGATCTCTTGTCAATTACTCAAAACCCATCTCAGTCCTTTGCTGATGATAGCACGTTGAGTTTCTCATACTCATATGAATATTCCAGAGCAAGCTCTACGAATGTCATTACTAATCAGAAGGTCATGCTTGATACATTGAATTCCGACCTCAAGAAGATATATCAATGGGGATTATTTAAGAGAATACAATTTTATGCCCCAAAAACTCAGTGCTGCCTCTTGTCGTCAAAGGCGAATCCCAAGGTAAATAGAGTGTCGATAAATGGCACTTTCATTGACGAAGCCAAGGAACTATCAATCCTCGAATTAATTCGACTCTTAATTGGAATGACCACATATTTGAAGCTGCGAAAAGTGCAGCCAAATGTATGGGGTTCCTTAAGAGATGCAAAAAATACTTCACTCCATCCAACTTGGCCACTATTTACAAGGCATATATTCGTCCCAAAATGGAGTTCAATCCCATATTTGATCAGGCACATCCAAAACTGGGCTACACGTGCATGATATGATGCAAAAACGTCCAGTGAAACTTATTGGGAACCCAGCCGTAAATCGATCAATTCCTTCGTTATAACATTGGCACAACCTATCGTGCCTATATCTTTTCTATAGGTATTATCACGGTCGTTGCTTAACTGAACTTCCTAAATGTGTTCCACCTCCCCAGACATTTTCCCGCGATACCCATCAATCTGAGGATGCGCATCAATTCACATTAAAAGTAAACTTCAGGCGCACAAATAAATATAGAGAGTCATTCTTTAGCCGAACCAGACGAATGTGGAATGCTCTGCCTGATCATGTGTTTCCTCGTTGTTGTGATGTCCAGGCATTTAAGACCAATGTACATCGATACCTCCTTCTAGTGCTCTAAAAAGCCCTACCACCCTTTTCCCCCATTCCTACACCCAAAATCCAAAATCCAGAGATCGTTATCTCTATCTGGAAAATTCCATCAAGTTAAACAAACAGAAAACCGAATCCAGATACATATCCACATCTGCACAATAGTTTCGTAAGAATTCAAGAAACCGAATTCTTATCTTAATTAAATACTGCGCATCTCACTCAGGATACAAAAATCGAGATTCTTGTAAGAAATTGTGCATTTTTGAGATACAAATCTCGATTTGTTTTCCTTTATAAAGGAATAGTAGAGTGGTCTCCGGGCCGCAGTTTAATCTCATTTATTGTCCTGGAAGGAGGTACCCCCGGAGCGAAGCCGCAGTAGATTGATGTAGACTGTGCCTGAAGGAAGTACCCCAGCAGAATCATTTATTAAATTGAGTAAAGAAATAAACACTTATACCAAAGGAAAAAAGCGAGCTTTTCATTTATCCAACAACTGGTAAGTAAAGCTGTGGTACCTCTATAGCGTTTGGAATAATAGTGAAGAAGATCGTGTGATTCGAACTGACGCTATGACAGCTCGAATCACGAAAAAAAATTTACCTAAGCGTTACACACCAGGCTACTGACCGTGTTTAGAATTTGATTTCCAAACTCGAGTATATTCCACTGGTGTGAATTATTTTTATTTATCGCTTGGTATACGGTTCTGATGTATTTTTCTTATTCGATTTTTTCGTTCGGTGTTCTTCACTATTTTTGGTTGTGAATTGTGTGTATCTGTTCGAATCGCTACACCTCCACAAAAGGCACTCTTTTAGATTAGGATTATCACCTGCCCCACGGAAACCTGCGGAGACGAGGACTGAGATCAAACTTAGGGCGTTGCTCTTCCCTCAGGATCTGAGGAAGCACGGCGACGACCCCTTTGTAGTACGTTTTTCAGGAGCGGTCTATAAGCGATCCCTCATCCTTTTCAGGACAAGGAGACGCGCTCCCTGAAACAAACCTACTACATCCTTTCCTTATTCACTTCCTTCCGCTCGTAGTGTGATCTGACATTTCAGGGTACATCAAAATTCCCGTAAGTGTGAAAAAAAACACGTCAATATTCATAGCATACGTAGTTTTTAAAAATACAGTCTTATTAAGTTTTCCCACAGTAGCACGTCAGAAATATGCACCAAAAAGATATTTTTGTTTATGAAAATCCCATTTATAAATGCAGCGATATGAACCAGTTGTGTGGATAAGGCTCAATTAAGATCGAAAAATCCATTCCTTCTCTAGGATTAATTAATTTAGAAGGACCGCCGAATGCACCAATTCGTTCTTCAGTCGAACCATACGAATATGGTTTCTTCGCCAGGTCATATATACCCGAAACATTACAATTTCCGGGCATTCAAGATCAGTACGCACCTACAACTCTTTTCTTATGGGACGGCACCGACATTCAAGTGTTTATAAAACTCGCTTTTATGTGTGCGTATTAAATGTACAATTGGAAGAAATAATCAACTAGTGTCTATTAAAAATGACGATTAGACTAAATATTTATGGATTTTTCTTTTGTCTTCTCTTTTAATTTTTAGATGTTATTTCGTTATATTCATTTGTATCTGCCAACGCTAATTACGGATTACTCTTGAAGTACTCTTCGCCCTCGTTAAATGGAGAAGTGAACATCAAATCCATCAACGCCTACGACTTGAATAGCTCTTTGTGATCTACGAGAATCTCAATTCTGTACATAGATTAAGCACACGTACGAATGTCAAAATTGTTTTCATATATTTTTTTTTTTTTGGAGGTGTGTCTTAAGATGAGTAAGTATCACAAGGAGTTTATCTAACTTCAACCTCGAGGTGATTAGATCATAAGTTTGAATGAAATATAATTCAAGAACAATGACCTTTGGCTGGTTAGCAGTGCTGGTTATTTATTTAGTTATTCCATCTATATTATTGAGTTAAACGTTTTTTATAGCTCCTAATGAGTATATACCCGGTGCTCCATTTTAATTTGATAATATCTTCAGGGATCTGTTTTAAATGGCAAAGGTAAATAAGTAGTTCACTGTCAGTCACGTCGACGTAGTTAAATGTGTTCAGATTTGTATCGTTTATTTCATTAGACCATCGGATGCCACACTGAACGTAATTAGAATGTCAGATAAAACACAAAATAATATAAAATTAAAAACACAATGCTATTTTGGACTACACTTTTCAGATCTTCCTAATCGGTTTGGTGATTTCATTCCCATTAAAGGCAGGTAATAGTCAAAACAGACAACACTGCAACATTGCAAGAGTACAAACATAGGTTCTATGTGAAGGGCAGCAAACATTCCATTTTTTATTGTTTTTATAGGCTATTTTTTAAATTATTATTACGTGAAGTTTTACTATAAACAACACAAAAATACACATTGGGTGGATCAAACATCCGTTATGTCATATTAAAGTTATACAATTACACAATACACAAATATACACATTGGATATTTGTTTGTACTAACGCGTGTTACGTCAAAGAATCCTTGACGACACAAAAACCCATCAACCAAAATGTGTAACCTAATTACACATTTTGTCTAAACAGAAATACTATTAAGAACAAAACTCAAAAGGTAACAAATAACAAAAATTCACAGAAACATAAAATATGGAATATCCACATTAGAATATAATGTATATCACAACATATGTTACCTAATTCCACATTTCATCCAGATGAACAAACTCAAAGATAATTAGCAAGAACTCGTGGAAACACGAAAATGAATATTACACTAATTGCAATATAATATCCATTGTGAGAAAGATATTATATTGCAACGTAGAGAAATAAACCTAGATATAAGATTTTATGTTAGATTAAGTTTAGTTTACAAAACGGCACTCTGAAGAGCAGACGTTTCTTAAATTCAAAATTGAATAAAATATACATTTTATTTAGGAGTGTTTTCCTTCATTTCACTCAAGTGGAGTTTAAGAAAACATACTTCGCGCGCTCAAAAAGCGATTTTTAAGTACCCTTAAATGTCAGAGCACAGCGCGAACGGAATAGATCATACATATAGATCAAACAACTATTATATTCATATTAACATTATACAATCTTATATAAGAAGATTTAACATTTAACTGAAGACTGTGGATGTTCTGGTCGATATATTTTTAAACTCAACTTAAGGGAACCCGTGCTTTTAAATCATTCTTTATTCTCATTCTTGCTAGAATGTGGCCTGGGTGAAATGAAGCATTAAAACAAAATAAAAGAACTAATAAATAAAACATTCCAGCGTTAACTTTTCTTGAATTTAATTTTGGTTTTAATAATTCGCCACAAGTAATAAATAGAAAACTTATTGTCAACTCACAACAACAGCACAAGGCCTTCGATTGAACATACGCACATATAATCGCAAGAGTGTCGTAGCCTTCTCACTAAAAACACCGCTGACGACATAATCACATACTTAAGAAAGAATATTTCTTACCGGCTTTTGATACATTATGGACTTTGTTTGGAATTTAACTTGTTATAATTAAAATGTCACGTTTCCAAGCATAAGATTTATTATTGTTTACAATATAGAGACCGGAAACAAGATACGTGGAATGTATCATTAAACGAATTCGGTTCTCCATCCGAATAGCCGTAGAAGATCTTATCGTCCACACGCACATTTAACACGATTTCAATGACTATTGTCATCTCCACTATTGTACTATCTCCACTATTTTCGATAAACATACCAGAAAGACAGCAGGTTTCGATCTTCATGGGCTTCAGGCACTGATCGTTAATCCGCAAAAATACTGGATCAAAACCTTATGTTCCACGCTAACAACAGGTCAATTGAAAAGTCCCCGGCCTTCCATAGTAAAACACATTTTTTTGGCAAAATTCGTTTTTTTTATTCAACATAATTCCCTTCGAGGGTGATACACTGATTATAGCGACCATCCAACTTTTCGATACCTTTTTTGTAGTACGATTTGCCCTTTGCTTCAAAATAGGCCTCAGTTTCGGCGATCACCTCTTCATTCGACGAAAATTTCCTCCCAGCGAGCATTCTTTTGAGATCTGAGAACAGGAAATAGTCGCTGGGGGCCAGATCTGGAGAATACGGTGGATGCGGAAGCGATTCGAAGCCCAATTCATGGATTTTTGCCATCGTTTTCACTGACTTGTGACACGGTGCATTGTCTTGGTGAAGTAGCACTTTCTTTTTCTTCAAATGCGGTCGTTTTTCGGCGATTTCGTCCTTCAAACGGCCCAATAACGCTGTGTAATAGTCGCTGTTGATGGTCCTTCCTTTTTCAAGATAGTCGATGAAAATTATTCCGCGCGCATCTCAAAATACAGACGCCATAGCCATGCCAACCGACTGTTGCGTTTTTCCACGCTTTGGGGCGGGTTCATCGTGTGCAGTCCACTCGGATGACTGTCGATTGTACTTCGGAGTGAAATGATGGAGCCATGTTTCATCCATTGTCACATATCGACGCAAAAACTCGGGTTTATTACGCTTGATCATCTCCAAACACTGCTCCGAATCATCAACTCGTCGTTGTTTTTGGTCAAAAGTGAGCTCGCACGGCACCCACTTCGCACAGAGCTTTCTCATACCCAAATATTCGTGAATGATATGATGTACACGTTCAGTTGATATCTTTAGAGTGCCTGCTATTTCATTAAATTTCAATTTACGGTCATTCAAAATCATTTTGTGGATTTTTCTAATGTTTTCGTCGGTAACAACCTCTTTTGGGAGTCCACTGCGTTCATCGTCTTCGGTGCTCATTTCATCATCATCATCGGCACTACAACCGGGAACTGGTCTTGGCCTTATTTAGCAAGTCTTGAGGCTTGTTAAATTTTCCATAACGATTTGTTTTTTCCGGGCAAGGTGATTAGTTTTGCGCCAGAGGCTCCCCGACGGGGAAACGAACCCCGGTCTCCCGCGTAACAGGCGGGTATACTAATCAGTATACTATCGAGGAGCTCATCACGTCTAAACTTAGCATACCAATCCTTGATGGTTGATTTTCCTGGGGCGGCGTCTGGAAACTCGTCATCAAGCCAAGTTTTTGCTTCAACTGTATTTTTTCCCTTCAAAAAGCAATATTTTATCAACACGCGAAATTCCTTTTTATCCATTTTTTTCACAATAACAGAAGTTGCTTCACTCAAAATACTATAATTCACAAACTAATGATCCGACATGTGTCAAATTTATACACGCGTCTTTTGAAGGTTAGGGCTAAATAAAAATCATATTAATTCTAGTGCCACCATCTATGTGTCAGGCCGGGGACTTTTCAATTGACCTGTTAAATACCTTGTGGAGGGTTTGATCCTAAGTAAACCATTGGAAGGGTCCATTGATAGGTACTCTTATTTGACGGAAGTTGGCGTTGCTAACGAAACTTGACATTACCGTCGCACACTTTCATGTTATAAGGTGTTATGTTTGTACTTTATAACATTGACTCTCGTGTTCCTCAGGGTGCTATCCTATTCCCAACTCTATTCCTATTTTTATCAATGATCTCTTATCCATCACCCCATGGACAGTTATTTTCACTTCAGTCACCCGCGAACTCTTTTACAGAGAACACAATTTTAACAGTGCGATAGTAAAAAAGTGAAGTGAATTATTCTAGCTATTTAAAAGTAAAAGTATTTAAAAGTAAATATCGACAACAGATAAAATTCCCTCGAACTCACAAACAAAACACAACAAGGATACACCAGGTAAGAAATAAAAGGCCATCATTCCGGCAATAGGTTCCTAGAACTGGGAGAATGCTCACTCTCAGGCTCTACAGCCAACGTGCCAACAAAAAAGAAAAGACAATCCCGCAACTGTGCTCCAGAACTATCGGCGGTTCTTGGCAGACTTTTTCATAGTCTTATGCACGGACATTTCCTACCTGCTGGAAACTCGCCCGAGTACAGCCAATCCCCAAGAGGGGAAAAAAGTGTCTACAACAAAATTACCGGCCGATAGCATTACTGTCTATGTTAGGGTGATGGAAAAGGTCACCAATGCCGAGTTAATTAAGTATTTGGACTGCAACGGGCTTCTGAATGATCGTCAATAGGGATTCCGTGGCAGGCGGTCCACGGGAGAGCTTTTGACCCGTATAACCCATATGTGGACACCTGCGATTGGGGGGCATGGTGAGTCAAGAGCGGTCGCATTGGATATCTCCAAGGCTTTTGGACGGGCCTGGCACGGGCCATTGCTGAGCAAACTTCGTTCATTTCGATTTCCCCAGCAGCTTTGCGACTGGACGAAGAGCTTCTTCGGAAATCACAAGGTTCTATTTTGGTTCCAACCTTATTTTTGCTTCACATAAATGATTTGTTGGAGACAACGGACAACAAAGGATAAGATAAGGTCCTGTAGTGGGGAAGGGCCAATCTCGTCTACTTCAATGCAACGAAGACACAGTATACAACATTCATAAAGAAAAGTGGATCATCGGTTCCACAGCTGATGATGAATGGCCAGGCCCTTGAATCTGGGGAAAACTTGAAACTGCTCGGCGTCACGGTATGCGAACATCGCCAGGTTCGCCTCAGGAAAACTGAGCTATCTTTTTAGAGCCAAGAAATATTTTACTCTGGCCCAACTTTTTCTTATATATAAATCTCAAATTACACCCTCTTTCGAATATTGCCCCCATGTTTGGAGCTCTGCTCCTAAACATACCCTCGACCTACTTGAGAGCATACAGAGACGAGCGATCCAACTGATCGGGGATACAGCGCTGACATCGGGATTACACTCGCAGCCGACCTCTGTCTGTTTTACATATTGTGACGCACATGACAATCAGTACTAGAATATTCTAGAAAGTACTGGAAAACTGGAGACTATGAACAGTAGAAAATTCGAGGCTATGGAACGGACGGGAAAGGTACAAGACGAAAACACGGTCGGATCATCCCTGAACGGGGTCACACAAGTGCTCGCATATGCGGATGACATCGCCGTTCTAGGCGATAATCTCGAAACTATAAGTAAAAACTGTGAAATCATCATGCAAGCAGCAGAAGAGGTGGGCCTAGAAATAAACGAAGACAAAACGAAATACATGATTACGACGAGAGCAGGTGGACCTCAGAGAACACATATAAACGTCAGGGGCAAGATATTTGAAAATGTCAAAGAATTTAAATATCTGGGAACGATACTGACGACCAGAAACGAAACGCCAAAGGAAATTAACAAAAGACTACATTCCGGCAACGCTAGTTAGTATGCAGCCAGTAAATTATTAAAATCCAAACTGCTATCACGTAATATAAAGCTCCGTGTCTATAGAACCATAATCATGCCGATTGCTCTATACGGATGCGTGGGCTCTCACAAAACGGGAAGAGAACAAATTCAGCGTATTCGAGAATAAAGTTTTAAGGGGTATATTTGGCGGTAAATATGACGAGGAGTCAGGGCAATGGAGGAAACTCCACAACCACGAATTGGAATATGTATACCGCAAACCTACAATAGTGAGAGTGATCAAGTCACGAAGATTAAGATGGGCCGGACACGTTAGCGCGAATGGGCAATGATAAGACCGTGCATAGAATTCTTGACGGTAAACTAACGGGGAAGAGACCGACAGGACGGCCGCGACGGAGATGGGAGGACAATGTTAGATTGGACCTCGAGGAGATCGGATCGGATGATCGAACGTGGAAGGAGAGCGCACAGGACAGGGAACAATGGCGGAGACGAGTCGGTGAGGTCATGAACTTCCGGGTTCCTACAGGCCAGTAATAATAAAATAATAATAATATGGAACGGACGGAAACGAAATGCCGAATCAGAATGAGGAAACGGTATAAATACGTCGCACGCGAATGAAGAAGGAAGAAGTAAAAGTAAGAAGTAAGCAGTCAAAGACGCGATAAGTACGGAAGCGATAAGTCAAGAAATCGTTAAGTGTACAGTAAAAGTAACGGTTGTTATAAACGGACTAATAAAGTGTTACATTAATTCAAAATCGATTTAACGGCTCTTATTTATTAAAAATAATTAATCCAGCGAACAATAAGCTCGCAACAATATATAATCAAGGTACTGTTCTTCGCAGATTCGTGGTATTGTGCCACGCATTTCAATTTATATATGCTCTACAAGACAATCCAACGGATCGTACCAACTTGCGGTCGATCTCCCGATGTCCTCCATCAGAACTCGTTCCCTTACAGAGCGGGAAGCTGTGAACCTGCTTCCCCGCGCGAGTGTTCCCGGAAAGTTACAACCTGCAACTTTTCAAAAAGAACTGTAACCGTTATTTAGCGGCATCACGGGGCACCATGGCGCTGCCATAGGTTCGCCCCTCCCGAGAGAACTATATATATATATAAATTAAAAAAACAAAAAAAAAACTGCTTGTACTGCAAAGGCAGAATGGAAAATGCGGAACAGGTACTCACAAAGTGCGTGAGATTCGAGACCGCATGAACGATTTTAGAGATACATATGAGACGAACAGTGACTCCGACAGGAGTAATAGAATACCTGTTAAGTTCCAAACAAGCACGATCTGTAGCAAATGATATTCTATGTGACACGATGCATCAGTTGCGACGCGGCGAGCGGAGTAGCAGGTAAACTCTGTCCCGCGTCGGGAGGGAATATCTAAAAGAAAGTTCTGCGGGGATCAACGGGAATATGTGCCTGGCGGGAGGTGGTTTTAGTTGGTAAAAATCCGGCATGCCTGTGGATCGGACCAGAGGCATCTTTTGAAAATTTCCGAAACCAAAAAAAAAAAAAAAATAATTGAAATCATTGAGTGCGTTCGTCCATGCGTGTGGGAATAAAGATATGATTTGTGGTGGCGTTCGCGGAATTCTCTATACTCAACTGGTTACCGTCACCACGTCGCAAACGGTAGGGAGTGCTTAAGAAATCTTTAGTTTGGCGTGATCTTTTTCAATTTTGGACTGATTTGGTGAGATCTTTGGCGTAATAGAAACAGAACCGGAAGGTACTGTATACGATCGCATTATTAAGGGATGCCTCATATATTTACACTTCCACCTCGCGCGGATTAATTCAAAAAAAAGCATTAAAGCCTCAAATACCCTCTGGGCGGTTGTGAAAATACATTTTATAAATTTCGCTTTGGTTTCCCGAGTGTTTAATGTGATTGTTTGTAGAGATGTGTTTTGAGACACAAGCAGTGTCGGACCCTAATTGGAATATTGCACGAGAACCAGCTGAGGCAATAATTAGTTGTCGCGTGCGCTTTTGCGCCTCAATCTCGGACTCGGCATATGGATGGGTAACTCAATCCTCAAAATATGTACATGCCCTATTAATCATCCCGAGAACGTGAAAATATTCGTCAGCAACAGCAGAATATTTTGCTAAACATTGCGGATAAATAGGTTTCTCCACCCATACAATCTTTCTTATTAAACACGTTTTATAAGATCCAGCAGCTCTGCTTTCAATTTATCAATTCGTGCTCTACCAGTAGCACCCAGCAGGCATTGGGATATTTTTTATTTGCTACGCCCATGAGTTCCGTCGTAGCTCGTGATCAAAAAATATTTATAAGAGCTGCAGACAAAATCATAAAACTGGATTGCAGTTTTTTAAATGAGCCAACTCTGACAATTTCAATGATAATCGATTTATAGTTAAAGTGAGTGCATTTAGAAAAGTTCATTATCAGCGACGTCCACACGCACAGTCATCAATGACAACACACCAAAAACGACAACAGCACCTAGAGATAACTTAGTCGGTGTTTAAGTTATCATCGAATTACTGTGTGTCTTGTTAATACCTTGCATTTGCTTCAGTCAAGCAGCCGGTAGTGATCAGAGTCATCAGAACCACGCCAGTACTGCTGCGTGGCTTACCATCCGGTAGTGACTGGATCATCAAAATAACGACGGTGTATGTACGTGGCTAACAAACCGGCAATGACTGGAAACATCAGAACCGCGATAGTACTCGTGCGTTGCTGACCAACCGGTAGTGATCGGCATCATCAGAACCCCGACAGTGCTCCTGCGTGGCTTACCACCCGGTAGTGACCGAGATCGTCAAGACCACGACCGTACTCGTGCATGGCGTACCATCGGGTACTGACCAGAATCATCAGAATCAAGAACTTCAGTGGCTGAAATCATCCAAATCACGTCAGCCAGTTGTACGTGGTTCAAATCGCGGTAATCGCCGTATACATCCAGACCACGGTATGTTAGTCCAATTCACGACAGTAGCCATACACACCGAAACCATAATAGGCAGTCAAGTGTTGACGATCGTGCTCTTTGCCGCAATCGGCCCCTGTTTACCCAATTATCGATAGTGATCGTGAATTTCGTTACAACAGCATTCTCAACAATATCTCCCACAATTAGCCCCGTCATGATAGGCGCTACAGCAGCCTTAAGTTCAACAAATCAATTTATCTCAATCCCAACAGTCTCAAGAGTTTCAGCAATACTTCTGATTCGCGAAGTCATTACAACTCCCAGCAACCTTAAGGTATCCAATCACAATTCCCAAATGTCATCAGCTTACAAATGCTACATTATGCCCAACAAAAAAATTATTATTACAACCACCAAGACCATATCTCAATGGAAAAACTTCGACTTGAATGATGTATCTCCAGCTCCAGCAGATACGACACCCGATCCCATTAAAATAGTACAGCTTGCCATACACAGTTCTAACAAATGGCCCCAATAGGGCTTTGACAACTAACTCTTGGAACATGTTATTAAAGACTTTATCAAAAAGCCACCAGAATTAACGAAGAAAAACGGTTTGACTCACGAAACATCAACACAATGGCAACCATCCAGCGCCATCCTTTGATATATTCAAATCACTAAGTCGACTAGCGTGACATGACGGGCCGCTTCCAATAGTAGAAATAAAATGCTCCAGTAACAAGGAGAACAACCTCCTGTAAGATAGGCTCTTGGTCGAGTGGTGACATTTATTTTGAAGCTGATGAGCTCATTCACGTCTTTATAGTTGTCAGCACATCAGGATCAGCGAAGACGGGCGGAATATTAAATGGAAAAACACAAACATCTTCAGGCTGCCCACACAATCTCCTCTGTAAACAATTACAATCATCGCACTTCCCAGTTCGCATGCACTGCTTTGTCCTCTTATCATGGTCAGGATGAGCGAGAAAGCCTCAAAACATGGGCAACAATAACAAATCGACGATAAATTCCAGGAACTCGATTATATAGAAAAACATAAATCTACATGAAAAGTCTGTTTACTCACTGTAATTTGCGACATCGTCGCATAGAACCGATCTTGGTTACTAGAAGAGCCGAAGGATCTGTGTTGCTGAGCTTTTTACACGGTTTTAACATTGCGCTTGTTTCGAGGTAGTTGGGGGGTTAATACATGTGTCGTATTTCAGCGCAAATGACGATGTCTGCTATGGGAATTGAACGTTTACCTCTATCCGAATTTTGGTTTCAAATCCCCTTGGTAAGTACTCTGTTAGAATCGCATCATCATGGCGACGCACATGAAAACAAAATCGTATACGTGCACAAGGGCAACAGTAGGTTTATTAGCCAGTGGCTAATAGCCTTCTAATAACAAGGGAAGGAATCCAGAGTATCTTCGACTCATTAAGAAGCAAAAAGTCAGTGGGAATAGATGGAGTACCTAACATCGTACTCAAGAACCTGCCCCCAATGGCAATAGATATATACACGGTCCTGTTTAACAACGCGTTGAATAATGCATATTATCCCGCGCGTTGGGAAACGGCTATCATTCAGCCCATCCCAAAAAAGGGCAAAGACTACACAAACCCAATGAACATGCGTTCGATAAGTTTACTCCCAAGCATCAGTAAAGTATTTGAAAAAACCATCAACAAAGCTCTGGTAAAATGGGTAGACGACAGCAGCATTATTCCAAATAACCAGTTTGGCTTTAAGGCGGGTCATGAAACCACACATGCCGCAGCTAAACTGGTCTCCGACATACAATGGAATAAATGTAGGAACCAATGCACAGGTGCCTGTCTGATCGACTTGGAGAAAGCCATTGATACCGTCTGGATCGAAGGGTTGTATTACAAACTGGTCAGATATGGCATACATAAGCCTTTACTATATCTACTTTACGATATGTTAAAGGACAGGAGGTTCGTGGTCAAAAGTGCTAATGTGACCTCTAATAAAACGTATAATATCAAGAATGGCTTGCAACAGGGCGCGGTACTCTCTCCGATTCTTTTTAACATTTACATTAGCGACTTATTAGATGCACTTCCGCAGGCAATTGCGTACGCAGACGATCTCATCATTTACAGAACAGCTCCGAAAGTTGAGATCATAAACAGTTTAATACAGCGAGATTTCAACAACGTGCAGCGCTATTGCGATGACTGGAAACTTAAGATCAACTTCCAGAAATGTGAAGCCATCCTATTTAGAACTCCATTATATAAAGCCACGAACGACACAAGGAAAAACTGGCGAAAGCTAGTTATCGTGGGACCGCATGGAGATAAACTGGAAACCAAGAGTTTAGTTAAATATCTTGGCATCTGGCTACATCAATATCTGTATTTCAACAGACATGTAAAGGCGGCTTTGGTCAAGGCTAGAAAAACGTTTGCTATGACAAGGAAGCTATTTCACAGTAGCCAACTTGACAGCAGGGTAAAAGTCATATGCTACATGACGCTAATCAGGCCAATGCTCATATATGGTTGTCCAGTATGGTTCAACATAGGTCCAAATTTGATGGAAAAGATTCGGGTGTTCGAAAGAAAGTGTCTCAGAAGTTGTCTCAGATTATATCGGACACCGGAATTGGACTATAAAAAGTATTATTCAAACGAGACTTTATATAATGAAGCGTACATAAATAGGGTGGATAATTTTATGATTAAATTAATCAGAGGACATATTGCGAGAGCAATAACCTCGTCCAATGACCTAATTTTCGGGGCCTATTATCCAAACACCTTGTACTATGAGAGCGTGCGTCGCAACGGCTTTGTTCCACCAGAGGCGTTCCTTGACTTGGATATGAAAGTAAGTTAAATTTTAAGAAAAAAAAACAAACAAAATTGACAAAGTTTTTCAAATTTTTCTTTGTATTTCAACTAATTACCAGTACTGCCACAAAGTTCTGTCGCCGAAAGGCAAATTATACAAATGTTAAGTAATGTTTAGCTTAGAGCGTCTGCGAAGGACCAGTAAGTTATTATATAAGATAATTAAACTAGAATTTAAGCATTTTTTGTCTAGCCTTTAGATTTAGAAATTAAGAATATAAAAAGAAAAATAAAAAATGTTTTAAAAATGAAATGAAATGAAGGTTTATTAGCCAGTCTTCGGATGTTTCGACATGACAAAGTTCCGGTTTGGTGGTTCCATTGATAGGACATTTTTTATTCGATTTTCACTATTTATATTTCCTTTAAAACTCAAATAAAATTGTATTTAGATTAGCTTTCGAATTTCTTAGAGGGAAGGCATTGAAATTATATTTTCAGATACTCCAGAGCATTTATCCCATCAGACATGAGGGGTGTTCACGATCTTAGAAGGATGGCATTCCGATATAATTTTGTAGGTACTGCATTTTTGCTTTTCACTCGAATTTCACAGTTTTGGCTTTATGAGGCATTTTGTCATCAGCCAGAGTATTTAGAATTCTATTTACTATGGAAAGGTTTGTGGGTATTACAGACGCTTTTTGCCAACAACCCCTTTACCAATCGCGTTTTTCATTCTTTACTAGATATATTATGTCCTCTTTTTCTTTCACATCCGTACTGTATCTTTTAATATTAAGCTTTAATTCTTGCATACCATTTAAAATAATCTGCATATCCATGTTCTACAGATGCTATTACAGACATTTAGCAAAGTTAACTTCGAATTTGCATTCGCCCTCCTCAACTGTTCATTGACGAGAGGCGTCTACCAGAGAGTGCATGCTCATTCATACTAAATGTCAGCTTTAGACATATAAATAAAGGCAAGGAATCGCCACTCCAACACAGGCACAATTATATGGTGCCTGCCTCTATTACACAAGTTTTATTATATACCAAGTATTCTCTCTAGCCCGTGAAAGCCATCAATCAGAAAATGTTCACCGCACTAGTTAGGTGAAAATTAAATACAAAATAAATCATTCTTCAGTCGAACAACACGAGCAAGGAGTTCACGTTTTGTTTTGGCGAGGGCAGAAAACTCCATTTATTCAGCTTAGACTAAAAAACTAACTTGATGCTATATGATAATATAGTAATAGGTGTGGATAATATTTTGGAGGAGGGTGAGTTATAGAAAAGCTTAAACTTGGTGTAAGGTTGTGTGTGAGGTGTGGAGGGCGATGGCGGATTCAGACGGTCTTATAGGCAGATGGAATTTAAGAACAGAAGCGTTAAAGTTAAAGTCAAAGGAGGTGAAGCAAGAGAAAGATTTATGGTTGTGGTTACTATTACTACTATACTACTATTTATTGGCCTGTAGGAACTCGGAAGTTCATGACTTCACCGACTCAGCTTAGCCATCGTTCCCTGTCCTATGCACTCTCCTTCCACGCTTGACCAGCCGATCCGAGCTCTTCAAGGTCAAACCTAACATTGTCCTCCCATCTCTGTCGCGGCCGTCCTGTCGGTCTCTTTCTTGTTGGTCTACTGTCAAGAATTTTACGCACGTTTCTATCGTTGCCCATTTGCGATACATGTCCGGACCATCTTAATCTTCCCGACTTGATTACTCTCACTATTGTAGGTTAGCGGTATAACTCTTCCAATTCGTGGTTGTGGAGTTTCCTCCATTGTCCTGTCTCCTCTTCATATTTACCGCCAAAGTTTCTCCTAAAAACCTTATTCTCGAATACGCGGAACTTGTTTCCTTCCCGTTTTGTGAGAGCGCATGTTTCGCATCCGTATACAGCAATCAGCATGATTATGGTTCTATAAACACGGAGTTTTATATTACGTGATAGCAGTTTGGATTTCAGCAGTTTACTGACTGCGAGCCAACTAGCGTTGGCGGAATGCAAACACTGAGCTTTATTTTACGTGATAGCAGTTTGGATTTCAGCCGTTTACGTGCCAACTAGCGTTGCCAGAATGCAGTCTTTTGTAAATTTCCTTCGACATTTCGTTACTGGCTGTCAGTATCGTTCCCAGATATTTAAATTCTTTAACTTTTTCAAATATCTTGCCTCTGACGTTTATATGTGTTCTGTGAGGTCCACCTGCTCTCGTCGTAATCATACACTTTGTTTTGTCTTCATTTATTTCTAGGCCCACCTCTTCTTCCGCTTGCATGATGATTTCATAGTTTTTACTTACAGTTTCTAGATTATCGACCAAAATGGCGATGTCCTCCGTATATGGGAGCAGTTGTGTGACCCCGTGCAGGGATGATCCGGCCATGTTGTCGTCTTGTACCTTTCTGATGACACACCCGAGCACAAGGTTAAAAAGACACAGTGATAGTCCGTCCCGAATTTCAAGTGGTTTTGAGAGGTGGTTTTCTATTCTAACTCGCCCATTGTTTTCGTTCATGCAAATTTGAATGACGGCGGCAAATTTTTTCGGGATTCCCAGCTCAACTACAATATGGTAGAGTCTGCCTTGGGACTGAGTCGTAAGCTTTTTTGAAGTCAACGAACATTTGGTGAACCGTCTCTCCGTATCCTCACTTTTTTTCTAGTAATTGCCTTACTGTGAACATTTGGTCGATCGTTGAGCGGTTCCTACAGAATCCGCATTGGTAGTATCCCAGTATTTCTTCTGCGTACGGTGTGATTCTCGCCAGTATGACATTTTTTAGTATCGGGTTTTTAATGGGGACTTGACAACTTTGAATTCAATTTGTGAACGCACCCTTTTACTAACCATCGAACTTTTACTGTTAGTTTAATTAGTAAACTCAACATTTTCATCATGGTTAAGTACACGAACGAACAACGTCTGCAAATTATAAAAATTTACTACCGAAAAAAATTTGTCAAGTACCTATTGGAAAACCGCATATATTTATATAGGGTTATACAATAGCGACTTGACAACTTTGAATTTAATTTGTGAACAAACCCTTTCACTAATCATCGAACTGTCACTGTCAATTTATTCAGTAAACTCAACATTTTCAACACGATCAAGTACACGAACGAACAATGTCTGCAAATTATAAAAATTTACTACCGAAAAAAAGTTGTCAAGTTCCTATTGGAAGATCCATTATTTTGTATTTTGTTGGGAGCAATGATATTCCTCTGTAGTTTTCGCAGTCAGATCTGTCACCTTTATTGAAAATGGGTACGACTATTGAGGTTTTCCATTCTCCCGGAGTGATCTTTCGAGCCGTTGCCTCTCCTCCATGCTTCACAAACTCTACCGGTATGCAGTCGACTCCGGGAGCCTTATTGTTTTTCAATCGATTTATTGTGTCTACATCTTCGTTGAAAGAGGGCTCTGGGTTCTGAGATTCGGCTGTATGTACGTCTGGTGTTTATTGTTGATGGGTGCGCATGTTGAGCAGGTTTTCAAAGTACTGCTTCCATTTTGTCACGGTATTGTTTGTTTCTGTGACCAGACAGCTGTTTGTGTCTCGAATTATTTTGGCTCTCCCTCGGTAGCCACTTCTAATTGAATTTATGCTGGCATACATACATCTGATATTCTTTGCTCTGGCATTTTCTAGGATGTTTTCGATCCGAGTCTTCTCCCATTCGCGTTTTTTGCGTTTGAAAAGTTTCATTGTTTCCTTCCGAATTGTCGGGTACTTTTCTGCGTTGACTTCATAATTTCTTTTCAACTATGGTTGGGGTTGGGGTGGTTAATAGTGGAGAGTGTTTCCTTATCTACAAGAATTCGAAGCCAACGTCAATCGGCAACTCCTTTCCCAATCATTCCTCTGTGCCCCCACATGCACTACACATTGACATTTAGGGATACTAATATAGCTCGTTTTTGCATGGGTATTATTCACAAATTTGGGCAATCGTGTTTATCGACTTCAAAAATTAAGTTTTTGGGAGAAACATTTCTTACTTTTATTTATCTACTTAGAATGATCAATAAAAGACATTAAACCAAATTACTTAAAATAGATAATCATTAGAAAATAAAAGAAGTGATCGAGGAGGGTAGACAAACAGTGGCTAAGCAGCTCCCTAGATGTAGACTCAGCAGAGCCTAGTGAGGGGAATTTCTTAAGGCTCTTTCTCAAGTAGGTTTATTACAATTGATTTGAAACATTAGAAAATAATTTTGAGATGTAGTATTAGAAAGAAAATATAATTTTTTTTCTGAGAATTTCAAAGCCGCATAATGCCTTGACGAACCTATTAAAGTAATAATAAAGTTAACTCAAATCCCAATGTTCTATGTGAGTCTAGCAGGTTTCTGTCTTAAAACTTGTTCCTTATAAGCAACTACCTGTCTCATGTCCCTAAACGGTCAGGAATTCTTTACAACGCATTTTCTTTCCGTTGTAAATCCATCATCTCACCCAACCAGCATGGTTTCCTTTCAGGTAGGTCGGCCACAACCAATCTGATCGACTTCTCATCCCATACTCTCCGTGCCTTAGAGAATGGCAATGAAGTCGATGTAATCACCACTGATTTCAGCAAGGCCTTTGACAAAATCTCCCATAATATCATCCTTCTTAAGCTGTCCTCCCTGGGGTTCGAACCCCTATTGATTGAGTGGTTATCTTTTTATCTGAAAGATCGATCCTACCGCGTCAAATTCAGAACCTCCTTTTCCAATCCTTTTCTTCCCACATCAGGGTATAGCGTTTGAAATAATAGTGAAGAAAATCGTGTGATTCGAACTGACGCTATGACAATTTGAATCACGAAAAAAATTGAACCTAAGCGTTAACCATCAGGCTACTGACCGTGTTTTGAATTTGATTTTAAAACTCGACTATACTCCACTGATGTGAATTATTTTTGTTATCGCTTGGTATGCGGTTCTGATGTATTTTCTTGTTCAATTTTTCGTTCGGTGTTCTTCTCTATTTTTGCTTGTGAATTGTGTGTGTATCTGTTAGAGTCGCCACAAGGGGTTCCCCAAGGCAGTCATCTAGGTCCCCGCCTATTTATCCTTACCATCAATGACGTTGATTCCATTATCAAATATTCATCCATCTCCCTATATGCGGACGACACCAAACTCTACAAAACGATCAGCTGTCCTTTCAACTCCTCACTTCTACAAACGGATCTCGATAGCTTCTCAACTTGGTGCCGTAATAACTGGATCGAACTCAACGTTGTCAAATGTCACTCCATCATCTTCTTCCACAAACGCCCCCCCCCCCCCCCTCATGTTCCTACTTTCTGCCAAACCAGCAGATATCATCTGTACTCTTGATACGTGACCTCGAGATCTTATTTGACAGGGAGCTTAGCTCCATCCCGCAAATTGATGACATTATTCTTAAGGCCAACTCTGCCCTTGGGTTTGTGAAACGTTGTTCTAAGGGATTCTCTAATCCTTACGTTTCCCGTTCTCTCTACGTAGCCTTCGTCCGCCCCCTCCTTGAGTACAATTTGCAGAGTGTTCGAGAAGAGCTGACTTTCAAAGATCAGATAGACACTCAGGAAATGTCGGAAACACGTACTCGTCGTCAAGTCGAAATAAGTGAAATCGATGGCCGCCTGTCGGAACAATATGAAGCCAAACTGCAATAATCGCTGCAGGAGCTCCGTGACCAATATGAGAGTCAAATGCGTAGCAACCGGGATGAGATAGAATTCCTATACGAAACGAAGATTAAGGAACTTCAGAATGCTGCCAACCGTAATTCCAACGCAGCATCATCTGCTATAGAAGAGCTACGTTTCACGCGCACTCGAATTGATTCCATTAACTCACGTATCGGTGAGTTGGAGTCAGCAAATGTAGCCTTGAATACAAGGATTCGCGGATTGGAACAGCTCCTTGATCATGAACGTGCGGTTCATAACGGGGACGTGCAAATGCTTGAGGCTAAGCTCAATAGATTACGCGTTTCACAAACGCTGGTGCGGAGTTTCCCTTCAGAATGATATCATCGATATGTGGGATGTCAAATAAGATTCCGAGGTCACGTATTGAGGATACGTATGAAATCTGCTGGTTAAGCAGGAAGTAGGAGCGAGGAGGTGAGGGTGGACCTTTGTGGGAGGTGGTAATGGAGTGACATTTGGCAACATTGAGTTCCAGGCAGTTATTATGGCACCAGGTTGAGAAGCTGTCGAGGTCCTGTTGGAGATGTGGGGAGTCGAGAGGAGAGATGATTGTTTTGTAGAGTTTGGCATTGTCCGCATAGAGGGATATGGATGAGTGTTTAATAACAGAGTCGACATCATTGATGGTGAAGATAAAAAGGAGAGGGCCTAGATGGCTTCCTTGCGAAACCCCTGACGTGGGAAAAAAGGATTGGAAAGGGAGGATCTGAATTTGACACGGTAGGATCGGTTTTTCAGATAAGAAGATAACCATTTGATCAATAGGGGTTCGAAGCCTAGGGAGGACAGCTTGAAAAGGATGAGATTATGGGAGATTTTGTCAAAGGCCTTGCTGAAATCAGTGGTGATAACATCGACTTCGTTGCCATTCTCTAAGGCACGGAGAGTATGGGATGAGAACTCGATTAGATTGGTTGTGGTCAACCTACCCGAAAGGAAACCATGCTGGTTGGGTGAGATGATGGATTTACAACTAAAAGATAACGCATTGTAAAGAAGCCCTTCGAACAGTTTGGGGATATGAGATAGTTTGGCGATGGGTCGGTAGTTGCTGATATCATTTTTAGGTCCCCTTTTTTGGATGGTGGTGACATAGGAGGATTTCCAGATACTAGGGAAGGTCCCTTGGGAAAGGGATAGGTTGAAAATCTTTGATATCGGGAGAGAAAGAGAAGTGGAACAGTTCGTTAACCATGCAGACGGGAGTCCATCAGCTCCGGGGCTGAACTCATCTTTGAGTAAGTTTAGTTTCTCCCCAACTACGTGACGCTGCATGAGTTGAGGAGTGAAGGGACAAACGGAGAATCGGGCAAATCATTGAAATACGACGGATTGGGTTCGAAGGAGATGTCTGTGAAGGATTTATTGAAAAACGACGCGAACAGGTTGGCAATAGTTAGGTGGTCGTTTGACGTAGTTGCGCCATAAGAGAGGGAGTTAGGATAGGCGTCAGATTTACGTTTATAATTTACAAAGTGGAAAAAGGATTTGGGATCGCTGATCAAATTGGATTGTGTTTTAAAAATATATTTGGAGTAGAGGGAGTTGTAGAGTTCGGAAAATGTATAAACGGCCCCGAGATAGTTGGAGTAGTTTTCAATGGATCGCATTTTGAGGAAAATGTTCCATAAGTTATTCCTTTTGTTCCGAAGATTGCGGAGATTGCGGTTGTACCATGGCGGCGAAGAAACCGATGACCTGCAGCAAGAATAGGGGACATATAAGGCGACGGCATAGTAAATCTCTTAAAAAGAGAGTGGCCGTGGCTTCTTCTACACCCAAATGAGCAAAGCGAAACGCTGTTTTGCTAAGATGTTCATTTAGGAGGCGATTAAGAAATTAGCCTTATGGAAGTTGTAAGAAAAGTGGTCAGGAGGTAGAGTGGGCTGGGTTTCGTGGTCGAGATATAAGGATAAGAGCAGTGGGGGGTAACTTAACTGGGACAATCCTCGGATTCTCCCCCCATACACAAGCCGGCACCATCTGATTAACCTCAACCCACTTGAGAAGCGCAGAATTCATCCCGATATGCCTTTCATCCACCGTCTCCTCTCAGGCACAATTGTTACGGCCACAACCACCCATCCCATAAAACGTACCTCTTTGGAGCCAGTCTCCACCACTAACGGCGACACACGCCAAAAACATCCACTTCAAGGATGTGACATTACCTAAACAAAAACATTAGCCCATACAACAAATGGTCCCACATAAATGGATAGCAAGCAAATCGTACTAAACGTTCAATTTGCGCTAATCAATTAAACCCCAAGCAAATTGAACTAAACGTTCAATTTGCTCAAATAAAAACTTGGACATAATCATCGAACCAAAGGTTCCCCACAAAAACTCCCTAAGAGCCAAATGTGCAGGCCAGGCGCCGTCTTTCAAACGAAACCACTGAGAATCATAAAAAGGCGTGCCAGCAATTTCATGATCCCTTAGAAAAATGGTTACCTAAACCATTAAAACAACCAGCGCCAGTATCCGTTTTAACAAAACTAAGTTAAAACAAACAACAGGCAATAAAACAAAATGCACGTTCGCCTGGGCGCTATTGATCTATCTTTCAATCGGTTTCCCACGGAAAAAATCTTTGCCCATTCGGTCAAAGAAAACAAAAAGCGCAATAAAAGCACTATTGATTTTTCTTTACCGAAAAAGGAATCAGGCGAGAATAATGAAATATCCTTTTATCTGCTGAAGAAAACCAGATTTCGATGCTAATGAAAAGAATGAGACGAGAATGAAGTTGGGTTCTGAGTCTAGTTGAGAACGGAGAGGAGATTTCTTGGTTTTGGAGTTTTGACGGGAACAGTCCGTGACGTGTTATAATTTGTTCAAATCGTCAGAACTCTTTGTTTTACCGAAAAAGGACAATCATTAAACTATCTTGACCGAGGTATATGTGACTGAACCTATGAATTAGATATGATCATCTGTGTGTATATTAACGTGTCCAATTATCAGTGTGGTTTATTAATAAAGCTTAGTTTTAATTATAAAAAACAAAAAGTGTTTGTTTTCAAATGTGTGTTAACTGGGTGGGATGGAATAAAACATTACACAATCAACTGCCCAAGCTTACTCTCCACCATCGCACTCCGCACGGATTAGTGCCCCGTAACATGCGAAACCCCCGTCTCTTCTGTTTGCCCACCCACCACACTTCTTACGGCTCTAATGAACCAATTTCGCGAATGCTGAGGTGGACGAACTCTTACCCTACCTGCTTCGATTTTTACCTTACATCTACTGTCTCCTCTCTTTTCCCTCCTGACCTTGGCCCACCCACTGTCTAAACCCTTACAACCCGTATACATTCCAACACATATGCCGTTCACTGTCGCTGTCTGACAAATGCGTCATTTGCCACCCCCACATACACTCGCTCTTCTCCAGCCTCCTACCTCCCCTACCGTCAAGTCCTCTTATCCTTCCTTGTTTTTCTTCTTTTTTTTTAATTATTTTTTAATTACTACTTTAGATTTTAAGTTAGTCTGTAAGGTATATATTATATTAATTTAAGCTTGGATTAAGCCTAATAAATGAAATTAAAAACAAGTTCTACCCTCATAATGGGATGGGCCTTTTTTTGAAAATGTCCTACCTATGTCAAACCTATTATCTGAATATTAACTTTGTTACCAATTTGTTTGACTTCAGTCTAGCAAGCTTCTGGCTTAAATCCCATCTCTTTCACCATTATAATTTAAGTTTAAGTTTAAATTAGCTTAAATTAGTTCCTAAGTTTAGTAAGAGTTATTTTACAACCTTGTATTGGGATTATACCTGGTATTAGGCAATCTAGACTTTTTTTTTTTATTAGACTTCTCTCGGGAGAGGCGAATCTATAGCGCCGATTGGGTGCCCCGAGATGCCACCAAATAACTGTTGCAGTTCTTTTTGAACAGTTGCAGGTTGTAACGCTCTGGGAACACTCGCGTAGGAAGGCAGTTCCACAGCTTCCCCGCTCTGTAACGGAACGAGTTCTGATACAGGGGTGTTCGCGCCGTCGGGAGATGAACCACAAACGGGTGCGATCTGTCGGATTGTCTTGTGGAGCGCACATAAACCGAATTGCGTGGAACAATGCCAAGAATCTCCGAAGAACAGCACCCGTGATAATATCTGTAAAACAGACAGAGGTCGGCTATGCGCCTTCGATGTGATAGCGACTGTAGTCCCGATGTCAGCGCCGAGTCGCCGATCAGGCGGATCGCTCGTCTCTGTACGCTCTCAAGTAGGTCGAGGGTATGTTTAGGGGCCGAGCTCCAAACATGAGAGCAATATTCGAGCGCGGGTCTAATTTGGGATTTATACGGGGGTTGCCTCTTATGTTTCGGGATTTGGCAACCCTAGTGTTGCAATCCGGCAATTGACAGCTCTGTCGTAAAGTTGGACATTTTTGAGGTTATACGCACTTAGAACGTTTTGACATACGAGCGCTATTTGTGTTGTTTACAGTAACTTAAAAGATTCATCTCGGCCCAAAAATGGAATTAAATCGTCAACATTTTCGTCCGATTATTTTTTACAACTTTCGGCGTGGATTAACTCAGCAACAGTGCATGGATGAACTTAATTCAATTTTTGGCGATGAAGCTCCATCAAGGACCAGTGTTTATCGATGGTATGGTGAATTCAATCGTGGTCGTAGTTCACTCCAAGATGAATTTCGTGAAGGTCGTCCATAATCAGTTGTTGTTCCGAAAACCATTGATGCTGTGCGCGAACTGATATTGAAAGATCGTCATGTGACCTATCGTGAGATTGAGACAACCTTAGGCGTTAGTGGGACCAGCATACATTCAATATTGCATAAACATTTGACCGTCAAAAAAATTTGTTCGCGTTGGATCCCACACAATTTGTCAATCGCCCAAAAAAAGGCTCGTGTCAATTGGTCGAAAGAAATGCTCAAAAAATACGGTCGCGGTGCTTCGAAACACGTCTATGACATCGTGACAGGTGATGAATCGTGGATTTACGCGTATGAGCCCGAAAGTAAACAGCAGTCGACTGTCTGGGTGTTTCAAGTTGAGCCAAATCCAACAAAAGTTGTTCGCGCACTAAGCACTTCCAAGCAAATGGTCGCCTGTTTTTTCGGCAAAAACTGGACATGTCGCAACCGTACCACTAGAACAACGCAGAACAGTCAATTCTGAGTGGTACACAACCATTTGTTTGCCAGTTGTCTTCCAAGAAATCAGGAAGACCAACCGCCGAAGACGGATCACTCTTCACCACGACAATGCGAGCTCACACACATCGGCTGCGACAACTGCATTTTTGAGCACCCAAAACATCGATTTGATGGGTCATCCGCCGTATAGTCCCGACTTGGCACCGAATGACTTCTTTTTATTCCCGTACGTAAAAAACAAACTGAGAGGTCAACGTTTTTCGACACCTGAAGAAGCGGTTGCTGCATTCAGAATGCATGTGTTGGAGATACCTCAATCAGAGTGGCAAAAGTACTTCGACAATTGGTTCAAACGCAAGGGGAATATTTTGAAAAACAATAAAGTGATTTTCGATGATCAATATTTGTTTTTGTTCTCTAATCCCGAAATATAAAAGGCAACCCTCGTATAGGAGAAGAAGTTGGGCCGGAGTAAAATATTTCTTGGCTCTAAAAAGATAGCTCAGTTTTCCTGAGGCTGAACTGGCGATACCGGATACGTGTTTATGCCATGATACATTCCCGCAGACCGTGACGCCGAGCAATCTCAAACCTTCCCCAGCCTCGAGGGCCCGGCCATTCGCATGCTTGGTAAGTTTTACTCAAATACTACCCTCTTTTAAATCTTCCCTAATACCTGCCGTCTTATAATCGATCTCCTTGGCAATCAGCATATATTACAGTCTCTAAATCTTATATCTTAGGTTATGGTTCAAAATAATTGAGGATTCAGATTAAGTCGAATAAAGGGGGCTTTGCCTCTACCAAAATCAAACCTATTGACCTACAACTTAGGCAATTTCATTTTGCCATTACCACATTGAACCTAAACCTTAAAATTAAAAGTCGACAATACGATTTCCTTGTTGCTTTGTGTTACAATATCTGGTTTTGAGTATTGAATTGAATACGTCAATCTAGGTAAAGCAAAAGCGACTTTAATTGCCATTGCGACAGTCTAGTGAGACATGTACATGACTATGCACTCACAAAGCTTCACCAAAATAGGGTTCAATACAAAGTGCACATACCTTAAAACTTCTGGAATAATAGTTGTCGATCTTCGGCTGATAAATGGAGGTCGCACATTCCTCAAGTACTCGCTGCTTGACTGAAGCCACTGGTATTTTTGTCTTGCTATAGACAAACCGCGCGGGGGCAACACAGGCACAAAAGCACCAATTGCTCATAAATTATATAATTCAAGGAGCTTAATCACTTGAATAGGTTCTCACTTCGCCTCTCGAATTATGCGAGTCTCGGACCGCGTCCCGGGAACACCTCTCACTTCGTCAGCTTCACGCTAAACACAGCTCCAATTGGACTCAATTACGCGATCGCGACTGAATTGCATTCAATCTGTCTATTCAAAAACAAACTCTCGCTGCAACGTTCGAGAAATTGACGCAACGCGTTCTTCAGTCGTGCATTGTTGAACGATACGTGCGAGTGAGCCGCAGGCGGGCAAAGTGCGTTGGACTGTAAATGGGGGTCTCTAGGTTTATTGGGGTAATCCCGACTATTCAATTGAGTTTATTTGATTTCTCTAGTTCTCAATAGTTTAACAATCGATGTCCGGTAGTAGCACTTCAGTCAAATGGTAAGACCGATGAAGGGGTTTCTATTCGTGGGACAATCGCGATTTCACTGGCGATCACACTTAGCACTGACGATCTTCTAAAGTTATTCTTCAACTTTTGGGTTATGTACCACTACAGATCGCGAATCGGTACGCAGCCCTAAGTCAAACAAACTACAGGGTCTCTAGGGTCATCCATTTGACATTCCTGGAAACGAAATGTATCAGAATAAAATTCACAGGTGCACCGTGAGAACTCGAACACCACCGTTAATTTAGAGGGATTAGGGAACACGAGTCCCAGCACCGATTTGTTATCCGTCCACGGAATCTAGATCAGAACGTGACACTATTCAGCGATTCGTTGGCCCACTATGGTCCCATGGCACATCCGAGCACCGGCTCCACATGCTAATCTCGTACCGAGTTGCTTTTAAGTCGCCACGACCCAGTTGCCTTCTTTGCCGCCCCGAATAACAGGTGAAGTGAATTTATGTTGCGCTGGAGATCCCTCTTTTCGTTCTAAATTTACAACCGCGGTTTGCTTTCCGTGCAACAGGTGAATGATGGGCCTTGCCTAAATTCAGTTTAGCGCCGAAAAAATTAAACAACCGCGACTCGGAAAATTTGGAGCCTAAATTCGAAGGTTTTCCTTTTTTGGGGGGACTATGCGCGCTACTCACGAGTATCAGAGACGTGAGCTAGTTAATCGAATTTCACGGATATTTCCATTAGTTGGGCGACTAAACACAATCGCGTCAACACTAACCGACAGTGTCGAGGTGAATAACTTAGTTCACGAGCACACGACTTTGAGAAGAGTGGAGTAGACAGACCAACGTCGCGTCGAGTGGAAAGAGCGCCAAATGAATCTGCTGCAGTTCGAGTTAATTGGGGGCTACAATTGAGTGGTATGCCATGTGCTCATAGCTGGGCGCATGTTATGAGTGCGATGCTTTTGTTTCGTGGGGAAATTGTTGTTTAGTTGAGGTGAACTTGTTTACTCATTTAATCTGTTGTTATTAGGTTATTATATTATTTAAGCTTCCAAGTTGCAACTCATTTTAAATGCACACTTTCATACAATTGTAATTTATTAGCAAGTATTCTTCGCTTAGAGAATTAGAGAATAAAGATATTTATAACGTATTTATTTATCAAAGACAGAATTTATTTTGCATATTCAGATTAAATGATAAACCTTTTCTGCCAATGATATTTTCCTTAATTTACTGACTACGAATACTATAAATTACATAGTTGTCTTAATTTTTTATATAAACGCCCTTCGGTGAAGGGTAATAAATACATAACAGATCTAAAATGTGAACAAATTCATTATAATAATTCAATTCAATTCAATTTTTATTAGGTAGATATATGGTACATTTATATTTTACAACTAGTATTTAAGAGATTTAGGACAGCAATTCCTTTAAAACTATAATCTTAAATCTATATAATGACAATAGCACAATTTTAATGAATAATAAATAATAAATTAAGGGAAAACTACAATAAAAAAACCCTTATTTAAATCTTAAGACTAATATTGCACAGGTTTCCGGTTATTTTATGTAATAATGACCTCTATATAATTTTCATAGACAGGGTACATATGTAGTGATTTAGAATAACGCAAGACGGGAAACGAGAACATTGTCCGAACAAGAACAATTGACGAAGAAGCTTCGATTGAGTTTGTCAATAAGGAACTTTACCGGTTTAACGTTTTATTTATTTATTTATTGGCCTGTAGGAACCCGGAAGTTCATGACCTCACCGACTCGGCTTCGCCATCGTTCCCTGTCCTGGGCACTCTCCTTCCACGCTTGACCATTCGATCCGATCTCCTCAAGGTCAAACCTAACATTGTCCTCCCATCTCCGTCGCGGCCGTGCTACCGGTCTCTTTCCCGTTGGTCTACCGTCAAGAATTCTATGCACCGTCCTATCATTCCCCATTCGCGCCACGTGTCCGGCCCATCTTAATTTTCGCGACTTGATTACTCTCACAATTGTAGGTTTGCGATATAGCTCTTCCAATCCGCGGTTATGGAGTTTCCTCCATTGTCCTGCCTCCTCATCGTATTTACCGCCAAAGATGCCAATCAAAACTTTATTCTCGAATAAACGGAATTTGTTTTCTTCCCGTTTTGTGAGAGCCCATGTTTCGCATCCATATAGAACAATCGGCATGATTATGGTTCTATAGACACGGAGCTTTATGTTACGTGATAGCAGTCTGGATTTCAGCAGTTTACTGACTGCGTGCCAACTAGCGTTGCCGGAATGTAGTCTCTTGTTAATTTCCTTCGACATTTCGTTACTGGCTGTCAGTATCGTTCCCAGATATTTAAATTCTTTAACTTTTTCAAATATCTTACCTCTGACGTTTATATGTGTTCTCTGAGGTCCACCTGCTCTCGCCGTAATCATGTATTTTGTTTTGTTTTCATTTATTTCTAGGCCCATCTCTTCTGCCGCTTGCAAGGTGATTTCACAGTTTTTACTAACAGTTTTTAGATTATCGCCCAGAACGGCGATGTCATCCGCATATGCGAGCACTTGTGTGACCCCGTTCAAGGATGATCCGGCCATGTTGTCATCTTGTACCTTTCTGATGACATACTCGAGCACAAGGTTAAAAAGACACGGTGATAGACCATCTCCCTGCTTTAGTCCGTCCCGGATTTCAAATGGTTCTGAGAGGTGGTGTTCTATTCTCACTCGCCCTTTGTTTTCGTTCATGCAAATTTGAATGAGGGCGGCATATTTTTTTGGGACTCCCAGCTCAACTACAATATGGTAGAGTCTCTGCCTTGCGACTGAGTCGTAGGCTTTTTTGAAGTCAACGAACAGTTGGTGAACCGTCTCTCCGTATTCCCACTTCTTTTCCAGCAGTTGTCTTATTGTGAACATTTGGTCGCTTGTTGACCGGTTCCTACGGAATCCACATTGGTAGTCTCCCAGTATCTCTTCTGCGTACGGGTTTAACGTTAGCGTTTTCATGTAGTTCACGTGTCGAATAATGCCATGGCAAATTCAGCAACATTTCCAATATTTTATTTTGACACCTTTGCAATTTTATTTTGTGTGTGCGAGCACACATAACTCTTACGACTTTGTTTATTTTGTCAATTGTGGTAGTGATGTGTTTTTGAAAGATAAGTTTTTTGTCTAGAATAATACCTAGATATCTACAGTCTTCGGACCAATGAATATCAACTGCACACATACTGAGTTTAGTGCCATTTGGTAGGTAGCAGGGTTTCCTACATCTCGAAAACCAGACAGCTTGTGTTTTATTACTGTGCGATGCAGGTGTGCGTTTTTCGTTGGCCGCCGATGGACTGTCACAACGAACAATGCCTGTCGAACTCGTTCTGCACAAAACGGGAGAGAGAAGCGCGGTCAAGGTATAAGATCACGTTACCAATTGAGCGAGAACCATTTAATAATATCAAGCTATTCTTTATTGTAATGTTTCACGCTTAAGGAGCGTTATAATACACAATGAATTGTGAGTTTGGTTAATTGCAACGTCTGGGAATAATTTGTTGTTCCGTTTAACTTCTGCTGATGATGCTTGCTCCGATGTAACGGGCGCGGTGAAGGTTGGTTGCAGATTGACGACTGGGCATAACTGCCAATTCAAAAAAGGGATGCTGCTGAGCTCATCATTGGAGACAACCCGCCAGCTGGCGCGTGACAGCTGCCGCGCAACAGGTATACTGTGGAGGTACTAGATTTCTCCAGCACATTCAACTGCCAATTCGCAACATTCCGCCCGCCTTTGCCAATCATTGGCGAATCATTATGCACGGGGGGGGGGGCGGCTGCCGTCGGTGATGTCCATCCGCTGATCGGTGCTGGTCAGATGTTCTGTCCTCATCAAATGGGAGGATACTTAGTTTGGAAACGGGTCTCGTGTGGGTGCCCGCCGCTGTCCGCAGCGTTGCCACCCTCACGAGTCCGTCTCGACCAGGGTGCACCTTAAGGATTCGCGCCAGGTGCCACTTGAAGGGGGGTGCCAGCTCAGTCCTGATCACGCACAGTTGCCCCACTGACACGTTGGGGGTTCGGCTCTGCCACTTTGGCCTGTATTATAATTCCTGGAGGTATTCTGCGGACCATCGCGACCAGAAATGCTTGTACATATTCCGCAGTAACTTTGATCGCGACAAGCGAGATGTGGGGGGTTGAAGTGTGTAAGGTTCCGGGATGGTCGACGTCGGGCCTCCGATAAGAAAGTGTCCGGGTGTGAGCGCCGTCAGGTCGGTCGGGTCATCCTTCAGCGGCTGGAGGGGGCGCGAGCTGAGGCAGGATTCCACTTGGGCCAGCAGGGTGGAGAGCTCTTCGAAGGTTAGGACTGCGTCGCCGATAACGCGCCTCAAATGGAACTTGGCCCGCTTTACAGAGGCTTCCCAGATCCCCCGAAGTGGGGGGCTGATGGGTGGTTGCATCGCCACTCGGTACCATCATTGGCGAGCAGGTGGGCAATCTCGGTGGTTTGTCTTGTTGCCTGGGCGAATAGCCCCCGTAATTCTTTATCCGCGTCGACGGAGTTGGTGCCGCAGTCACTGTTCAGTGTTGCACAGATTCCTCTCCGAGCCACGAAGCGGCGGTAGACCCGGAGGAAATCCTCTGTTGAGTACCCGGAGGCGGCCTCCAGGTGCACCGCGCGGGTGGCGAAGCACACAAACACGGCGATGCATCCTTTGAACGTGCTCCTGGTTCCACTTTTTGAGCACCTGATATCCATTGGTACGGTGCAGTCGACTCCGCTGTGTAGGAAGGGCCTGGTGGGTCGCACTCGGGTAGCCGACAGGTCCCCCATGAGTTGAAGGGTCGGGGAGGATGAGTGTCGCCAGCAGCGGAGACAGCGAAAGATTACTCCCTTGACCAGTTGTCGTCCTCGGAGAATCCAGAATCGTTGCCGTAGATGGTTGAGTGACAGCTGTGTGCCATCGTGGAGGGTCTTTGCTTTACAAAAGGAAACCCTACCATTAAGGATGCAGAAAATGCCATGCTCACCCAAGCTCTTATCGAGGATGGAGCAATTCCCTAAATGTGTGCCATCAATATGTGGCCGCTTTGTAACAGACTCACTAATAGAACCCAGAGAATACCAAAGTCTTCTTAATTTATTTAAATCAATACTGCAATTTGGCGGTTCGTCAGGAGGTGCATCGATGTTGGACCTGCATTCTGGTGACATGTCCCGTGGTAAACAATTTGTAGACGTCTACAAATTACAGCAGCTGAAAGAGGTCTTCTCTGAGGATTTCCTGGTGGTGTACAGGATGGTTAAATCGAAAATCAAATGTCGAATGATTTTTTTTTCAACTGTTCAGCTGGTTGGGTTCGAAGTTTAACGTCGAATGATTTTATATTTTTTTCGCCGTTGAGGATAAAATAAATTATTCGACGCCAACGCCGGTTTTTATTATTTTCTCTGCCAAGTAGAATTTGCATAAAGTAGTTTATGCATTTTAACTACTTGGCGAGTTGTTCTCCTTTTATAGGTAAAGAGGGGAAACTAACGAAGGGGGATTAGTGGATTTTGGGGGGACCTGGACTCAAGGTCGGTCCGTAACACTCCCTTGACCAGTTGTCGTCCTCGGAGAATCCAGAATCGCTGCCGTAGATGGTTGAGTGACAGCTGTGTGCCACCGTGGAGATTCCTGTCGTGGGCATCTCAGGCGAGGAGCAGTGAAAGGAAGGATCCGGAAGGGAGGATGAGGGTGTGCTTCTCATCGGGGTGTAGTAGGGAGTGGCGCAGTCTCCCCCCGACACGCAGAAGGCCGCTCGGGTCGAGGAACGGGTTGAGGCGCATGAGCGGGCTGTCCTTAGCGACGGATGAGTTCCTGGTGAGCGATGCTATCTCCCGGTGGAAGTGGACCGTCTGTACATAGGAGACCCAGAGCTTGAATACTGAGTCTATCTGCGAAGGGGTTAATTCGACGGGAATGTTTGGGCCGGGGCTCGGGCACGGTCTCCTCCCCGGCGTGGTTCTTTTTTGCAGTCGCCGGGGAAATTCGACGCATCTGGCCGTCACGCGGGGGAGTCTGGGGAGCTGGGAGTATCGCATCAGCAGCCCGTTGTCCTCTCGTGGAGCGCTTGTGACATGGCTGGTTGCGGGGCGGCATTCCAGGTCCACCTCTGGGACGGCGGTATGGGTACAGGGCCATGGTGTATTGCCCTTGAGGAACTCGGGGCCGTCCATCCATAGTGACAGTGAGCGCAGTTGATCCACCGACGCTCCGCGGACGGCAAGTCGGCGGGATTCTGGACGCCGGCAATGTGATGCCAGTGGACATGATATGACGACGGTGGAATCTGGCCAGAGGTGGGCTGGGGCGTTCTGGGTTGACATGATGGTGAGGGCGCGCTTCATCAGGCGGGTCAGTAATAATGCGGTACACAGCTCCAAACGTGGTAGGGATACCTGCTTTAAAGGGGCCCCCTTGGTCTTGGAAGCGAGTATGGTGCATGATGACTTCGACGGGGCGCCAAATGTCCTGAGGTAGCTGACGGCGCCGCAGGCGGCCTGTGAGGCTTCGGCGAATCCGCGGGGCTCCACCGATGGGTGGGTGTTGACGCAGCCGGTCCACCGAGGGGTGCGAAGTGCGGGTAGTTGCCGTAGATCCGCGCTGAGGTCACGCCACCGGGACTGAATGGAGGGGGCAGGGGTTCGTCCCATCCGAGTCCCACGCGCCACAGTTCCTGCATGAATATCTTGAATCTTACCGCAACGTGGGAGATCCATACCAGGAGGTCGTAGAGGCGGCCGATAAATGTGAGGGCCCCCCGTTTGGTGTGGGCCGCGTCGCCCGTTGAGTCTCGGAGATGGAATGTGAAGAAGTCTTCCTGTGGTCGCCATTGGATACCCAAAATGGAGTGGGCCTCAGCTGGGGGCCAAGTGGGGCATGTGTCGAGCTCGGCTGGTTGGCAGGGGAGCGGAGATTGGTGGTTGAAGGTCCATTTGCTGAGGGGGAAGCCGCCCGCTGACAGCAGTTCCTGAGCTGCTGCTTCAGTAGCTGTGCCCCTGTGAGAGTGTCCGAGCCAGCGAAGATGTCATCCACGTATGTGTTCTACATGAACACTTGCGCTGCTAGGGGGGGCCGCGCGCCCTCGTCTCGAGCCAACTGCTTAAGCGTGCGTATTGCCTGATACGGGGAGCTCGCGAGTCGGCGAGTCACAGTGTTCAGCGAGTAGATCTTGATGCGGCCGGTGGTCGACGGTCGCCATCGGATTTGCTGATAGTGGCGATCCCGCTCATCGATCCTTATTTGTCGGTACATGTTCGCAATGTCCGCGGAGAAGACGTATTGGTGCGCGCGCCAGCGCAGCAGGACGTCAAAGATGTCACTCTGGAGCTTTGGCCCAACGTAGAGGCATTCGTTGATTGAGACTTCAGTCTCTGGCTGGGCGGAACCATTGAACACCACACGGATCTTGGGTGTCTGATCAGACGCTTTGAACACCCCATGGTGCGTGATAATGAATCCATGTTCCAGGGTGTCCGCGCTCGCGGTGTCCACCTGAGTCATATGGTCAAGTTCGATGTATTCCTCCATGAATCTCTTATAATGATCGCGGAACTGGGGTTGGCCCTGGAACCTGCTCTCCAGTCGTCGAAATGCTGCGCGGGTGACGCTGCGCGAATCCGCCAGCTCCGTTGTGTTAGGCTTCAGAGGCAGTCGAAGTATGTAGCGGCCTTGCTGGTCGCGTCTGCTCGTTGAGGTGGTGGCCCTCGCGTGCTTGCTCCTCCAAAGTCAGAGCGGTTGGGTGGGGAGAAACCTCCTCCGGAATCCAGAACTTTTCCAGGAGGTCGCGCAGCTCGCGGTCGACACTGATCTGGTGACTGATCAGAGGGCGGTTGGTATTGCTGTGCCGTGGGCCGCGGGCAGCTGCACCCGCTAGTATCCACCTAAGGTGCGTAGACTGGGCGATCACGTCGGAGTTTGTAGACTTCTTTAATCCGGCAGTAATGATCGCCGGATATGCATCAGCGCCAATGATCAAATCTACCTTTTCTGTTGATGAGACGTCTGGGTTTGCCAACTCCAGACCCGCCACAATAGAGAGATCGCTTGGCAGGAGTCGTGGAGGTGGCACGTAGTCCGACAGATTGGGCAGGATGGGCGCGTTGACTATCCAGCTTTGCGAGCCCTTGGTCCGGGGCAGTATGGTGACGGAAGATCTGGTCTTCGCCGCCTGGCAGCGGGCGCCCCCGAGGGATTCCGAAATAAAGGTGGCCTCTGAGCAGGGGTCCAGTAAGGCCCGAGCCTCCAGTCGGCGTTGGGAGTCCGACTGGCTGAGAGCCCGGAATCTCTCACACGAACCGATGTAATGATCGGATCCGCAGGCTGAGCAGGGGGCAGCGGGCTTCTGGGCGGGTGGTGAAGCAGTGTCCACTGAAAGGCGAGCTTTGGTGTTGTGCTTCGTTTGCCCGGATCTGTTGCGCTGGGGTTGATCGATGGCGGTCCGGGGCAGCTCAATGAATTCGATTCTTGTCTTTAGGAAGGCATCGAGCTGGTGGTACGTGGGTGGCTGGTTGGTGTTGCCTTTCGCCGTTTGCCAATTACGAGCGGTGCGGGGGTCCATGCGCTGTGTTGTTAAGTGGACCAGTATGTCATCCCAGGAGGTCACAGGGCGGCCAAGCGCATCCAAGATTTCGACTGCGTCATTTGTACTATCGCGGAGATGGCGCAGGCCGGCAGCAGATTCCTTTACGACGGCCGGTGCCTGGAAGAGAGTACTCAAGGCGGAGTGGACCAACGCACGAGTGTTATCGAAATGCTCCACCAGCTTGTTCCAAGCTCGTTGGTAATTCTGCTCCGTGACGGTAATGTTTTTTATGGCCCGGGCGGTGTCGTCGCGGAGGCTCGACTTCAAATAATATAATCGTTCGACGTCCGTCAGATCAGGGTGATCTGCCAATACCGCCTGGAACAGGTCTTTAAATGGTCGCCATTCCGAGTACTTCGCGGAAAATGTCGGCAATTGCACTGGGGGGAGCTTGCGGGGATTGGCGCAGGGTGTCACCGTTGCAGCCGTGGCCTTGGATGTTGTCGGCGGTTCAGTATTGGGGCTACGAAGCTCTTCGGCGAACTTCGTCATTACCTCTAAGTAGACCTCCTCGGCTGACTCGATGAAATCCTCCGTGAAGTAGCGGTGATCCTTAGTCTCCGACGTCGCCAGCTCCAGGATATCGTTGTGCCGTCTACGGATTTATTCTCATTTGCCCTGTAAATTATGTCTACGGGTTTCCACGGCACTTACCGTCGACGGACCTCGCTTCCTCAAATTAGCGAATGCGCGCGACATCTGGCTCTGTGCCGCGTACTGCGCGGCGATTTGTTTTTCCGTTGCTGACATCGTCGCTGTGGCCAGAGATGTTCCAGAATGCCGCTGTCGTGTTGTTCGTGTGTTGATTGTTTTTCACTTCCTTGATCGGTTCTATAAGTATCAATTCGTTTCGAGGTGACTGGCAATTGTCGATTTAGTTGCAACATCTACAACTGATGGTGCACTATCTGTAGTGTGTTTTTGAATATTGGCTAATTCTTCTGCCTTTGCAACATTTGAAGCGTTATTCTCGTCTTTGTTTTAGGAATTGGGTTGGATCGTATCCTTCCTTAATGGGGTTGGTTGTTTTTGCTGCTGCCTATGTTCAGTTTGTTGCTGATGCTGAGCTGCCTGGGTGTGTTGTGCCGAGAACTGAGTGGCGATGAGTGGATCCAAACGGCACTGGATCCGGCTCGAAAGACCAGAAAATGTGCGATGAAGGTGTGCGTTTTTCGCTGGCCGCCGATGGACGGTCACAACGAACAATGGCTGCCGAACTCGTTCTGCACAAAAGGGGAGAGAGACGCGCGGTCAAGGTATAAGATCACGTTACCAATTGAGCGAGAACCAATTAATAATATCAAGTTATTCTTTATTGTAATGTTTCATGCTTAAGGAGCGTTATAATACACAATGAATTGTAAGTTTGGTTAATTTCAACGTCTGGGAATAACTTGTTGTTCCGTTTAACTTCTGCTGATGATACTTGCTCCGATGTAACGGGCGCGATGAAGGTTGGTTGCAGACTCACGACCGGGCATAACTGCCAATTCAAAAAAGGGACGCTGCTGACCTCATCATTGGTGACAACCTGCCAGCTGGTCCGTGACAGCTGCCGCGCAACTGGTATACTGCGGAGGTACTGGATTTCTCCAGCACATCCCAGCACATTCATCTGCCAAGAGTATGGTATGGTAAGAGGAAGTGGTTAATTTATAGAGGGTGGGCCGTTCTTTGGGAATGTATTAAAGAACCGCCACAGATTCACACGTTCGCACATAGTTATTGTTTTTGGACTTTTACACATTGATAGGTTAACATTCGCTACTGGAATTCACACAGGAATTGTTCTGGACATTTACTCATTGAAAGATTCACACGTTCGCACATAGTTATTGTTTTTGGACTTTTATACATTGATAGGTTAACATTCGCGACAGTCGCGGAGAAAGTACACCGAAAGACCGGGGAATTAATGCACCGACAATCAGGACGTATCAACAGGATTGAGGTTACACTCGAACACGCTCTTCGTGATTGGGATTTTCCACACCGACACGTAATGCCCTGGACGCGTGTGCGCCATTCGATAGTTATAATCTGACTCCTGAAAACGCCACGTCCCCGGTACGTGTGTGTTTCTCGGTGGTTACGATCTGACTCTACTAGTGGCTGTTGTAATCCATCCACTAGGTGCGGTGGTGATGAATTCCATGGAATGGGAGGAGCAAATCCGATCTTTTCATTTGGCGATGACCAATGAACGATCGATTTGAGTTTTGTTGGAAAATCTCCATGGTGCCGTACAGGTCTATTTGAAAACCCATTCGTTGAAAGCCAGGACAACCGGAGATGCGAAGGTGTACAAAAGAAAGCCAAATACGCGGCTGATCAAATAGATGATCGAATACGGGGCCGGCTGCCTTGCCATCACAACTATAGGGAATACGTTTTTCCTGTTGATGTTATGTCAACAGAACTTCGCTACGATGGCAAATGGATCATGCAATTGGTCATGCGACTATACAAATAAGTGAACGTACATGAAGTATGAAGCCATGCCGGTGAAAGCAATAGGAGATATTGCGGACGGCGGGAATGGATTCTTCTGTGATGTTAGGTCAACAGAAGATTTGCTCGCCATGACCAGGGCTAGGATAAAGATTTGTTTGTTTTTCGAAAAATGTATCGTAGGGCATGATCATTGGAAATCTGGCTTGCAGATGTCCAAGCAAGCAAGTAGCCCGGCGTGTCTTTTTTTGGATCAACGGATTGTGGGAACAAGAACACACGGAAGGTTTGGCGTGTGTTTGATGGGCATATGGCCGACCATAGGAACCGATCGGTTCATGACTGATGAACCGAGATGGTTCAGTTGATGCAATTGGTTTTGATGCCATGGCAAGATGGTAATCTTGCCGTGGACTTATGTTTCAGGTATGACCAATATTTGAACAGCTCATATTCAGGTAAGCGTCTTAATGATTGGTAATGGGATTTGCAGGTTGGGAAAGGGGAGTTGGGTTAAAACGATGGGCTGTTCTTCGGGCGCCTTAAAGAACCGCCACCGGTTACAACCTGCAACTGTTCAAAAAGAACTGCAACAGTTATTTGGTGGCATCTCGGGACGCCGGACTCTGCGCTATAGGTGCGCCTTTCCCGAGAGAAGTGTAATAAAAAAAAACTTCGTCTATATTATTATATACAATTAAAATTAACACTAATTAAATTTATAACTAAGAGTATGAAAAACTAAACCAAACAAGAGAGAAAAGAAGAAAAAACCAAACCAAAGGTGGAAAGCGGTTAGTCTATGCCAGTAGTGTGTTTTGGCCGGTTCTGGATCTCGTGTTTGGTCGGTTCTGGCTCAGTGACGTCATCAATGATGTCACCTCGAAAGCTCTCCCGAGAGAGGCTTCGGGTTGGTGTCTCGGATATCTGGTGGGTGGGTTGGCTTACTAGGGGCGCCATATTGAAAGCTCTCTTGAAGGAGCATTGGGTTGGTGTTTCGGATATCAGGTATATGGGTGAGCTTACATTTTCGAAAGCATATAATTGTGTGTATTTGTGAATGAATGAATGAATGTGCGAATTTCGTCGGTGCTAAAAGCTCTCTTGCGAGATCTTTGAATTGTATTTTATTTTAGAGCATTACTTTTAGGCGTACAACTCTTGGGTATTGAAATTTTGTTTTTTCTATTGGATACTTTGAGAATTATAACTTTTCTCTTGAGCTTACGTTTTCGAAAGCATATAATTGTGTGTATTAATGAATGAATGAATGTGAGAATTTCATCATATTATGCAACATAAGCAAATAAATGTCAATTTTTAAAGTCGACATCTTTTGTTTATATTAATAGTGTGTATTCGCGAATGCGAGAATTTCATCATATTATGCAACATTAATTGTGTGTATTAATGAATGAATGAATGTGAGAATTTCATCATATTACACAACAACAACAACAAAAAGTCCATTTTTAAAGTCGACATCTTTTGTTTATATTAATTGTGTGTATTCGTGAATGAGCGAATCCGAGAATTTTGTCATATTACATGGAGTATAGGCAGATATAGATTATGGAGTATAGGTAGATAGGGATACTTGTTATATCTATTATTACGTTATGTAGGTTTAGAATAATACCGGTGCTTTGATATTGAAAAATTACGGAGTTAGATGTAGAATAATTACGGTATTTGATATAGAATAATGATGGAGTTTGCGTGTAGCATAATTACAGTTTTTGGCTGGTACATGAGTGGTAGGGTGTATAGGTAGGTAGACATTAGGGTGTATAGGTAGAGGTAGGTATTACAGTGTATATATAGGTAGGAATTATGGAGTATAGGTAGTTAGGAATTATGGAGTATGGGTAGTTAGGAATTATGGAGTATAGGTAGGTAGGGATTATCGAGTATAAGTAGTTAGGAATTATGGAGTATAGATAGATAGGGATTATGGAGTATAGGTAGATAGAAATTATGGAGTATAGGTAGATAGGGATATGGAGTATATGTAGTTAGGAATAATGGGGTATAGCTACTTAGGAAATATGGAGTATAGATAGTTAGGAATTATGGATTCTGGGGTATAGGTAGATGGGAATTATAGAGTATAGGTAGTTAGGAATTACGGAGTATAGGTAGTTAGGAATTAGGGAGTATACGTAGTTAGGAGTTATGGAGTATAGGTACTTAGGAAATACGGAGGGTAGGCAGATAGGGATTATAGAGTATAGGTAGTTAGGAATTATGGAGTATAGGTAGTTAGGAATTATGGTGTATAGGTGGAGAGAGATTATCGAGTATAAGTAGTTAGGAATTATGGAGTATAGGTAGATAGGGATTTTGGAGTATATGTGGATAGGAATTATGGAGTATAGGTAGATAGGGATTATGGAGTATAGGTAGATAGAAATTATGGAGTATAGGTAGATAGGGATATGGAGTATATGTAGTTAGGAATTATGGGGTATAGTTACTTAGGAAATATGGAGTATAGATAGTTAGGAATTATGGATTCTGGGGTATAGGTAGATGGGAATTATAGAGTATAGGTAGTTAGGAATTATGAAGTATAGGTAGTTAGGAATTAGGGAGTATACGTAGTTAGGAGTTATGGAGTATAGGTACTTAGGAAATACGGAGGGTAGGCAGATAGGGATTATAGAGTATAGGTAGTTAGGAATTATGGAGTATAGGTAGTTAGGAATTATGGTGTATAGGTGGAGAGAGATTATCGAGTATAAGTAGTTAGGAATTATGGAGTATAGGTAGATAGGGATTTTGGAGTATATGTGGATAGGAATTATGGAGTATAAGTAAAGGTAGGAATTAGAGTGTGTATGTATTTGGAAATTATGGAGTATAGGTAGTTAGGAATTATGGATTATGGGTAGTTAGGAATTATGGAGTATAGGTGGGTAGGATTATCGAGTATAAGTAGTTAGGAATTATGGAGTATAAGTAGATAGGGATTTTGGAGTATAGGTGGATAGAGATATGGAGTATGGGAAGTTAGGAATTATGGGGTATAACTACTTAGGAAATGTGGAGTATAGATAGTTAGGAATTATGGATTATGGGGTATAGGTAGATGGGAATTAGGGAGTACACGTAGTTAAGAATTATGGAGTATAGGTACTTAGGAAATATGGAGGGTAGACAGATAGGGAATATGGAGTATAGGTAGTTAGGAATTATGGAGTATAGGTAGTTAGGAATTATGGTGTATAGGTAGTTAGGAATTATGGAGTATGGGTAGTTAGGAATTATGGAGTATAGGTAGGTAGGGATCATCGAGTATGGGTAGTTAGGAATTATGGAGTATAACTAAAGGTAGGCATTAGAGTGTATATGTATTTGGAAATTTTGGAGTATAGGTAGTTAGGAATTATGGAGTGTAGGTACTTAGGAAATGTTGAGTATGGACAGATAGGGATTATGGAGTATAGGTAGATATGGATACCTGTTATATCTATTATTACGATGTATAGGTGTTGGAGACGGAGCAGAACATGGCCGACTAGCAGCACACGACTTGCGACTGGCGGACTGAGCATCGCACATTTTATACTCTGGCTCTCTTTGTTCCTGTGACAACAGAATGGGACAAAAAAGCGAATATAAGCAGCGGCAGTGGGGGAGTTGAGGCAGTACAACACAAGCACCGGGCAAGACAACAACGCTCGTAATCCAGAGCAGAGTCCGGTAAACTGTTACCAGTAGTTGTAGTATATTTAAGTTAGAAATAAACCACATCGAAATAAGTAAACCGAATATACAAATTATTTGGTTTTCGAGGTTTACAGTAGGTGTAGAATAATATCGGTGCTTTGATATTGAAAAATTACGGAGTTAGATGCAGAATAATTACGGTATTTGATATAGAATAATGATGGAGTTTACGTATGGCATAATTACGGTGTTTGGCTGGTACATAAGTGGTAGGACGTATAGGTAGTTAGGAATTAGGAAGTATACGTGGTTTGGGAATTTGGAGTATAGGTAGATAGAGATTATGGAGTATAGATAGATAGGGATTATGGAGTATAGGTAGTTAGAGATATGGAGTATAATTTTATTGAAAAACTCCTTGCCATCGTCAGTTTGGTATTCGACAGGAACTACTGAAAATTGATTTCATAGCTTCTCTAACGGATAATGCAATTTTATTCTTCAAAGGAACTGCCCACGCATACTTCGAAAAGAACTTGGAGTATTTCATCAAATCTCGATCGCTAAGGGCTCGTCTGGGTAGGTTTGAGGAAAGCAAAACAAACATATCACATGATTATATCTTAAGAAAGCATATAAATAATACGAATATTACTTTTTAAATAACTGTTTTATTTATTCAACATTAATCAAATCAATGTATCCATCCTTTTCATTTATCATTTTACAATGTTTTTCTTCTGGACCGTTGTCGTTGATGCTTTACTTTGTGAATTATATCGGTATCGACAACAGCATTATTACCACTTTTTCACGAGTAGATCTTTGCCAGGTGGTTGAAAGGTGGCTGATTCTGGAGATGAAAATTCATGTTTTTCGTCTGGAGAGCTTTGGAATTGTAATCGTCGTCGTCATCGTTGATGCTTTACTTGGTCAATTATAGCGGTAACAAATGTTAAAAATTTAATTGGTTTTACCAATTGTTAAGAAAAAATTATAACAAAAGGAGCTACGCTCTGTGTTAATTTCTCTTTACCAATACTTTTGAGACTTTCTGTATTAACTCGGTTGGTTATTTTCGTATTGAACTGCCGACGTTTAGAATCTCTGGAAGTCTTAGTATTCTAAGGAAATTCCACCGGCTTAACCTGCTTACTTATCCTTGGTCCTGCCAAGTTCAAAGTTGCTCTCGAAATATCAACTTCTAAACAAGAAATACTGGGCTTTACGTTGGTATTCTTATTTATATCGTTTATTTTAGGAAACTTCATGCAAGTAGTCTTTGGACCCGGGGAATTACCCACCTTTATCTGGAATGGGTTTGTTGTTCGCCTTGTGGGCACGATGAGGGGTGGTTTATATTCTGATGGCCCAGACAAGGTAGGAAATGTGGATTGATGTCCATTAGGTGCATTTGTTTCATTATTGTGTACAGCAGTTGTTGAATTTGGGAAATTGTTTCCATGTTGATGGTCTTGATTTGACGTACCTGGCGCTTCCGTTCCATCGCCATCGTGTCCTTCTTGAGGTGGATGACCAGCATCCTTATTGGCTTGATTGCTATTAGCGGCTGCCCCCGATAGAATAGCATCACAGAACTGTTCTGGCACATATTCGAATCCTGTCATGAAATTTTCTGGTTTCAATTCTCCACCCATTTCTTCGTAAAAGTATTCATATCATCGATAATATCGTTATCTTCTTGGTTTAGTTCGATCCCTGGGGGAGGCGAGCCTCCAGCTAATTGGCATCGTTTCATTTCGGCTTGTTTTTTACGCGTCGTCAGCCGCATGTCACGCCAACACTGAAAACAGAAGGCAATTAAGAAGCATATTAACAAAATCTTTTCTCGGTGAAAGAGATATTAGGTGGGAGTATTTAAAGAACCAAATAGGCGTGTGAAAAAAAAAAAATATGAACGATCTCAGGAGCTAAGTTGGCAATGTAGGTTGGATTATGCATAAGATTATGATTACACAGGTTCAACAATTCTGGTCCATTGAGGCGATGAGGTAATAAACTTACTATTTATTGCTGTAAGATTGTTATAAGTTATGAAACCAAACAAAATTAACTAAAAGTGACAGATCAACGTATCATCGTCAAAAGCTGGCTATATCCATAAATTTCAGGCGATAACAGCGCAATTAAGAATGCATCAAACGCACGCAAATATTACGATCTTCTTTAAGGTGCCGCTGATTTCCTTCTTGGAAGCCTTCTTTCTCCCAGAGTATTCTCATTTCATTTTTCATTTTTATAATTTTTTATTATTTTCTTTTTATATTCTTAGTTTCTAAATTACATGCTAGACAAAAAATGCTTAAATTCTAGCTTAATTATCTTATATTACAACTTACTGGTCCTTCGCAGACGCTCTAGGCTAAACATTACATAACAATTGAATAATTTGCCATTCGGCGACAGAACTTTGTGCCACTACTTACGATTATTTGTTTTTGTTTTTTTTTTTTCTTAAAATTTAACTTACTTATTATTATTATTTTTTTTTAATGTTATTTAAAAGCACTTAGCTTAACTTAGCACTTAGCTTAACTTAACAAGGAGCGCCTCTGGTGGAACAAAGGCATTGCGACGCACGCTCTCATAGTACATAGTGTTTGGATAATAAGCCCCGAAAATTACGTCATTGGGTGAGCTTATTTCTCTTGCAATATGTCCTCTGATTAATTTGATCATAAAATTATCCACCCTATTTATGTACGCTTCATTATATAAAGTCTCATTTGAATAATACTTTTTATAGTCCGATTCCGGTGTCCGATATAATCTGAGACAACTTCTGAGACACTTCCTTTCGAACACCCGAAACTTTTCCATCAAATTTGGACTTATGTTAAACCATATTGGACAACCATATATGAGCATTGGCCTGATTAGCATCATGTAGCATATGACTTTTACCCTGCTGTCAAGTTGGCTACTGTGAAATAGCCTCCTTGTCATAGCAAAAGGTTTTCTCGCTTTGAGCAAAGCAGCCTCTATATGTCTGTTGAAATACAGATACTGGTCTAACCAGATGCCAAGGTATTTAACTAAACTCTTGGTTTCCACTTTATCTCCATGCGGTCCCACGATAACTAGCTTTCGCCAATTTTTCCTTGTCTTTCGTGGCTTTATATAGTGGAGTTCTAAATAGGATGGCTTCACATTTCTGGAAGTTGATCTTAAGTTTCCCATCATCGCAATAGCGCTGCACGTTGTCTCGCTGTATTAAGCTATTTATGATCTCGAATTTCGCAGCTGTTCTGTAAATGATGAGATCGTCTGCGTACGCAATAGCCTGCGGAAGCGCATCTAATAAGTCGCTAATGTAAATGTTAAAAAGAATCTGCGAAAGTAACGCTCCCTGTTGCAAGCCATTCTTGATATTATACGTTTTATTAGAGGTCACATTACCATTCTTGACCACGAACCTCTTGTCCTTTAACATATCGTAAAGTACGTATAGTAAAGGCATATGTATGCCATGTCTGACCAGTTTGTAATATAACCCTTCGATCCAGACGGTATCAAAGGCTTTGTCCAAGTCAATCAGACAGGCCCCTGTGCATTGGTTCCTACATTTATTCCATTGTATGTCGGAGACTAGTTTAGCTGCGGCATGTGCGGTTTCATGACCCGCCTTAAAGCCAAACTGGTTATTTGGAATAATGTTGTTGTCGTCTACCCATTTTAGCAGAGCTTTGTTAATAGTTTTTTTAAATACTTTACTGATGCTTGGGAGTAAACTTATCGAACGCATGTTCATTGGGTTTGTAGAGTCCTTGCCCTTTTTTGGGATGGGCTGAATGATAGCCGTTTTCCAACGCGCAGGATAATATGCACTATTCAACGCGTTGTTAAGCAGGACCGTGTATATATCTATTGCCATTGGGGGCAGGTTATTGAGTACGATGTTAGGTACTCCGTCTATTCCCACTGACTTTTTGCTTCATAATGAGTCTATAATATTTTTTGATGCACCACCGTGCTTCCGGTTTCCCGGGAAGAGTGGGCTACCGTTGTTGTCGTCTTTGGGCATGTGTCGAACTCGTAACTACGCTTTCCGCGCACTATCGAGCATATTGCCGCATGATTACACTGATGTTTCTGGATGAAATGTCAACAAAGAGTTTGCTGCTGAGCAGTCACTAAAACAAACACTTCCGTTTCTTTTACAAACTGATTTATTATAAGTTTCTTCTTCATTTTTGAGGATGTCTTCTCCTCACGCGCGCTACACATAAACTCTTTCAAGCGACTCCAGTCAAGTCACTTTTCCAACTGTTCACCTTTTCACTTCAAAATTCTAATTACAAATATCTTTATGTTCTTTCGAAGGTCAAGACGCATCGCCCTTATCGTTTCATCCTTTCTTGGGGTTTTTGTTTATGTTAGCCATCTGGCCACAAGATCCGTGGAAATTGGTTGTTAGTTTAGGATCTGGGAACCCATGTCTATTAGCAAATCATAAAACATCTGGTACGCGTTTGGATGTTTATGATTGCAAGAATTGTGTGCCGGCGTATCGAATAGATATGTCTTTGTGCACTTTTAGGTTTTGGAACTTGTAGGTTTCTTAGGTGCTAATTGCTTTTAGCATACATGGGAAAATAATGCATTTTGCTGTTTGATTTTAGCAAATAGAATCGAATAAATGAATTTGAATTCAATAAATGAGAATTTGAACGTTTAGTTCGATTTGGTTTGACATTGAATTCAATATTATGTTGAGGATATTAAATGGATTTTCTTTTAGGTGGGAGTAAAATGTAATGTGGGAGAAAAATGGTAGGGCTTCTTGGGGCACTACAAGTCGAAGATACTCCGGATTCCTTCCCTAGCAATTAAAAGGCTATTAGCCTCACCATTGGCATTAACGTCAATTGGCAGATTATCGTCACTGAATTCGGTAAAACCCGGATTCTCCGATTGCCAAAGTGAAATTTCATTTCGGAGGTGCAGGTGATTCAGTAGGGGCTCCTCGATAGTATAGTGGTTAGTATACCCGCCTGGTACCCGGGAGACCGGGGTTCGATTCCCCGTCGGGGAGCCCCTGGCGGAAGACTAATGACCTTGCCCAGACAAAATAAATCATTATGGAAAATTTAACAAGCCTCAGGACTTGCTAAATAAGGCCAAGACCGGTTCCCGGTTGTAGTGCCGATGATGATGATGATGAGGTGATTCAGTAGAACTCTGTCCTCCAGGTCGTGATTTCGCCGAATGCTTTCATTCACCTTGTACACTTCCTGAAAGACAGCTCCCACAGCGTTCACCTTTTCCAAAGGATCTTCGATTACGAAGAGCTCACTGTTGAGGATAGCGTTCTCTGCATCTATGCCAATGTTGGTTAGCAGCTGCTTGTTTACACTGAATCTAGTTTTGATTATTTCTCCTGAATATTTTATTTATTTGTGGAAACATATTCGGGTTATTCGTTTTTATAGCCCGAATTCTGTTGTTCCAATACAAATTTGTTGCTAATCTATAGTTAGCTTTAAGTATTTGTTGGAGATTTTTTAATCGGGATTTCAGTGATATTATCTCCTGGTTTTGTCCGTCTGTAAACTGTCTGTGTAATTGTTTTAGTTTCGATAGCAGTCTGCTCTTTTTCTTGTGGAGTGCTTTTATTGTTGTGTTTCTGTACATGTTTATGTGATCTGTAACTGTTGTTTTGGGAATTGTTTTGTCCATTGTTCGTTTTACGGTTTCGTCCATTAGTTGAATGTATTTGTCGATTTCGTCATTTGTCAGGTTTCTGTTTACTGGCAAATTAAAGTCGTTCGAACGGAGTTCTCTTGTTAATGATCTGGTGAACCGTGGCCATCGCATTGCCCCGTAGTTGTAGGGTTGCGCGATCACGAATTCTTCCAGATCTGCGAGATCGCTCGGGAGCTCTATTACTGCCGTGAATGCACAGTGGTCACTGTCGTGTTCAACTGTCCGTAAACAGTTTGTGTTTCGTCTCTTGGTGTTAAGTAATCTCAGTCGTAAGTCGATTAGCAAGATATCTAAGAACGAACTACCTCTAGGGAACGATGGATATTCCGTAGCTAGCAGGTCAGTTCTATATTCAATATGATATTAATCTAACCAGCTAGCCAACTGATTTCCTCTGGCATTAGATATATAATTTCCCCAATTTCTATGCTTGGCGTTCATATCTCTCCCTAGGATAAAGTAGTTTTTGTCCAGGTGCAATTGTAAGCATCGAAAGAGTGTCTCGAGCTCTGCTATAAATAGGTTAGGTTGGTGCTCCTCAGGTGCGTAGACCGCAATCGCATACAAATCCCTTCCTTGCTAAAGAGGTATGCATACGATACAGGCTTCCAGCGCCCGGAACCTACACACTTCTCCACTATATATTACTTTATGATTGATCCCTTTTCTAATAAAGATTGCGACACCTCCCCCATTGAGAGGAGTTAGGTCGATCTCTTCGTATAATATCGTAGTTTTTATGTCCTCTCGCGTGTCTTTGGTTTAACTTTGTTTCCCCCGCCAGAAGTACATCAGGTTGTTCCTCTTGCAACAGGTTGAAAACATTGTTTCTTCTCTCAGTTCTTTACATTCACGACAAGAGCTTTTATTGATGTTGTGGTTAGAGGGTTTATATCGACTTGTTAAATAGACTGGGCAAATTCGTGTAGATCTAGTTTATTTGACTTTGCAGATTGAGCAGGATTGCGAACACGTCTGCTTGCGGTGTTGTTTCAGTCCGTGTGGGAGTATTTGTGGCTACCTATGATGTAGCCTGATTTGGTGTTCTCCCAGCCGACGCAACTTGTGCATACGACCACTGCGATGTTATGGGCGTTATTTTTGTACGAGCTGGTTCTGTTTTTTTTGCCGAGTCACACTTCTTGCTATTATTTCTCGGAATTTAGGACATCCTCGATAATTAGCGGGATGTCCCCCATTCCGACACACCCTTTCTTTTCCCGGAGGCCTTTCTTTTGCCTTATGGTCCTTTCCGCAATTTACGCAAAGGCGCTGCATTTCACAGTTCGCCGTCGTGGTTTTCCCTTCTTGCCTTGGTTGTGGTGGACGGTTTTACCGCGGTAAACTCGAGATCTTCGTGCTTCAGGCTTTGAAGCATTTCGAGCAGAGCCTCCGATTCCATTTCAGGGTCGACACCCTTTAATAGAACCGTTAGGCTCTTCGTTTGTTTCGGCGTTGTTTCGCCAGTTGGGAACCCAACTCCAGTAGTTGCAGATGGTTCGCCAACTGGTAAAAGCCAATATTGTGTTCTGCATCGAGCAGAACAGCAAATTCGCTATTGCCGCATTGGGCACACATCGTACAACAACAACAAAAAAACGCGTTGAATTATACACAATTTTCAACATTTATTCACTAATTAAAATAAAACTTAGTTCACAAAACAAAAAAAACTGAACATTACAAAACTGACTCTGCTGCTGGTCTGATTGAATATAAAATCCAACAAAAACTGTATTTTTAATGCGTCTTTTTATAGGTAGTCTCGAATGCTTTTTCTCTTTTTCTCCTCCGTTAGAGTCAGGCGATACAAAGCCCATACCACAGAACAGTAACAGTCAAAACTGTTCTATGAACCAGTGCTATTGCCAGTTGCCGTTGCTTGGTTGATCATGCCATGTCGAGTGCACTTTAGGTGGTAATATATCCGATGTGGTGAGTTTCTGTTGTTCCAATGACAGATGAATTGGTTATTTGAATATTGTGATGAATCGATTTTCCTTTTGTGGCATTGTTGAGCAATCGATTCATCCTTGGTTGTTGCTTGTGCTGCAACAGGCGTGAACGAGTGAAATTCCGCGGTGGCTCTTTTTAAGACCTCTTTAATTTTGTCGTGGTCTGCCACCGTATATGTTTGAATGGAATGCCTGTTACCTGTCAGTCTTTTAACTGCAAAGTTGTTTCCTATAGCTAGCTTACAAAGACTTACCAATTCCTTAGTCAACATCTATGGTGTTGATTGGTGGCATCTTTATTTTTCCGCTGTTATTGTTGCTTTGCTGCTGCTGTGTTGCTTGCTGTTTCGTTGATCGATTTTGTGTTGGTAGTTGCTGTTGATGGTGAAATTGTTGCTGTTGTCCGACTTTTGGCTTCGGCTTTTGTTGTTGTTGCGTTTTTTTCTTGTTCGAGCGCCGCTATTTTTTTCCTCGGCGTCTCTCTTGTAATCGGGCTCTTGCCATCGCAAGTTTCGCCTCCAATTCACTTATCTCCTCTTCTTCATCCTCAGACTCTGAGGATGCAATAGAAGCGAATGAATTGTTTGCCCCATACATGTTAAAGTTGGAGGGGGCGGGGTGCTCACTTTCCCTATCTGCTGTTCTCTTTTCTGCGTTGTTAGTTTCGCGGTTTTACTTCGCGTCACAATGGGATTTTTCGGAAATACTTTTCGTTTTTGTGTTGTCGCGTTTTTATCTTCCTCCATGTTCATACTGGTGCTTTCCAGTTTGTTTTCATTAAAAAAAAAAACAAAGGCGAGCTGCTATATGAACCACAACGACTTGTCCCGTAAGCGGCGTCGAACACGCCTACCGTCTCCTAAGAGCCAGTAACCCTGCACTCGCGCCAAACGATGCTTTAAAAATTACTTTCTTAACGAGCAATATATTGTTTGTTATATATTTGTTGTTTATTTCTATTGCCTCTCGAACACTTTTTGCGCCTCACTGAACTGATTTTGTATGCACTTCTTTTTGATTTTATTTACTGCACCGACAGATAGTGATTTGTCACATTTAACTTTCGTTTTGTTTGTTTGTTGTTGTTGTACTTTATTTTAATTGTCACAACACGTCACGTTACTGTTTTCCATTTCGTGGCTTCGTTCTACGGTGTGAGCCGATGTTTTCGTGATATTAAAACCCATTGGTTATGTGATAAACAGCACTTTAGTTAGTAAAGTAACTGTATGTTTGTCAATGAAAAAGTTATATACATCCAACGTATGCGCGAAAACGGTGGTCTTTTAACACGTCCGATGTGGGCTGTGGTTGAATTGCGACTGTGTTCTTCTTCTTCCTCTTCAGTTATGTATTCCAGTGGTTCTTCTAAGCTGGAAAATAGGTCATCCAATTCCGGTTTTGAATATGCCGCCATCCGGTTAGCTATAGCTTCAGGTTTTGTTGGCTTAGGGAATTGTTTTCGCCTACTACGTTTTTTTTAAATATTTTACGATGTTAGCACGACCGGGCTAGACTGCTAACAGGGATATAGTCCAGGTAAGATGGTCCAGGATATCATCAAAAGGTCTCCAGATAAGTGTAGGCAACGATCGGAAGGTTCCAGATCAGTGTAGGATCGCCATGTGGTGTTTTGGGCCGTGTCGTCAAGTGGTGTAAGCGGGACAAGATCGCAATGTAATGTTATAAAGGGAGTAATGCCATTAAGTTGCTTATTGCATTCGCCATGCAATATGTATGTCGTAATATTCAGTCTAACAAATAACTGACTAAATTCTATTTCCCTAAATTGTGCTGTTTAAGCGCAGCTCGCTAAAAGTTCATGGCGTAAGCGCACATTTATATCATTTATTTTAGGAAACTTCACGCGAGTAGTCTTTGGACCAGGGGAATTACCCACCTTTATCTGGAATGGGTTTGTTGTTCGCCTTGTGGGCACGATGAAAGCTGGTTTATATTCTGATGGCCCAAACAAGGTAGGAAATATGGATTGCTGTCCATTAGGTGCATTTGTTTCATTATCATGTACAGCAGTTGTTGAATTTGGGAAATTGTTTCCATGTTGATAGTCTTGATTTGACGTACCTGGCGCTACCGTTCCATCGACATCGTGTCCTTCTTGAGGTGGATGACTAGCATCCTTACTGGCTTGATTGCTATTAGCGGCTGCCGCCGATAGAATAGCATCATAGAACTGTTCTGGCACATATTCGAATCCTGTCATGAAATTTTCTGGTTTCCATTTCTTCGTAAAAGTATTCAGATCCTACGATATCGAAAATATCGTTATCTTCTTCGTTTACTTCGATCCCTGGGGAGGCGAGCCTCCAGCTAATTGGCATCGTTTCATTTCGGCTTGTTTTTTACGCGTCGTCAGCCGCATGTCACGCCAACACTGAAAACAGAAGGCAATCTAGAAGCATATTAACTAAATCTTTTCTCGGTGAAAGAGATATTGGGTGGGAGTGTTTAAAGGACCAAATGGGCGTGTGAAAAAATATATCTGAACGATCTCAGGAGCTAAGTTGGCAATGAAGGTTGGATTATGCATAAGATTATCATTACACAGGTTCAACAATTCTGGTCCAATGAGGCGATGAGGTAATAAACTTACTATTTATTGCTGTAAGTTTGTTATAAGTTATGAAACCAAACATAATTAACCAAAAGCGACAGATCAATGTATAATCGTCAAAAGCTGGCTATCTCCATAAATTTCAGGCGATAACAGCGCAATTAAGAATGCATCAAACGAACGCAAATATTACGATTTTCCTTAGGGTGCCGCTGATTTCCTTCTTGGAAGCTTTCTTTCTCCCAGAGTATTTAAGAGTAAATATGCGATCCCTATATTGTGGCACACAGCCTGTTTTTATCTTTCTGCAGATATATAAAACAGGGTCAGGTATATAAATCACGGCGAGGAAATTCGATCCCAAAAAATGAACGACGCAACAGTGTGAAATCCTCAAATTATCCTCATCCGGCCCTCGTCTACCCAAGCAGGTCTGTGTGTCTAATGCACCCGCTTCCTACCAGTGGACAGAGGTAGGATGCGACAGGAAAATCAAATCAAAGATTTAGGTGGTATCAAAATTTGAAATGATAACTCTTGTGTTTTTGTTGGAATTTTTAGCAATAATTCACCAGGAGTCATCGCCGGAATCGGAGAGAAACCTCAGAAAAGGTAGATTTTGAAAAACTGTAATTTTATTTATTGACTTCAAAAATCTTTTAAAACCTTGCAGATTGAGGACAAGCATTTTCTACCTGAACAAAATCGTTTTCATTGGAGTGTCGAATTTTTATCTAAATTATCCGAAATACACCGAAACGAAAATTAGGAGAAATTCCAATAAATGCTGACCGCGGATACCGTGTGATAATGGTTTTCAGCGTTTTTCCCATTTGAATGAAATGTATTATGTTTTGTTTGCTAATGTCTTTTGGGCATTAAGAACCATACCCATGTTACTGTTTTCTAAAGCAACAATTAAAGATAAACTGTCGACAGTAATTGCGAAAAATATATAGGGTGGACCACCTTTTACGTCGGTATGTAAGCACTAAATAACCTTGACATTATAGACATGTTTTTGAAACGTCAATTCAGTAAAATTTTAAGCATGAATGGCTTAACATTCAAACAATGTGCCGAAATAGTGACGCTCTACATTGAAAGTAGTCGCTCAGTTGTGCTAAGTCAATGTGTATATCGTCAAAAATATCGTGGCCCACAAACACCACCCGACAACACTTTTCGTCGTTTGGTGTCGGCTTTTGTTAACCACGGGACAGTAGGAGATCGTCCACATGACGTTCATCAATGACCAAAACGTTACAATGAACTACTTGAAGCGGTAAGAGAGAGTGTTGCCGAGAACTCACATGAGTCATATCGTCATCGACCTCAGCATTTTGCCGTCAGTGGCATTTCTAACAGATACACATACAATATACAAGCAAATAGTGATGAACACCGAAAGTAAGCATTAAAGCCGTATACCATAGCGATAACATAGCAATTCCACATCAGTTGAGTGTAGTTGAGTTTAGAAATCGAATTCGTACACGCGGCAGTGGCCTGATGTGTTGAGCATGTGTTCAATCTTTTGGTGATTTTAGCCGTCATAGTTTTGGTTCGAATCACACGTTCTTCACTTTCGTCTCAAACGCCATAGAACCACCTTGCGGCGTATTTTGAAGGATGATTTGCATTTGTTTCCGTATAAAATGTAATTGACTCAAAGAATATTGCCGACAGGCCGTTCAGGTCGCTTAGAATACGACGAAACATTCGCTCAAACGGTTGACACAGAACTTGATATTTGGAGCAAATGTTGATGACTGACGATGGACATTTCACACTCTCTGGGCCGCTAACAAGCGAAATTGCCGCATTTCGGGAACGGAGAAACCACATGAGAACCATGAAACGCCATTGCATGACCAAAAATTATCTGTTTGGACCGGTGTTCGCACCAAAACCATCAATGGGCTATTTTTCTTCAGAGAATGCGAAACAGTAGATGAAAATCGATATCGATGGATGTTGGCTCATTATGTCTGCCCACAAATGTGTGAAAAACGTCTGGACGGTTACTGGTTTCAACAAGAGTGCGCCATGCCAAACTGCAAAAGAAACAATGCAGTTTCTGCAACGAAAATTCCCTGGACATGTGCTGTAACAAAATGGCGACATTGACTGGCCACCCAGATCTCCAGATTTGACCCCCGCTTGACTTCGTTTTGTGGCGTTATTTGAAAAGCAAAGTGTATGCAAGCAATCTTCAAACTATTGAGGCGCTCAAGGCAAACATTCGTGTCGAAATAATCGCTATACCGCCCGAGATGCTTGAAAAAGTGATGGAAAACGCAGCAAAAGGGGCACATTTTGCTTTGGTCAATACAGGCGGCCACTTGACTAATGTTGTATTCAAAAACGAATCCAAATAAATTGTAAAGGACCAAATTAAGTAAAAATATCTCATATATGGAAATCGGTTGTTTTTTTTTTTAAGTTATTCAATTGTTGTATTCCAGAATACTACCCTTTATTAAATTTAACACTGAATCTCCTTACACATCCTTAAAAACTTCCCTTAACATATATTACATTCTCACTTAATACATACCATTCATAAACAGTCACAATATTGCCAGTTACAGCACACTTAATAACCTGCACCTTTTTATTTATTCAAAACATAGTAACTTTGATTTTCGTCCAAATTTATCAATGTGAAAAGTCACAGAGAAAATTAGAAATAGAAAAATTTCAGTTCCGAACGAGTTGAGTTCGGAAGTCAGTTTGAGATTGTAAGTTGAATTGTGAGTTTGGAAAGTTGAGTTAAGAACCCCTAAGTTGATATAAATATATTAAATATAGTGATAATATATGAGTTTTAATATCATCTAAAACCCTTTAAGAGCCGTTGAATTTAAAAAGGGTTTTTCTTGTTAATGGCGCCTCAGCCAGTTGTAACTGGACTTTCACCAAAGAAAGGTCCGCCTGGGACGCGGATCATAATACGTGGAGAATTCTTAGGAACCAGAGCGAGTGATCTAATTGGTTTAACTATTTGCGGATGTGACTGCCTTCTATCAGCAGAGTGGAAAAGTTGTAATAAGATTGTTGTGCGTACAGGACCAGCAAAAGAAGAAAAGGAATAATAAAAGGTCCCCGCTCTTCCCTCAACCGAGGAAGCACGGCGCCGGACGTCAACACTGGTGGCAGCGGTGGGATGACCAGATAACGGGATCCCGAAACAGAAAACAAAATTTAAAACAACACAAAAAAACCAAACCATAAGAAGAAAAACAAAAAAAAATTTTTTTTTTCAAGAAAAAAAATAAGAAAAAAAAATCCCGACATAAAACAACGAAAAAAAAAGAGTAAACGTAAAACAACGAAAAACAAAGTAAACATAAAACAACGTAATAAAAGAAAAAAAGAAAGAAAGCAGCCAAGACCAGGATAAGCAAATCAACTTTAGGACGTGAAGTCTGCCTGGCGATAATTAAAATATTAAAAAAAAAAAGTGAAAAAGAAAAAAAAAAAGAAGAACACACAACAATAAGAAACTCAAGACAAAGACTTCTATCAACATTACGTATGACAGCAATCAACACTTAGTGGAGTAAGAATTTTTTTTTGCGGCTTTTCTCTCTAATTTTTTTTAGGAATATTTTCTACTTGGAAGCTTTCCTTTTTACTAACATACATTTTTTTTGGATAGAAATTTCTATCTATATTCTTTGAAAATTCTCATTTCAGTATTTCGACGACATTTCCGTTTTTTTTTTCTTTCTTTCTCGTCGAACTTTCTTTCTTTGCAGCTTTGGGACCAATTTATTTTTCTTTCCTATATATATGTATATTGAATAACAAAAAGAAAGGCCAATTTTTCCATAACCATATTTTTAAGATAACCATATTTTAAGAATTGAATTTTCGCCATACATTATTTTAAACTTTCACTATTACGAGTCCATATTACACGAGACAGGCGGCTAGGCAGGGGGAAGAACAAATCCACTATCAACAGATACACATTAAACCCCCTGAAATGGCTCTTTCTGTCGGAATTTCTGATGTTTTCAGAATCGTCCCTACCTTTGACGGGAAACCCTGCGACTTAGGTAAATTTATTTCCGGGGGAGACGTTTTATTTAGATCCATAAAGAAGGCAGACCCGGATATATACGAGACATTTTTAGAGCTAGTCAAAAATAGACTAGAGGGTCATGCTTACGATCTGATTAGGTATAGCAAAATCGCAAAGTGGGAGGATTTAAAAGAAAAACTAGAATCGGAATATAAAGAGGAGCAATCTCGGTCGACGGCACACAATGAGTTGATTTCTCTGAAACAACGCTACAGAGAAACCGTCCGGGAATACGGCGATAGAGTCGCGAATGCTCTAAGGACTCTAAACTCTGCCACGTGTGAAATAACAGCAGACGCGGTGGTTAGGGAATTCTTAATATAAGAAAACATAAAATTGGCCGTACAAACATTTGAGGATGGACTAAACAACGAACAGCTAAAGATACTAGCTAAAGTCCATGGGGGAAACAATTTAAAACAGTCGATTGCACATGCAGTGTCACATGCGGCTCGAATGGACAACTCTCCCAGGTCATATCAATACAATGAAAAACCTACATTCAATCGTATAGTCTGCCAAACCTGTGGTAAGCCAGGGCATTCTCAAGACACATGTTACCGAAACATGCAGTCCACTTTTCCGAATAGACAACCCATAAAAAGGGAATATAACAGTGTATGCAATTTCTGTGGACGGAATAATCACACAGAGAATGAGTGTAGATACAAGATATCTAGGAATGGAGCGTCTTCAACAAATTACCAACAAGGTACAACAACGCGTAACCCATTCCGAAACAATCCTACAAACTCTGAAAATCGTTTTGGTGAAAATTCTAGGACCACCAATAGACAAAATGTTCACTTTTCTCGGGTGCAAGAGTCGGAAAACGAGGCCTGACGCCAACCAAAATTTATGGAAGACAGACCAAATTTTTCTATTTACAGCATTAGATCTTTGGAAATAGATAACGACCATTTTAATGAAGCTCCTAGCCAAATTTACCCTGAGCCCACATACTCCTATAAACCTAGACATATAAACAAAGATAACCCTGCCCCTAATATAAAGACTCCGATTCATACTCCCATTCTGGAAAATAATTCAGCAACACAGACTGAAAATTCGAAATTTTCAGCAGTATTAAAGACTGAAATCCCTAATATCTCAGCTATCCCTATTGACAACGCAGACACTTCAGCAACCAAGACTGAAAACTCAGCAGTATTGAAGACTGAAAATTCGGATCCTGCAGAAAATATAAAAACAGAAATCCCTAATATTACGGCTATCCCAATAGACAACCCCGACACTTCAGCAACAAAGACTGAAAATTCAGCAGTGTTAAAGACTGAAGACCCAAAAGTTGCAATTAAAATCGAAACCCAAGTCAGTTCAGCAGCTAATACTGAGGAACAAATCTTTTCTGCAGCAAAGACTGAAGGATTGAATGTTTCTACAGCAGATACAACTGAAGAAATAGTTCAAACAGCAAATAGAACTGGGAACCAAGATGTTCTAACAGCTAATAAGTCTGAAGAACTATACGAATCAGTAAATGAGACTGAGAAACTAAACGATCCATCAGCAGTGAGTAAGACTGAAAAGGTAGACGTTCCGACAGCGGTTAAAGCTATGGAAAATGACGACATTAAGCCGAAAACACTAAATATTTCAAACAACGATACTGAACACAAACACTTACTCAAACACGAAATAATAAAAAATGAAAATAATAATTTAACTAAAATAGGTATTGTAAAGAATAACTATATAAATACATTACAAGTTTTTTTTAACAACAATAAAAATTTATTCGAATGCAAAGTACAAAAAAATAAAAGGTTACACCGTCATTTAAATTATTTAAGACCATTTTTCAAGAAGATTTTTGGTAATAATCATCTTTATTCAATCATCATAGTAATAGGCCCAAAAAGGTTTTGGAAAATTTTCCATAAATTTAAGGAAAAGATACACACATAACAAATGGCCTTTGTTCTATTATTCAATATATATGAAATAATCTAACAATTGTAGGAAATGACGGAAATGAAAAAAAAAAAAAAAAGTTAAAGAGAGGGACGAAAGAAAGAAAATTTTAGAGTTAATATGTATAATGGAAATTTTAGAATTAATATATATATTCGAACGGAAATGAGAATTTTGAAACAATAATATTAATATTATGTAATTAATATAATAAGTAATAATAACTTTTGGATAAGAAAACAAAAGGTTCCAAGGAGAAATATTTAAATTTAGTTAGTTAATATGTAATGTAAATAGACTATTTTGACTATTTTTCTAGTATTAACAACTTATTGATTATTGTAACCTTTGATAAAGATTAATTTTGAAAACCATTGTAATGTAATTGAACGAAAATCCAAGTCTTTCTTAATCTAATATATAGTTACTAGAAAATTATTCTCTTCAAGGATAATTTTGTTTCTCGAAGACGGGTGGGATGTTGTATTCCAGAATACTACCCTTTATTAAATTTAACACTGAATCTCCTTACACATCCTTAAAAACTTCCCTTAACATATATTACATTCTCACTTAATACATACCATTCATAAACATTTACAATATTGCCAGTTACAGCACATTTAATAACCTGCACCTTTTTATTCATTCAAAACATAGTAACTTTGGTTTTCGTCCAAATTTTATTCATGTTAAAAGTCACAGAGACCTTGTTAAAAGTTGTTTTGTTCATGTTATAATTTCCAGTAAATTAGAACACAATGTTCTATAAGTATAGAGAAATTTATATTTTAAAGTCAGTTGAGGAAGAGAGTTGAGTCAGATCAGTTAGTTGACTTTGAGTTTAAGTTTGAGTTTGGAGTTGAGTTCAGTTAGTTGGTTGCCAATCAAAGAGTTGAGGAAGTTGAGAAGTAGTTTGAGTTTTGTTATTTAAAAAAAAAAAGGAGAAGCTGTAATAAAAATAAACAAAGTAACACACAATAAAAGAAAAGAGACATTTTTCAATTCAAAACCGGACAACTTTATATCAAGAATTGAAATAAAACAAAACGCGAATTGATGAAAGAAGATTTAATATAGGAATAATAAAAGGTCCCCGTTCTTCCCTCGATAGAGGAAGCACGGCGCCGGACGTCGACACAATATTCACATACCAACATAAAAAATGGCGCACCCTGTAGTCGAACCTGGGGTCAGACATTGTTATCAGTTCCGGTCCAATAAATGAGGAATGTAAATCTCCAACCGAAGAAAAATAATTTACGTGGCCGACTCCGCGCATGCGTTAACATCGGAGTCTCCAAAGCACACCTCTGACAACGAAAAGGATGCGAAAAAATCCCGCAAATCATCCTTAGCAGCCCCATACCTCCATAGGTTGTTGCTTAGGTTGGTTACTTGTTTGAAATGTAAGGGATTGTGCATTCGATATCAGGCAGTGATCTGAGTTTCCCAATGACGCAGTTGTTTCCATGCTATAAATGCCCGGCTATGATGTTAAAAACAGAACCTTGGGCATCCGGCATTCGCGTAGGTTCCTTCACGAGTTGATCCAAATTGTGACTAACAGCGAACGTCTCAACCACCCCCCTAGCCTCGTCGGTTCTGTTAGAATGTACCAACCAGCCGGAGTTGTGTACGTTAAAATCGCCAAGAATGACAATCTCAGATGCCGGGTTAAATTTGTATCATTTATTTCAGTCGACACTACATGAAAGATGGCCGAAAAGTATCGCTGATCAGGGAGCGGTGGAGACAACAAAGACATTTCACATACCTCTTCAGCATGATCTTCATCAAAATAATGCCCAAGTTATTGGGTTCTAATGCCCCTTTCCTTTGGCAAGCTAAGTCAGATCGGGTGAAGACGGTGATTCCACATTTAAAATAAAATCTCGAATGTATGCCATATCTTAGGCAACGAAGATATGTTGAATGAATTGAGGAGTCGATCGAGGTCTCATTTAGGTTACCAGGTTTCGCTGTTTGTAAATATCGATAGATGCTATTTACACTCGTATTGAAGCCGATACCCCTGATGTTACAAAATGCCAACACTAGTTGAACTTGGACAGTGTTTCGCGGTGACTGGTCTGTCATCGACTATTAGCGAAGGAATGGATGGGGAGATCAAATCTTTTCCGGTTTTCCTCAGTATTGTTTGATTTATATCGGATTTTCCAATGTGGACTTGACAACTTTGAATTTAATTTGTGAGCGCACCCTTTCACTAATCATCGAACTGTCACTGTCAATTTATTCAGTAAACTCAACATTTTCATTATGGTTAAGTACGCGAACGAACAACGTCTGCAAATTATAAAAATTTACTAACGAAATTTGGACTCGGTGACCGCAACTTTAAGAGCGTTAACTGCAATTTTCGATCGTAATTCTCGCCCTAGTAGACAGGCAATAACAAGTTTAGTGCAAAAATTTGAGTCTACATATTCGTTGTGTGATGTTGCCGTGCCAGTGAGACAACGGGTTGGTGGAAGTGTCGAAAATATCGCTGCCGTTCAGGCGTCTGTAGCACACGATCCAAATCAGTCAATTCCATGGCGTTCTCAAGAATTGGGCATCGCCCAGACCACTTTATGGCGAATTTTGCGTAAGGATCTTGGTTTACACCCATACAAGATCAAGCTGACTCAAGAATTGAAGCCGATGGACCATTTGAAGCGACGTACGTTCTTCGATTGGGCACTGGAAAAGATGCGCCAAGATGATGAATTTCATCGCAAAATCATCTTCAGTGACGAAGCTCATTTTTGGCTCGATGGGTTCGTCAATAAGCAAAACATACGTTATTGGTCGGGTGAAAATCCACGTGCTCCATGAATCACCACTTCATCCACAAAAAATAACTGTTTGGTGCGGTTTGCAGGCCGGCGGCGTCATTGGGTCATATTTTTTCGTCGACGATAACGATCGTCACGTTACTGTGAATGGCCATCGTTATCGCGCCATGATTACCGATTATTTGGCCTGAATTGGAATATATGGACTTGGGCGACATGTGGTATCAACAGGACGGTGCCACAAGCCACACAGCACACGATACAATCGATTTATTGCAGAGTACGTTTGATGAGCGTGTTATCTCAAGAAATGGGCCAGCCGGTTGACCGTCTCGTTCGTGCGATTTAACGCCTCTAGACTATTTTCTTTGGGGCTACGTCGTCATTGGTCTATGACAACAAGCCGACGACGTTGGAAGAGCTCAGAGCTAACATTGAACGCGAAATAGCGGCCGTTTCGGCCGAAATGTGTGGGCGAGTCATCGAAAATTGGGTCCAACGAATCGACCTCTGCAAACGTGCCCGCGGTGGCCATATGAACGAAGTCGAGTTCCATTCATAAATGTTTTGATTGTACTTCAAGCCGATAATAAAGTTTTTGAAATATCTCAAATGGTTTGCGTTTTATTTTTAAAAAGAGTTGTCAAGTCCCAATTGGAAAACCCGATACAACCGGAAGCTCAACTCTTAAGCCTTAATGGCTTCTCTGCACCCGGAATCGAACCACATATCTCTCTTGAGTTTGATACTCTTTACTCTGTGTGGAATAAAGTTTCGCATGCCAAACAGAATCGTGTGTGTCAATGTGTCCGCATAGAGTCAACATCGCTATTGAGGAAAAATAACGACTAATTTAACTTCCCAAAACCGTCGTTCAGACATTCCCAGTTGGCGTTCTCATAGAACCATACTGTTCTTTTGGGAGTTTTCTCGTCAGCGTTGCTGTTGGTTAGAGGCAATTTAGCTGACACGATACAGTGGTCTGAAGTGCACAAGGGCGAGGAAACTTCAATTGTGTATTTGTTTGGGTGGAGGTGAGAAACAGGTCCAGTGTGTTGGCGGAATGACCATCTATATCTGGTACACGTGTTGGGTCATTGACGAGTTGCGTTAAATAGTTTGACTCAGCAAAGAGCTGAACATACTGATCCTCAGGTGTTGTGTGTCCAGATTGGCGAAGCCACTGAAAGTTATGCACATTGAAATCACCCGCAATAACGACTTCAGTGTGCAGATATAGGATCAAGCCCCTATCGATAGAATCAGATATTGCATCAAATTCGTTAAAGGATGCGTTTTCATCCACGTTTAGGCTTCTGTAAAGAAAGCAGTAATGTATGATATGCTTACGAACGTGAAGTTTTAGCCCCGAGAAATCAAATTCTGAATTGGAGCAGAGCCCATATTGTGGCAGAAGCTGATAAGCAATATCACTTCGTATGTACGTAGCTAGACCACGATGTGGAAAGAACAAAGGCACTAAATTATAACCGGGTATAGTAAAATCAGAAATATCTGTACAAGTTATTACCTGAATCCCGCTAAGTGTAAGGATAGCTGGTTTCTAGTTACAGACGTGGACAGACACAGAGGAGAAATTCCATTTTAGACCACGGATGTTGTAAAGATCGACATGAAATTCCCATTCCATTGAAATGGCGACACAGAAAACCAATACCGCCTCAGGAAAGGATGCAAGTTGGAGCCGGCAATAGATAGGCGAAAGCAACCACTACAGGTGTTATGCCCTTATAGTAGGTGCCCCACTAGATCGGTCCCGAAATCCAGGTCACACCCCTTTCGTGACGAATATTACGTCACTCAAAACACCGAAAACCCTCCAAAGATTATAAATCAATCAAGAGTTTCGATGCCTGAGGGATGCCACAGAGGTGCGAAAAAGAGGAAAAACCGACACAAGGAAGGGAAGGGGTATGAGCTTTCCTGCACTATACACTTCCCTACAATTTTCACACTACGCCGCGAATCCTATATATAACACTGCACTACACTCGGACGTGTTTGTGGTGACCCGTGTGTTTACTTCGGATCCCACAGAAGACCTGAAGCAATTAGGGCATCTTGTGTTTACTTAAGATACCCTAAACGGATTACAAAATTGATCCGGTGTTACGGATCACGAGGCAGAAGCGCACGTGCTGACTCGTCGGCGGTTAGTCAACAACTCAACACACTAAACAACTTTCTACGCCCATTGACGGAGGACACTAACTCACACAGTACAAGTATTATCTAAATATTACTTTTTCGTAGATGCGTTGCACAACATAGGAAAGTAACTCGCACCGAATCCGTAATCGAGTTCAGACCGCATCCACAAGTGGAAACCACGGTGAGAACTTTTACGGACACAATCACAGCATCAACCACTCCACGAACAGATAGTAAGTACAACTCTTGAAAGACCACCACATTTCCATTTAATACCTAGTTCTAAAGCAAGTCATATCAAAAAATCACTACATGTCATATCAAAGAATCCTCCACGAAACAGGTTAATAATAACGGAGGAATACCTGGCACGATATCTGATAGCGAGACATATAGTAGATAAAAAAAAAACCTTAGTTAGTCGTAGAAACATCTAACTTGATTGATATTAGAAGCTGGATGCTTTCGAAAGTGGTTGCGCAGGTATAACGTCAACGGTCCATTTTCATCAAATACAAAAAATCACAGATTGGAGAAGATTCGAAGCAATTTGAAGGATATTCGGCCGTCTCACGAGACGAATGGGCGCATCAGAAGTGACGGAATGCTTGATCAGCTCGGAAGAAGCAAACTGACATGCGGAATAAATCAATGAAGAGTTAAATGAAATAACAGGTAAAATTCGCCCTAGTTCACTGGGGATTATTAAGACCGGAAACCACTATAGGTATATCAAGAGCGTGTACCATTGAGAGGTGACCATAGACACAAAGAATGCGGCATACTAGATCAGACCATAACTACACTTTGAACATTTTTCAAATCAAACTCAATACAAAAACTAAAATACTCATAGAACTATAGACGTCCTCTGGATTCGACCACCTGTGAGAGTTTGCTAAATTGAAATATAAAGAAATGACTCTCCAGAAAGAGTATCACCTCCGCCTCCACATCCAGGTCTACGTTGACGACCTTTCGCAACCTAACTTAAAATCACTGAGAGCTAAATGAATATACTACTGTCCTTATTGTCCTCTTTGACTATGTATGTGCTATGAAATAAATGAGTGAAATTAACAAATATTTTATTTGGTTCTTTTCTAACCAGACCTCGACTCACTGACCACTTCTAATTGAACACTATTCAACACCAACTACAGTAATCCACACCAAGAAAATTAAACATTTCCCTTTTTCTTTGTGGAGATATAAAATATAATTCTATAGACAAATTTTTCGTTCGTACCACTCCTATGTATAGTAAGGATAACAACCAATATGACAGATTTTAACCGGATCCTATCAACGCAATACTGGAACCTCCGTCTGTTTTACATAGCCAGCCATACTAGCAACATTGCTATAACTCACCTTTTTCCATTGGATGATTGTCTTTTTTGGGCCAATTGTATTTAGAGCCGGCTGAATCTTTTCCCAGTACCATTCCTTCTCCTTTTTGCCTTCCATGTACTTTGTCTCTCATTACAAGGAGATTGGCATCTTCTTCTGTGGTTTTGTGACACGATCCTTGAATATTGAAAACCTAATTATAAAGATATTTGAACACTTTACATCATTATACAAGGATCCAGGAGCATTTACTTAAACCAACATTATTTCGTGGTAACCAAATCTTTCTTGATCCTAGTCTACGTCTTTCACTTTGCACTACCCATCTTCCAAATGGCGATGTACTTTTCTTTGCAAAAGTACGTTCAAAATTCAAATAACTCGTCCAAGGGCCACTTACCATTATCCGATTTAAAACTTTCCATATAGAAATGTCGTTCACCCAGCACTGCAATATTTAGTGTGATACGAAAAATGCTATTTATATGAACACCAAGTGATAAATTGGTCATGAGTATTGTAATTAACAATCACCACATTTATTACTCGGGAATTTGCCTTTTATTTGCAATAAATATATTAATTAATTGCATTTATAATATTTATGGGAATTCCAAATGGATGAAACACAAGAATTGACCGCAAACAGATGTCCACTCAATGACAAATTGGAAAACGTCAAATGATAGTTTACAGCTGCTGGCGGGAAATTAGCAAGTACACAGCTGGTGGTGGGAATTTGGGAATTTACATGGGGAAAATTTCCCAAAAGCTTTTTTATATGGTCACATTATTTTAACACATCAATTTCCTTTAATTTCTCTCCTCGGGGAAAATGTTAAATTATCCGACGATGTCTCACTATTATATATTGTTTATTATTATTTCATAAGATAACCGGAACCATGTGCAATATTAGTCTTAAGATTCAAATAAGAGTCAATTCTGCCTCCAACCGCCAAGACGTGCACGCCACCAAGTCAAAATACAATTCTTCTTAATTAGTTTATTCTTACTTCCAACGTATCTTCAAATTATATTAATATATTTTCAACGCATTCAATTTCAAAGTCAGTCAAGTCATTTGTAATCGGCAACCTATACCTTCGACCAAATAAACTCATCACGAAAGCCTATTGGGGATGTTTTGCACGACCATTCGAGCGGAGACATTGCACAACATTTTCTGGTCCTTTGAGCCGGGTCCACTCAGCGCCGCCGGCCTGCGCCATCTTCGCGATAGTACAAATGACGCAGTCGAAACCTTGGATGCGCTCGGCCGGCCCGTGACTTCCTGGGATGACATACTGGTTCACTTAACAACACAGCGCATGGACCCCCGCACCGCTCGTGACTGGCAAACGGCGCAAGGCCACACCAACCAGCCACCCACGTACCACCAGCTCGATACCTTCCTGAAGACAAGGATCGAAGCATTGGAGTTCGTCGAGCTGCCCCTTACTGCCATCGATCAACCGCAGCGTAACAGATCCGGGCAGATGGGGCTCAACGCCAAAGCTCGCCTTTCAGTGCACGCTGCCTCACTGCCTGCCCAGAAGCCCCCTGCCCGCTGCTCAGTCTGCAGATCCGATCATTACATCGGATCGTGTGAGAGTTTCTGGGCCCTCAGCCCGGAAGAGCGAAGGTCGCACGTCGCCCAACAGGAAGGCATTTACTCCGTGACTGTCCATCGATATCCAGATGCCGACAGTGCCAAGGGCGGCACCACACCCTGCTGCATACTACAACGACCACGACCAACCCGGATTCGGAAAGGGGCACAAGCCCCAAGCTTCAAGGCGGCCAGATCCCCGGGGTGTCATCTCACACACTCAGCGCACCGCCCGCCCGGGCGATCCTCCTGGCCACAGCACGCGTATGGTCCAGTCGGGCTCCCAGCGCCGACTGGAGGCTCGGGCCCTACTGGACCCTTGCTCAGAGGCCACCTTTATCTCGGAATCCCTCGCCTCCGCCGGCGCGCTTCATTCATCCCAGTCCACGCAAACGGCAAAGGCCCTATCCTCCGTCACCACAATGCCCCGGATCAAGGGCCCGCAAGGCTGGACAGTCAACGCGCTCAGCCTGTCCCATCTGTCGGACTACGTGCCACCCCCGCGACTCCTGCCAAGCGACCCCTCTGTTGTGGCGGGCCTAGAGTTGGCAGACCCAGACGCTTCGTCAACGGACAAGGTGGATTTGATCATTGGCGCTGATGCATACCCGGCGATCCTTACAGCCGGACTAAAGAAGTCCACAAACTCCGACGTGAATGCCGAGGCTGCGCACCTTGGGTGGATACTAACGGACGCAGACTCCCGCGGCCCGCGGCGCCCCAACACCAGCCGCCCTTTGACCAGCCACCAGATCAGTGTCGACCGCGAGCTGCGTGACCCCCTGGAAAAGTTCTGGATTCAGGAGGAGGTTTCTTCCCAACCAACTGCTCTGACCTTGGAGGAGCAAGCATGCGAGGCCCACTTCACCCCAACGACCAGACGCGACCAGCAAGGCCGCTACATATTACGACTGCCTTTAAAGTCATAAGCGCTCCACGAGAGGATAACGAGCTGCTGGTGCGATCCTCCCAGCTCCCCAGACTCCTCCGCGTGACAGCAAGATGCGTTGAATTTGCCCGGCGACTGCAGAAAAAAACCACGCCGGGGGGGAGACCGTGCCCGAGCCCCGGCCCAAACATTCCCGCCGAATTAATCCTTTCGCAGATGGACTCAGCATTCAAGCTCTGGGTCTCCTATGTGCAGAGAGTCCACTTCCACCTGGAGATAGCATCGCTCACCAGGAACTCATCCGTCGCTAAGGACAGCCCGCTCATGCGCCTCGACCCGAACGGCCTTCTGCATGTCGGGGGGAGACTGCGCCACTCCCTACTACACCCCGATGAGAAGCACACCCACATCCTCCCTTCCGGATCCTTCCTCTCACTGCTTCTCGCCCGAGATGCCCACGACAGGACCCCCCCCGGTGGCACACAGCTGTCACTCAACCATCTACGGCAGCGATTCTGGATTCTCCGAGGACGACAACTGGTCAAGGGAGAAATCTTTCGCTGTCTCCGCTGCTGGCGACACTCACCCTCCCCGACCCTTCAACTCATGGGGGACCTGTCGGCTACCCGAGTGCGACCCACCAGCCCCCTCCTACACAGCGGAGTCGACTACGCCGGGGCGATGGTTATCAGGTGCTCAAAAAGTGGAACCAGAAGCACATTCAAAGGATACATCGCCGTGTTTGTATGCTTCACCACCCGCACGGTGCACCTGGAGAGGATTTCCTCCGGGTCTACCGCCGCTTCGTGGCTCGAAGAAGAATCTGTGCATCACTGACCAGTGACTGCGGCACCAACTTCGTGGACGCGGATAAAGAATTACTGGGCTATTCGCCCAGACAACAAGGCAAACCACCGAGATTGCCCACCTCCTCGCTAATGAGGGTACCGAGTGGCGATTCAACTCCCCATCAGCCCCTCACTTCGGGGGAATTTGGGAAGCCTCTGTAAAGCGAACCAAGTTCCACTTGAGGCGCGTTATCGGCGACGCAGTCCTGACCTTCGAAGAGCTCTCCACCCTGCTGGCCCAAGTGGAATCCTGCTTCAACTCGCGCCCCCTCCAGCCACTGAAGGATGACCCAACCGACCTGACAGCGCTCACACCCGGACACTTTCTTATTGGAGGCCCGACGTCGACCGTCCCGGAACCTTACACACTTCAACCCCCCATATCTCGGTTGTCGCGATCAAAGTTACTGCGGAACATGTACGAGCATTTCTGGTCGCGATGGTCCGCAGAATACCTCCAGGAACTACAACACAGGCCAAAGTGGCAGAGCCGAAACCCCAACGTCGCAGTGGGGCAACTGTGCGTGATCAGGACTGAGCTGGCACCCCCCGCAAGTGGCACTTAGCGCGAATCCTTAAGGTGCACCCTGGCCGGGACGGGCTCGTGAGAGTGGCAACGCTGCGGACTGCTGCGGGCACCCTAACGAGACCCGTGTCCAAACTAAGTATCCTCCCATTTGAAGGGGAGAGAGCATCGGACCAGCACCAATCAGCGGGTGAACATCACCAATGCCAGCCGCACACCCCTCCCCCCCCGGGATGATGATTCGCCACTGATTGGCGAAGGCGGGCGGAATGTTGCGGATTGGCAATTAAATGTGCTGGAATGTACTGGAGAAATCTAGTACCTTCGCATGTATACCAGTTGCGCAGCAGCTGGCACCAACTGGCCATCATTGTCACCACGATGATGTCATGGCGTCGCTTTTTGAATTGGCAGTTATGCCATTTCGTCAGTCTACAATCAACATTCACAGAAGAAACACCATCGGCCATTAATTTTCCTTCAACACGTGTATTAATAAAGCTGGCTTCAAGTTAACTTCTGCCTTGTGATTCTGTCACCATACGACAGACTTTTTTATCGGTGAACACGTACTACGTAGAGCTATCAACAAACAAATATATAATAGTGAGACATCGTCGGATAATTTAACATTTTCCCCGAGGAGAGAAATTAAAGGAAATTGATGTGTTAAAATAATGTGACCATATAAAAAAGCTTTTGGGAAATTTTCCCCATGTAAATTCCCAAATTCCCACCACCAGCTGTGTACTTGCTAATTTCCCGCCAGCAGCTGTAAACTATCATTTGACGTTTTCCAATTTGTCATTGAGTGGACATCTGTTTGCGGTCAATTCTTGTGTTTCATCCATTTGGAATTCCCATAAATATTATAAATGCAATTAATTAATATATTTATTGCAAATAAAAGGCAAATTCCCGAGTAATAAATGTGGTGATTGTTAATTACAATACTCATGACCAATTTATCACTTGGTGTTCATATAAATAGCATTTTTCGTATCACACAAAATTTTGCAGTGCTGGGTGAACGACATTTCTATATGAAAAGTTTTAAATCGGATAATGGTAAGTGGCCCTTGGACGAGTTATTTGAATTTTGAACGTACTTTTGCAAAGAAAAGTTCATCGCCATTTGGAAGATGGGTAGTGCAAAGTGAAAGACGTAGACTAGGATCAAGAAGGATTTGGCTACCACGGAATAATGTTGGTTTAAGTAAATGCTCCTGGATCCTTGTATAATGATGTAAAGTGTTCAAATATCTTTATAATTAGGTTTTCAATATTCAAGGATCGTGTCACAAAACCACAGAAGAAGATGTCAATCTCCTTGTAATGAGAGACAAAGTACATGGAAGGCAAAAAGGAGAAGGAATGGTACTGGGAAAAGATTCAGCCGGCTCTAAATACAATTGGCCCAAAAAAGACAATCATCCAATGGAAAAAGGTGAGTTATAGCAATGTTGCTAGTATGGCTGGCTATGTAAAACAGACGGAGGTTCCAGTATTGCGTTGGTAGGATCCGGTTAAAATCTGTCATATTGGTTGTTATCCTTACTATACATAGGAGTGGTACGAACGAAAAATTTGTCTATAGAATTATATTTTATATCTCCACAAAGAAAAAGGGAAATGTTTAATTTTCTTGGTGTGGATTACTGTAGTTGGTGTTGAATAGTGTTCAATTAGAAGTGGTCAGTGAGTCGAGGTGTGGTTAGAAAAGAACCAAATAAAATATTTGTTAATTTCACTCATTTATTTCATAACACATACATAGTCAAAGAGGACAATAAGGACAGTATTATATTCATTTAGCTCTCAGTGATTTAAAGTTGGATTGCGAAAGGTCGTCAAAATAGACCTGGATGCGGAGGTGGAGGTGATACTTTTTCTGGCGAGTCATTTCTTTATATTTCAATGTAGCAAACTCTCGCAGTTTGTCGAATCCAGAGGACGTCTATAGTTGTAAAAATATTTTAGTTTTTGTATTGAGTTTGATTTGAAAAATTTTCAAAGTGTAGTTATGGTCTGATCTAGTATGCCGCATTCTTTGTGTCTATGGTCACCTCTCAATGGTACACGCTCTTGATATACCTATAGTGGTTTCCGGTCTTAATAATCCCCAGTGAACTAGGGCGAATTTTACCTGTTATTTCATTTAACTCTTCATTGATTTATTCCGCATGTCAGTTTGCTTCTTCCGAGCTGATCAAACATTCCGTCACTTCTGATGCGCCTATTCGTCTCGTGAGACGGCCGAATATCCTTCAAATTGCTTCGAATCTTCTCCAATCTGTGATTTTTTGTATTTGATGAAAATGGACCGTTGACGTTATATCTGCGCAACTACTTGCGAAAGCATCCAGCCTCTAATATCAATCAAGTTAGATGTTTCTACGACTAACTAAGGTTTCTTTTTATCTACTATATGTCTCGCTATCAGATATCGTGCCAGGTATTCCTCCATTATTATTAACCTGTTTCGTGGAGGATTCTTTGATATGACATGTAGTGATTTTTTGATATGACTTGCTTTAGAACTAGGTATTAAATGGAAATGTGGTGGTCTTTCAAGAGTTGTACTTACTATCTGTTCGTGGAGTGGTTGATGCTGTGATTGTGTCCGTAAAAGTTCTCACCGTGGTTTCCACTTGTGGATGCGGTCTGAACTCGATTACGGATTCGGTGCGAGTTACTTTCCTATGTTGTGCAACGCATCTACGAAAAAGTAATATTTAGATAATACTTGTACTGTGTGAGTTAGTGTCCTCCGTCAATGGGCGTAGAAAGTTGTTTAGTGTGTTGAGTTGTTGACTAACCGCCGACGAGTCAGCACGTGCGCTTCTGCCTCGTGATCCGTAACACCGGATCAATTGTGTAATCCGTTTAGAGTATCTTAAGTAAACACAAGATGCCCTAATTGCTTCAGGTCTTCTGTGGGATCCGAAGTAAACACACGGGTCACCACAAACGCGTCCGAGTGTAGTGCAGTGCTATATATAGGATTCGCGGCGTAGTGTGAAAATTGTAGGGAAGTGTATAGTGCAGGAAAACTTATACCCCTTCCCTTCCTTGTGTCGGTTTTTCCTCATTTTCGCACTTCTGTGGCATCCCTCAGGCATCAAAACTCTCGATTGATTTATAATCTTTGAGGGTTTGCGGTGTTTTGAGTGACGTAATATTCGTCATGAAAGGGGTGTGACCTGGATTTCGGGACCGATCTAGTGGGGCACCTACTATAAGGGCATAACACCTGTAGTGGTTGCTTTCGCCTATCTATTGCCGGCTCCAACTTGCATCCTTTCCTGAGGCGGTATTGGTTTTCTGTGTCGCCATTTCAATGGAATGGGAATTTCATGTCGATCTTTACAACATCCGTGGTCTAAAATGGAATTTCTCCTCTGTGTCTGTCCACGTCTGTAACTAGAAACCAGCTATCCTTACACTTAGCGGGATTCAGGTAATAACTTGTACAGATATTTCTGATTTTATTATACCCGGTTATAACTTAGTGCCTTTGTTCTTTCCACATCGTGGTCTAGCTACGTACATACGAAGTGATATTGCTTATCAGCTTCTGCCACAATATGGGCTCTGCTCCAATTCAGAATTTGATTTCTCGGGGCTAAAACTTCACGTTCGTAAGCATATCATACATTACTGCTTTCTTTACAGAAGCCTAAACGTGGATGGAAACGTATCCTTTAACGAATTTGATGCTATATCTGATTCTATCGATAGGAGCTTGATCCTATATCTGCACACTGAAGTCGTTATTGCGGGTGATTTCAATGTGCATAACTTTCAGTGGTTTCGCCAATCTGGACACACAACACCTGAGGATCAGTATGTTCAGCTCTTTGCTGAGTCAAACTATTTAACTCAACTCGTCAATGACCCAACACGTGTACTAGATATAGATGGTCATTCCGCCAACACACTGGACCTGTTTCTCACCTCCACCCAAACAAATACACAATTGAAGTTTCCTCGCCCTTGTGCACTTCAGACCACTGTATCGTGTCAGCTAAATTGCCTCTAACCAACAGCAACGCTGACGAGAAAACTCCCAAAAGAACAGTATGGTTCTATGAAAACGCCAACTGGGAATGTCTGAACGACGGTTTTGGGAAGTTAAATTAGTCGTTATTTTTCCTCAATAGCGATGTTGACTTTATGCGGACACATTGACACACACGATTCTGTTTGGCATGCGAAACTTTATTCCACACAGAGTAAAGAGTATCAAACCCAAGAGAGATATATGGTTCGATTCCGGGTGCAGAGAAGCCATTAAGGCTTAAGAGTTGAGCTTCCGGTTGTATCGGGTTTTCCAATAGGGACTTGACAACTTTTTTTTAAAATAAAACGCAAACCATTTGAGATATTTCAAAAACTTTATTATCGGCTTGAAGTACAATCAAAACATTTATGAATGGAACTCGACTTCGTTCATATGGCCACCGCGGGCACGTTTGCAGAGGTCGATTCGTTGGACCCAATTTTCTATGACTCGGCCACACATTTCGGCCGAAACGGCCGCTATTTCGCGTTCAATGTTGGCTCTGAGCTCTTCCAACGTCGTCGGCTTGTTGTCATAGACCAATGACGACGTATCGTGTGGTGTGTGGCTTGTGGCACCGTCCTGTTGATACCACATGTCGCCCAAGTCCATATATTCCAATTCAGGCCAAATAATCGGTAATCATGGCGCGACAACGATGGCCATTCACAGTAACGTGACGATCGTTATCGTCGACGAAAAAATATGACCCAATGACACCGCCGGCCTGCAAACCGCACCAAACAGTTATTTTTTGTGGATGAAGTGGTGATTCATGGAGCACATGTGGATTTTCACCCGACCAATAACGTATGTTTTGCTTATTGACGAACCCATCGAGCCAAAAATGAGCTTCGTCACTTAAGATGATTTTGCGATGAAATTCATCATCTTGGCGCATCTTTTCCAGTGCCCAATCGAAGAACGTACGTCGCTTCAAATGGTCCATCGGCTTCAATTCTTGAGTCAGCTTGATCTTGTATGGGTGTAAACCAAGATCCTTACGCAAAATTCGCCATAAAGTGGTCTGGGCGATGCCCAATTCTTGAGAACGCCGTGGAATTGACTGATTTGGATCGTGTGCTACAGACGCCTGAACGGCAGCGATATTTTCGACACTTCGACCAACCCGTTGTCTCACTGGCACGGCAACATCACACAACGAATATGTAGACTCAAATGTTTGCACTAAACTTGTTATTGCCTGTCTACGAGGGCGAGAATTACGATCGAAAATTGGAGTTAACGCTCTTAAAGTTGCGGTCACCGACTCCAAATTTCGGTAGTAAATTTTTATAATTTGCAGACGTTGTTCGTTCGTGTACTTAACCCTGATGAAAATGTTGAGTTTACTGAATAAATTGACAGTGACAGTTCGATGATTAGTGAAAGGGTGCGCTCACAAATTAAATTCAAAGTTGTCAAGTCCACATTGGAAAATCCGATATAAATCAAACAATACTGAGGAAAACCGGAAAAGATTTGATCTCCCCATCCATTCCTTCGCTAATAGTCGATGACAGACCAGTCACCGCGAAACACTGTCCAAGTTCAACTAGTGTTGGCATTTTGTAACACCAGGGGTATCGGCTTCAATACGAGTGTAAATAGCATCTATCGATATTTACAAACAGCGAAACCTGGTAACCTAACTGAGACCTCGATCGACTCCTCAATTCATTCGACATATCTGCGTTGCCTAAGATATGACATACATTCGAGATTTTATTTTAAATGTGGAATCACCGTCTTCACCCGATCTGACTTAGCTTGCCAAAGGAAAGGGGCATTAGAACCCAATAACTTGGGCATTATTTTGATGAAGATCATGCTGAAGAGGTATGTGAAATGTCTTTGTTGTCTCCACCGCTCCCTGATCAGCGATACTTTTCGGCCATCTTTCATGTAGTGTCGACTGAATACAAATCCAACCCGGCATCTGAGATTGTCATTCTTGGCGATTTTAACGTACACAACTCCGGCTGGTTGGTACATTCTAACAGAACCCACGAGGCTAGGGGGGTGGTTGAGACGTTCGCTGTTAGTCACAATTTGGATCAACTCGTGAAGGAACCTACACGAATGCCGGATGCCCAAGGTTCTGTTTTTAACATCATAGCCGGGCATTTATAGCATGGAAACAACTGCGTCATTGGGAAACTCAGAGCACTGCCTGATATCGATTGCACAATCCCTTACATTTCAAACAAGTAACCAACCTAAGCAGCAACCTATGGAGGTATGGGGCTGCTAAGGATGATTTGCGGGATTTTTTCGCATCCTTTTCGTTGTCAGAGGTGTGCTTTGGAGACTCCGATGTTAACGCATGCGTGGAGTCGGCCACGTAAATTATTTTTCTTCGGTTGGAGATTTACATTCCTCATTTATTGGACTGATAACAATGTCTGACCCCAGGTTCGACTACAGGGTGCGCCATTTTTTATGTCGGTATGTGAATATTGAATAACTTAAAAAAAAAACAACCAATTTCCATATATGAGATATTTTTATTTAATTTGGCCCTTTACAATTTATTTGGATTCGTTTTTGAATACAACATTAGTCAAGTGGCCGCCTCTATTGACCAAAGCAAAATGTGGCCTTTTTGCTGCGTTTTCCATCACTTTTTCAAGCATCTCGGGCGGTATAGCGATTATTTCGACACGAATGTTTGCCTTGAGCGCGTCAATAGTTTGAAGATTGCTTGCGTACACTTTGCTTTTCAAATAACGCCACAAAACGAAGTCAAGCGGGGGTCAAATCTGGAGATCTGGGTGGCCAGTCAATGTCGCCATTTTGTTACAGCACACGTCCAGGGAATTTTCGTTGCAGAAACTGCATTGTTTCTTTTGCAGTTTGGCATGGCGCACTCTTGTTGAAACCAGTAACCGTCCAGACGTTTTTCACACATTTGTGGGCAGACATAATGAGCCAACATCCATCGATATCGATTTTCATCTACTGTTTCGCATTCTCTGAAGAAAAATAGCCCATTGATGGTTAGATAATTTTTGGTCATGCAATGGCGTTTCATGGTTCTCGTGTGGTTTCTCCGTTCCCGAAATGCGGCAATTTCGCTTGTTAGCGGCCCAGAGAGTGTGAAATGTCCATCGTCAGTCATCAACATTTGCTCCAAATATCAAGTTCTGTGTCAACCGTTCGAGCGAATGTTTCGTCGTATTCCAAGCGACCTGAACGGTCTGTCGGCAATATTCTTTGAGTCAATTACATTTTATACGGAAACAAATGCAAATCATCCTTCAAAATACGCCGCAAGGTGGTTCTATGGCGTTTGAGACGAAAGTGAAGAACGTGTGATTCGAACCGAAACTATGACGGCTAAAATCACCAAAAGATTAAACCCATGCTCAACACATCAGGTCACTGCCGCGTGTACGAATTCGATTTCTAAACTCAAATACACTGAAATGATGTGGAATTGCTATGTTATCGCTATGGTATACGGCTTTGATGCTTTCTTTTGGAGTTCTTCACTATTTGCTTGTATATTGTATGTGTATCTGTTAGAAATGCCACTGACGCCAAAATGCCAAGGTCGATGACGATATGACTCATGTGAGTTCTCGGCAACACACTCTCTTACCGCTTCAAGTAGTTCATTGTAACGTTTTGGGCGTTGATGAACGTCATGTGGACGATCTCCTACTGTCCCGTGGTTAACAAAAGCCGACACCAAACGACGAAAAGGGTTGTCGGGTGGTGTTTGTGGGCCACGATATTTTCGACGATATACACATTGACTTAGCACAACTGAGCGACTACTTTCAATGTAGAGCGTCACTATTTCGGCATATTGTTTGAATGTTAAGCCATTCATGCTTAAAATTGTACTGAATTGACGTTTCAAAAACATGTCTATAATGTCAAGGTTATTTAGTGTTTACATACCGACGTAAAAGGTGGTCCACCCTATATATTTATTATTTATTTATTTATATTATTTAGAAAACAGTAACATGGGTATGGTTCTTGATGCCCAAAAGACATTAGCAAACAAAACATAATACATTTCATTCAAATGGGAAAAACGCTGAAAACCATTATCACACGGTATCCGCGGTCAGCATTTATTGGAATTTCTCCCAATTTTCGTTTCGGTGTATTTCGGATAATTTGGATAAAAGTGAGACACTCCAATGAAAACGATTTTGTTCAGGTATAAAATGCTTGTCCTCAGTCTGTAAGGTTTTAAAAGATTTTTGAAGCCAATAAATAAAATTACAGTTTTTCACAATTCTACCTTTTCGGAGGTTTGTGGCGGTGCCGCCAAACTCCACGGTACACTTACCTAAAAACCCCAATTACCTCATCCCAAGACGCATACGTTTTCGCCAATGCAATCGCATTAGGCACCTGAAAATGCTTCACACATTAAAGAGATCAAATCTATGATCTTAAAGTCCCTGTAAAGAAAGCTTACCTTTCATGCATTCTCTTTGCATACCAATTCTCTGTAAGACTTCTTTATTAGCTTATCAGGAATTCCAAACAAATTTCGGCATCTACGTTGCCAGACAAATTCCCCAAGACGAATTCCTGAAAACAAAAGGATTTGAATTACATACTTTGTAACCTTCACCAGGAATCATAAATATTGTGCCGTCTATTTACAACTTCGCCATGTTTACGATCAATTTCTTTACGTACACATTGGCCGGCGACCTTTTTCTTTCAGCAATAAAATTCTCTGACTCGCACAATGTGCAAACCAAAGCAAATACGCATTCCGCGTCTCTCGGCATCAATTGAATTCAAAGCATAAACAATGCAAATATAGAATCCGTTTCCCACAAACGGATTTCCCTGCATATACAAATGCTAGCAAGGGATTTGTTTCGTCCATCAACCCATTAGCACCTTTCTCAATGTCTATTCGTATATTTACACAAGGGCATCATTCATCATCTGGCGCAAGACTAATGACCTTGCCCAGAAAAAATAAATCATTATGGAAAATTTAACAAGCCTTAGGACTTGCTAAATAAGGCCAAGACCGGTTCCCGGTTGTAGTGCCGATGATGATGATGATGATGATCATTCATCGAAGACTTTTATGATGCCCTCGTCTCATCTTTTCTTTTACCACATTTCTTCGCTGTATCGTCGTCTATTTATTTAGACGCGATGCACTCCATAGGCGACGATCTTTTCGATCCTTTTGTCTTTACCGCCTGTCTGCTTCGTTTACCAATTACCCTCGAGCACGTGTAAACCACACAGATCTGAACGATCGCACACATACCACCATGACCTTCATTACAAGATCTGGTTTCCTATCCCACCAAGAGAGACTTTACGTTTCTCTGGTGGTAGGTAAAAAGGATATCCTTATTGGAGAGGATATCTACCACGACCCCATAAACTCACCCCAATAAGCGAATCATCTCTGCACGAAATGATTATCGCTGAGTCGAATTTCATCTGCTGACCACGTTGGTCGCACGCACGAGCTCCCGCCCTCCGTACCGCGGCGGAGGAGCGTAGATATTTACGGTCGAGTCGCAGGAGTTGTGTCGAACTTGTCGGTTTCTAATTTTTCTGGCGAGTTTGTGCCGCAGTTCATTTGAGCTACCGAAAAGTATTTAATGAGTGAGAAAAGTAATGTTATTTTAAAACAGCAACATCTTTAAATCGCGTTGTCGCTCAAAAACAGTGTAACTAAGTTCAACAAAATAAAATTAAAACAATAAAAACCAGTTTTACTAAACTTTATCCGGAGTGTTTCATTTTCTGTGCCGCAGCTTCCGTGTGTTTTACCTCCTTTTCCCTGGTGATCGTACTTTTCATCCATCCCGGTTGTGGACGAACGTGGCAGCGTTTCGTTCATTTATTTGTAATTGACTTTTGTATTCGGTGGAACATGATGGAGGAGGAAGTGAACCAAGTACCCATGCTGGTACATACTTCCTCCCCACAGGTTTCTCTCCGATTGTGATGATAACTCATGGTGAATTATTGCTAAAAATTCCAATAAAAACACAAGAATTGCCTTTTCAAATTTTGATACCAACTAAATCTTTGATTTCATTTTCCTGTCGCATCCTACCTCTGTCCACTGGTAGGAAGCGGGTGCATTAGACACACAGACCTGCTTGGGTAGACGAGGACCGGATGAGGATAATTTGAGGATTTCACGCTGTTGCGTCGTTCATTTTTGGGATCGAATTTCCTCGGCGCGATTTATATACTTGACCCTGTTTTATATATCTGCAGAAAGATAAAAACAGGCTGTGTGCCACAATATAGGGATCGCATATTTACTCTTAAATACTCTGGGAGAAAGAAAGCTTCCAAGAAGGAAATCAGCGGCACCCTAAGGAAGATCGTAATATTTGCGTTGGTTTGATGCATTCTTAATTCCGCTGTTATCGCCTGAAATTTATGGAGAGAGCCAGCTTTTGACGATGATACATTGATCTGTCGCTTTTGGTTAATTATGTTTGGTTTCATAACTTATAACAAACTTACAGCAATAAATAGTAAGTTTATTACCTCATCGCCTCAATGGACCAGAATTGTTGAACCTGTGTAATCATAATCTTATGCATAATCCAACCTTCATTACCAACTTAGCTCCTGAGATCGTTAATATTTTTTTTTCACACGCCTATTTGGTTCTTTAAACACTCCCATCTAATATTTCTTTTACCGAGAAAAGATTTTGTTAATATGCTTCTAAATTGCCTTCTGTTTTCAGTGTTGGTGTGATATGCGGCTGACGACGCGTAAAAAACTAGCAGAAAGGAAACGATGCCAATTAGCTGAAGGCTCGCCTCCCCCAGGGATCGAACTAAACCATGAAGATAACGACATTATCGATGATATGAATACTTTTACGAAGAAATGGGTGGAGAATTGAAACCAGAAAATTTTATGACAGGATTCGAATATGTGCCAGAACAGTTCTGTGATGCTATTCTATCGGCGGCAGCCGCTAATAGCAATCAAGCCAATAAGGATGCTGGTCATCCACCTCAAGAAGGACAGGATGGCGATGGAACGGAAACGCCAGGTACGTTAAATCAAGACCATCAACATGGAAAAAATTTCCCAAATTCAACAACTGGTGTACATAATAATGAAACAAATGCACCTAATGGACATCAATCCACATTTCCTACCTTGTCTGGGCCATCAGCACCAGCGTGTGGTCATCAGCATTTACATCATCGCCGAAGAGAGGCAGCTACAGTCGCAGCAGCAGCTGTTATGTACAGAGAAACTATTTTTGAAGAAAAACTTTTACAGCTTATGCAAGGGGCGTTTCTCAAAAGAGACAGGAAACGTAAAAAAAAAAACACGATCCGGATAAATTGTTTCTGCTTTCACTGTATGAAGAAATAAAAACAGGTTCCAGAAGAGGGCCGATTAGATGTTAAGACTGACCTGATTCAGGTGTTAAAACGATACCAAGTGAAGCGGCCACAGAAGCTGAACAACGATAAGTTATCGACAAAGCAAATGCAATCTAATGACAAAATGCAGCGACAGGATTCGCAACAACCGCCGCATTCGCAGCAGCAACAGCATCCTCACACGATGTATCAACTGCCTATAAAGTAGGAGAAAGCTTTAGAAAAACCTGATCAACAATCAACGCCTACACCACCACAACAACAGCAACATGGACAGCAATCTCGAGATTCTAATGATCCACAACAGCGAATGCATCCTGAGCAACAGATAACGCACAATCTCTTCCAATTGCAAAAGAAATACGCCGAGGAGAATGAGAAGAATCATCATCAACAAAATGAACAGAGGAAACAGATTGGTGATTCGCAGACACATCTGCATCAACAAACGCAACAACCACCCCGACATCGACCCCGCCAACAAATAACGACCCACATCTGCATCATCCACAAATTTACAAGAAAACATTTGTAGAAAAATGTTGGATTTATTGCGTTAAGAGCTAAAATGTACTCTTTTGCTTTAGACACCAGTGAAGTAACAAAAAAAGCCAAGGGTGTAAAAAATTGTGTTACCAATAGTTTAGATATAAGAGATTATAGAAATTGTTTGTTAAGGGGTAAATTATTATATAAGCCTATGCTAATATTTAGAAGTAAGTTGCATAATATTTATACCTAATCTCTAAATAAGTTAGCATAAAGCTATAGCGACACACAGAGATATATTTGTGACGATCGCATAAGTAGCTATGCTTGGGGGCATAATAGATTAAGCAATGTTTAAGATAAAAATTATTAAACTAAAAAAAATTTTCTGTGTATATAGCCAATATTTATATTTAATAATAAGCGATATTTTTTGCATAATAATTTTTTAGCTAATAGGTTAGATATAAGTAATATTTTGATGTAAATAATTTCATAGCCAATAGGTCTTTCCCCCCTCTCTCCCCCTCTCTCCCTCTTTCTCTCTCTCTCTCTATCTCTCTCCCCCTCTATATCCCCCCCCCCTCTCCATCTCTCTTCACACACACACACACACACACACACACACACACACACACCAACACAGCTAATAATATTGCTGAGATTGCATAAATCGGTCGACTTTCTCGAAAATTCATTCAATCAATAAGATAGGTTTAGCCAACGCAGCGAGACTACGGCGATTTAAAAACGGCTCCCGAAACAGAATTATATCAACAGTCGAGATCTCGTGCAGTGTGGACGTTTACAGAAACGTGTTTACACGTGTTTATGTTTACGTGTGTTAAGTGCACTATTAAATTGTGTAGTGCAATAAAAATATAACAAAAAATATTTAAAAAAAAAATTAATAATAATAACAACAAAAAATAAAAAAAGATATTTTAACATCAGGAAAGCAGTTACTTTCTACACAACCCCGATGACAGGAGATGACCCAGGCCAGGCACTGGAGTACATACAAGAGCGAAAAAGGAAAGCTCTAGACATCCTACGGAACGCACCGAAAAAATCTACGAACATGGAGAGATCAAGGAGCCCCGAAGATTATAAACGAAAACTCGATGAAGCCCTGGAAACGATAAACCAATTAACGCAAAGAGTGAAACAACTCCAGGACCAAATTTATAAAAGAGATTCCATCTATATCACCGATGACATCCATATGGAAGAAACGTCCCGGCAAACCCGCAATTCGAGCAACAGCCAAGGCGAACTACCAACCAAACTTCGCACACCAACAAAGCCCTCATCAAACCAGATACCTGCTCCAACCAGAGTAGAAACAACGAAATCAACCACGAAAAACGAAAGACCACCGCCAATCTACATCAGAAACCCGACCAGCACCAAAGCACTAATTCAAACTCTGCAAAATGCCTTGGGTCACCGGAATTTTAGCACCAATGCAAAAGGATCGAGGACTCCCATAACAGTCAGATCATTAGTCGATCATGACAGGGCAGTTAAAAAACTGTTAGAGGAACAGTATCAGTTCTTCACCTTCCAGCATCCGAACAGCAAACCAGCTACCTTTATTATAAGGCACATCGATCCCGAATGGACCAACGAAGAAGTGGGACTAGAAATCGCCAGGATATGTCCACAAATAAAAATCAATAAGCTGGACTACTTCCAAACACCGTACATGAGGACAAACAACGTAAAAAACCTCCGAATCATACAAATCCCACCTGATCAGGACATCAAGCAACTTAAACAAATTAAATATTTGTTTACCCAAAAAATCGCAATCGAAGAGCCCCACAAACAAGAAATTCTTCATTGTAAGCGATGCCAAGAACCAGGACACTTGGCGGTCTCATGCTACCAGCAAAGACGTTGCGGCAGATGTGCAGAGGAACACGAGCTCGAGGAATGCAAGGTAAATCCACAAGGCCTGGAACCTGAAACTGTACAAACCGTCAACGCAGATGGATCCATTACCACCAAAAAGATCACAGTAAAATGCTGTAACTGCGGAGGCCCTCATCCGGCAAATTTTTCGCAATGCCCTCAGAAGCTAAAACTTCTGCAAAGACGGAATTTAGCAACAACAATTAAATCAACATCAACGAAACCAACAGTATTGCAGGAAACAAAGTCAACCCGAACCGGAATATCGTACGCGGATGCAGCAAGAGGAAACCTCAACACTACCACTCCCCCTAACAACAATACTGATAACTTCAATCTGGACATCATGGGATACATCCAAAGCTTACAAGTCATGCTACCTTCGCTGAGGAAGATGTCAGAAATAGAGAAAAAAGGTAAGATACTTTCACTAATCATCATCATCATCGGCACTACAACCGGGAACCGGTCTTGGCCTTATTTAGCAAGTCCTGAGGCTTGTTAAATTTTCCATAATGATTTATTTTTTCTGGGCAAGGTCATTAGTCTTGCGCCAGGGGCTCCCCGACGGGGAAACGAACCCTTGTCTCCCGGGTGACAGGCGGGTGTACTAACCACTATACTATCGAGGAGCCCTACTTTCACTAATAACTTCCCATATTCTTTCCAGCTCTCTCTAAACTAACCATTATCTCCCTCAACACAGAATCCATTTACTCTAACATACGTAGGCAACACCTCCGGTTGTTTGTTGAAAAGTTTTCCCCAGATATCCTCTTCCTTTCAGAGACCTGGCTCAAACCAAATTCCCGAGTTTCCATTCCCAATTATACTTTAGTTTCTAACCCCAGAACTAATGGATCTCATGGAGGTACCGGCATCTTAATTCACAAAAAATTTCAATTCAGTGAAATTAGATTCACCGGTATATCCAGCAGTACAACTTTTCTGTGAGAACAATAAAGTGCTCGTCTTAGCATCCATTTATATTCACCCTTCACGACAACCAGATTTCCCAGATACTGACATTTCGCAGATTATCCAACAGTCCGTTCCCGCTCCATTTATAATCGGAGGAGACTGGAATGCTCGTCATACAGCATTCAATGATAAAAAATGCAACAAATATGGTCGCCAATTGCTAGCCCTCCTCCCGTCTTATCCATATACTTACATTGACTCCCCATTACAGCCAACTCGTGTCTCTAGCTCAGCCAGGTCAATAATCGACTTCTTCCTCAAGTCCGACGATGTTTATTCAGCGGGTCCACCTACAGTCTCCTTTATATTTCCTTCTGATCATGGTTCCGTTCATACCACGATCCAAATCCCCTCTCTCGACCCACTCTACTCGTCAAACCCTGTCCCAAACTTCACCAAAACAAATTGGAGAAAAGTCAATAGGGAAATAGTGATAAGTTTCTCTGACTTGTATATCCCTGAAACATCTTACTTACTCCCTACTGAAATCCATCAAGCATCTTTAAGAATAGAGCAAATTCTTAAGGAGGCTCTCAGCAACAACACCCCGACAACCATTCCTCATAACTATTTAGGAAAGCCTTTGCTCAGCATCCTAACCAAATTATTGCGCCTTAAAAAGCAGCTCCGTCGTAAACTTCATATGAGATACTGCCCTTTTGTTAAAAGCCAAATCCAACTCCTATCCACTCTGATAAATGAGCAGTTGAAAAAGTTCGCAGATGAAAACTACATCTCCACACTTAAAAATATCAAACCAAATCGGGATCTTTTCAAAAACATCAACCAATTAACTGGTCGTAAATATAAACCCCGAATTGATCATCTCATCAACCCAATCAGCAATAATATTGCCCAGTCCGATACGGACATAGCAAATTGCCTCGCAGAACACTTTGCAAAGATTCATGAGCAAAATAATTCTCTCTCAACTCCTGGCTTCGAGAACACAGTAAACGAATACATCTCTAACAGGTTATTCACATCTTTTACTCCTTTCATCGGTGAATTTAACAACACAAGCATAGCTTCACACCCCTTAGACACTACAAATTTTCTAACTGCAGACGAATTATCCGAGATCGTGAGATCAGGAAATAACAAAAAGTCAACTGGATTAGATGGAATCCCACGTCTTCTATTTAAATGGCTACGCCCACAGAATCTACTTCCCATCCTCATTCTTCTTAATCATATAATTAATGCATCGCACTTCCCAGAGAACTGGAAAACTGCGGTAGTAATTCTATGGGGAGGAAGTAAGGTACCTGCATGGGTGGTACTCCGTTCTACTTCCTCCTCCATCATGTATATGTTCCTTCGTCGTTCCGCCGGACACAAAAAAGGCAAAGCACCAACAGAAATTGACAACGCAGCGTACACAACAGAAAAAGAAGCAAAACGCACGCGAGCCTTAATAGTTCAAACTGTTTTTTATTTAATTTGAGTTGGTATACAAAACTAAAAACGGGCACTTATTGTTTTCGATTCATCAAAAATGGTTTACACTTTCATTATTTCAATGTATATTAAAGTCGAACAACACTTAAAACATTCCAATTGATACTTTAAACTAAAACCCACACGACTCCGGGTATATATTTGCGTATGTTACTGTTTACGCTTCTCCGCTGGTGGCGGAGAGCGGGAGTTTCACGCGTGCGACCAGCGTGGTCGGAGGATGGAATAAGACTCAAACGATATCCTCTCCAATAAGGATATCGTTTTTTACCTACCACCAGGGAAACGTAAAGTCTCTCTTGGTGGTATAGGAAACCAGATCTTGTAATACAGGTCATGGTGGTATGTGTGGGATCGTTGCGATCAATGCTATTCACACGTGCAGTGGAACAACGAAACAGGCAGGCGGCAAGGACAAAAGAAAAGGCGACCAAATGGTTCGCTCTTTAATGAGGGTCTTGTTTATACGATGCCTCGTCGCTATTTTCGACGTTAGGAGAAAGAGGTGCTAAAAGCAAATTGGATGATTATGGCATCTCTGGCTGCAATAGAAACCGGGTCCATATTTGCATTAGGACATGCTGGAGAATTTGGTTTCAGCGTATATTGCGCTAATTATATGCAGCTGCTTGGGTTGTTTGTTGGTAAGACAAACAAAAAAAGGTTGCCAGGCAATGTGTATGAAAAGGTATATGACGCGGCTGGGAAAATAGAGGGCGCAATGTTTATGGTCCCTGGTATGAAGGTTACAAATGTATGTAAATCTAATTATTTGTTTACCGGAATTCCTCTAAGGAAATTTGACTGGCGACGAAGATGAATGAAATTGATTGGAAATTCCTGGTAAGTTAATAAAGAAATCTTAAACAGCAATGGTATGCGAAGAGAATGCATGAAGGTAAGTTTTCTTTATAGGGACTTAAAGATCATAGATTTGATCTCTTAAATGCGTGGAGCATTTTTAGGTACTAATACTTTTGCATTAGCAAACTAAAGGGAGTTGGGTAGTAGTTATTGGGGTTTTTCAGGTAAGTAGACCGTAGGGTTTGGCGGCACCGCTACACTCGAAGTCCTCGAAAACGGATGCGAGGCATGACGCCGCATCAGCCAGCGCGGGGAACCGGAAATGGCGACCCCGGCGCATTGGGCCCAAAGTAGGCCGAAAAAATAGCTCCCGTTCCGCTAGTTCGGAGTCCAGTGGGACTCCCGAGCGGGACAATCCTGAACGGAGTAGCGGATCATTGTGCGAGTTTTGCGGCCGACACACTCACAGGGCGGCAGAGTGTCGACATAAGGCAAAATGGGAGAGTTCGGGAAACTCCCAAAGGTCGGGTCGGCAAGATCCAACCCGACCGCACTAGAAACGCAACCCAGCTCCAGCTGTTCTCAGTTTTCGCCGAATCAGGTCCCGATTGTCACTCTTCCTTTGGACATTGGCCGTAGGAACTCTACGCGCCTAATTGTGGACACAGGCGCTGAGATCAGCATGTTGAAGCTAAGGGCACTCCATCCTAGATATGACATGGATGTGCATAAATCTACAACGCTCCAAGCGCTGTTTGTCAAAGGCAAGTCGAGGGGATGCTGCACTGGGAATTTCAAGTTGCACCACGAGATTCCCTGCTGTTTCCAAATAGTGGACTCCTTGCCGGGTTTGGAGGAAGACGGATTGTTGGGGTACGACTTCCTGTCTCGGAATTGGAAGGTAGACGGGCCGGATGGTTGTTTGGTTTTTCCCCGAACGAGCGTAAATCTCGTGCCATTCTCCATTCAATTTGTTAACTATGGGACGGGAAGGGTTGAGCGTGTGGCAGCCAAACGGGGAGAAGCGCCAGAGGGACCTGTTAAGGTCGATACTGCGGCAGGTACTCGCCCGGAGACCCTACCCATACAGGGGAAGGCTGCGAAAAGATGTTCAACCACGTGCTACCCACGTGGTCATCCGGATAAACCCCGAACAGCGGACGTTGATAACATAGTTATAGACAACATTTTTTATAAAAAACCATTAAGGAAAGGTTAAGCCTTCCTGTAACTTGGAGCCCCTGATCCTAGCTGGCCAGACTCTGGTTTATCTCCGGAATCTTCGTCCTTGTAAAGGACCTTCGTCGAGGGATACCAACTTGAGAGTCTGACGAAAAGTCTTTAAGGCCAGGCCTAACGCTGCAGGCGCATTCCCAGCGTAGACTGCAAAGGCAAACCCCAGTGCTGGGGGTTGGATCAAAAATATATAGGAGCGGAAAATCGGAAAATCAAAGAAAATATATAGGAGCGGGACTATTTCGCCGCCCGGGCGGCACTGGGGTGGTTTGTTGAGAGGGGATCACCTCGCCTTGGCGAGGGGGTCCTAACCGGATCGTGTGGGCGGTCAAAGTTCCGGCGAGCCATCGGTTTAAGTGTCGGGCCCGCCGCGATAGATGGAAATCTGTGTCGTTTGTGTTGTCCTTGCTTTTGTGGAGTGCTTGTCTGCTATTCCCCCTCTTTAGTTAATACATAAATGTTATTTATTTATTTATGTTGCAGTACAGCAACAAAACATCAAGAACAGAAGGATCCTAAATGTTATTCAGAAATGCTAGCAGTGATTCGAAACGACAAATTGATCTGAGATTCACTGCTCGGCACAATAGCAATCAATTGTCACAGTTTCTTTCATGCATTAAGCACCTGAGATTATACTCTGAAAGAAACATACCAAAGAGCTGACAACATAAATTTCTGGTGGCACTGAATGCCACCAATTGCTGAAATAAGAGACTGCTCATTTAACCGTTTAACTGTTACTGTTTTGATAGAGTTTTATGATTTTTGTTGTACTGTTTTTTACACAGTATCTGTTTTTAACATTAAAAGTAAAAAAGGTTGTCTATACGGTGTTTTTCAGTACCTGTTTTCTGACAGTTTTGTTTTGTTAATAGTTACAGTCCATCGTAAAATAAAGTTGAAAGGGATCTCGTGTTGCGATCTACTTTTTGTCAATTCATTTGTTTTATTTAGTGGATGCGGCTTCTTTGAGATCAAATTGATCAAATTATTTGTGCCCAGTGCGGCATTATTCGGAAACCATCCAGAGGTGTTCTGAAGTTGAGATGATGTTGGTTATTCTAAAGTCAACCAGAACGAAGGCTGATGCAGAAAAACCATTTTGTTGTTTCCCAGTTGGCGAACCATCGGCAACATCGGAGTTGCGGTTCCCAGCTGGCGAAACAATTTATTTTCACTAACCCTAATTTATAAGTAGTACGAAGTTTATATAGAGAGTCCTTACTAACCTTAACACTTAAGCATGTTGATTTATTTATTTATTTTTTTATTTGTTTTGTTGATTTTATTAGTTATATTTTTGTTTACTCTCCGCCATCCACTCTCCGGCGGGACATTCCTCTCCTAAGAATGCCACGCAGTCTTGTGGAGGGGGAGGTATGTTACGTGCGACTTCATCCGTCAACGACGAACCGGCTTGACTGTTTCTCGTTTCATTGTTTTCTATTGTATATACATATGCATAACAATATAAAATGAAAAGAAAATGGTTCATAATATAAAAGTAAATCAAGCTGATTATAAAGTGGTGACACAGAGAAATCATCCTCCGAGCCTTTAAGCCAAGCTTGTGAACCAACACGTTTAAAAAATGGACACCGTGAGTGACAGTGGTGGCAAAAATAATTGTAATTGTGCTTAATACTCAATACAGAGTTAGTTAAGTATTTGAATGATCGTTAATACGGATTCCGTGGCAGGCGGTCCACGGGGGACCTTTTGACACGTAAACCGTTGTGTGGACATCTGCGATTGAGCGGCATGGTGAGTCAAGGGCGGTCGCATTGGATATATCCAAGGCTTTTGACCGCATCTGCCACGCGGCATTGCTGAGCAAACTTCGTTCATATGGACTTTCCCAACAGCTTTGCGACTGGACGAGGAGCTTTCTCGAGAATCGATCGATCCGGGTTGTTGTGGACGGTGAGTGTTCGGATCTGTATCCTGTTAATTCAGGGGTGCCCCAAGGTTCAATTTTGGTTCCAACCTTGTTCTTGCTTCACATAAATGATTTGTTGGAGGCAATGGGTAACAAAGTGTTCGGTTTTGCGGATGATAGTACGCTTGTTTCCTCCTTTTCGAGTGTTCGACCGATTGGTGCATCTGCGTCGCATCAGCTGAGATGCAGACAGATTCACTCTCTGAATCAGGATCTAGATAGGACCCTCTAGATAGGGTCCTGCACAATATACAATATTCACAAAGAAAAGTGGATCATCGGTTCCACAGCTGATGATGAATGGCCGGGCCCTCGAGGCTGGGGAAAGTTTGAAATTGCTCGGCGTCACGGTTTGTGCGAATGTATCATGGCATAAACACGCGTCGAGTATCGCCAGGTTAGCCTCAGGAAAACTGAGCTATCTTTTTAGAGCCAAGAAATATTTTACTCTGGCCCAACTTCTTCTCCTATATAAATCCCAAATTAGACCCGCGCTCAAATATTGCTCTCATGTTTGGAGCTCGGCTCCTAAACATACCCTCGACCTACTTGAGATCACACAGAGACGAGCGATCCGCCTGATCGGGGACTCGGCGCTGATGTCGGGACTACAGTCGCTATCACATCGAAGGCTCGTAGCCGACCTCTGTCTGTTTTACGGATATTATCGCGGGTACTGTTCTTCGGAGATTGTTGGTATTGTTCCACGCAATTCGGCTTATGTGTGCTCCACAAGACAATCCGACGGATCGCACCCGTTTGTGGTTCATCTCCCGACAGCGCGAACATCCCTGCATCAGAACTCGTTCCTCTACAGAGCGGGGAAACTGTGGAACTCCGTTCCCACGCGAGTGTTCCCGGAGCGTTACAACCTGCAACTGTTCAAAAAGAATTGCAACAGTTATTTGATGGCATCTCAGGGCGCCCACTCGGCGCTATAGGTTCGCCTCTTCCGAGAGAAGTCTATTAAAAAAAAAAAAAAAAAAAAAGAAGCTCACTACACTCATTAGTGAAGTTCTTGAATTGAAAAGGAAGTTGTGTCATAACGGAGAGTAACCGAAAAGGGAACACCAAAAGCGGCAAGAACAAAGGCAGCAAGGACAACAGCAACATTCGATGGCCAACAAAACCAAGCAGGTAAAATAAATTCAAAAGCAAGAACCACAGAGGTAGAGAAGGCGGGGATTACGCGTATTTCGAGAGTTTGTGTTCAGAGGAATTATGTTAAGGAGGTACTCACAGTCGAGCGAGCTAGAGAGGACCCGATGAATGATCACAATGTCAGCCAGGACCCTGCACTCAAGGGTTCTGAGGTTGATTAATTTGAGGTGGTTAATGCACGGGGCAAGGATTAACGGGTTTTCCCATCCCATTCTCCGGATAGTGAACCGAAGGAAGCAACGTTGAGTTCTTTCGATTCTATGGATATGGGTCTTGTGATAGGCGGAGCATACCTGGCTAGCATATTCTAGCAGTCGACGGACGAAAGTAAGGTAAGGGGACCGACTTACGTAGGGATCGGAGAATTCCGTAGATCATTGTTTTACGAATTCGAGGGCAGAGTTCGCTTTCCGGATCGTTTCATTAGTGTAAGAGAGGAAGTTAAGCTCCCTGTCGTAAAGGATCCCAAGATCTCGAATAGATTGAAAAATAGTCAGGGGTTGGTTATGAAGGGAATGGGGAGGCGAGGATTAGTGAATACGCTTACGGTTAAAGGTTATAGATTGGCATTTGACAAAGGAATTTTTGTCACACCAAGTCGAGAAATTGTCCAGGCCTGATTGCAGCAGTGCAGACTCAAGTGTGGACTTGATGATCTTGTATATGATGGCGTCATCAGCGTATAAGGACAAGCATGAATTACTAATGACCTTATCAATGACATTAGTGGCAAGTTTGGGTCCGGGTGGCTTCCTTGAAGGACGCCAGCAGCGACAAGGAAGGGGTTGGCTATCATGGACCGAAATCGAACCGAATAAAGTCTATCCTTTAGATAGGAAGAAATCCATTTCAGCAATCCAGGTTCGAAGCCGAGGGGGGATAATTCGAAGAAGATTCGATTGTGGGAGATTTTGTCAAATGATTTACTGAGGTCTTTACCGTTCTCTAGTGCAGAGAGTGTAAAGGAAGTTTTGGCGAGTTAATGTAGCCACTTCGGTGATGCGATTAATTGTCTATGAGAATCCCGAGGAAGTACGTTACACGGTGAATATGATGCACCAGAGCGAATGCCGTCACAAATAAAACATGGGAAATCGCAATAAAAATATTTTTGCACAAATCGTTAAACATACAATAATATGTGTCTTAGGGACATACTAGCGATGACACACACGTTCTAACGCTCTACGTTTTTACACCGCTCGAAAGTTCTATATCGACCCTTTGACGATTCGAACCTAACTAACTGTCTGCCCACACAGATATCCAGATTCAAAACTGGTATCTGTATCTACACGGAAAAATTTCCCTAATTGCTCTGCTAACAGAACTTCCGAATTTCTGTTAGCAGCATGTTATCACATCCCCGGGGATATTTCGTAGTTTCCTGAAAAGGGGAAAGTCATCTTGCATACATCATTATTATCACTGGTAGAATTTCATTTCCACGGCTTTCTGTTTGCACAGAACATCTGGCGCGCAGGACGGAGATGATTGTTCGGGCGTACAGCCCGTGGTTGTTTGCCTTTTGCAAACACAAGCGAAATCCATTAGATCCTTCTAATGGGTGTGGAATTCTACAAAGGAATCGTGGGACCGGAGTATTTCCTTTGTTGGCTTTACTCTCGTAAATATTCCGAATTATCTTGTTGAGATAATTACGGTTGTTTACAATTTGGCAGCGGATAGGCGATATCCTTTATTGCATTTAGCTACCAGCGTATGCATCCGTTGTTTGGTCTATCTACCGAAAATGGTAATTCCTTGAAAACATCGTGCAGATGTTTAAGATGGGAGATCTGTATGCGATGCTTGCTGCGTTTGACGCATTGCTTAGAAGCGATGCTTTAGCTGCCCTTTTGAATTGGGCAGAATACCATGTATGGATGCGTTGAACTCGATCTTGGAAGCTTTTGAACGTTAAGTTCCTTGGTTTTTGCTATCGGGTTCAACGTTGTTGCGCTTTCGTGTAGCCTTTATTACATGTATTGTAATGACTATTGGCCGTGTGTCTGTGGGCACGTGTGCTGCGTTATCAGGTAAGTAAGTTCTTTGAAGGTAGGAACCTTACCTGCGCGGAATTGTGCGTTCGTAGAACGCTACAAAGTCAACTCAACAAGATTGCTTGTAGTTGATCAGCCATTGAGAAAACCATGTTGGCTTGGTAAAATAAAAGATTTGCAACGAAAACTAAGAGATTTGTATACAATGCCTTCGAGAATCTTGGGTAAGTGGGACAGTTTGGGGATGGGGCGGTAGTTCGCGACATCATGTTTGCACCCTTCTTGTGAATGTGGGTGATGAAGGAGGTTTTCCAAATGTGAGGGAATACGCCTTGAGAGAGTGAGATTTCGAAGATCAGTGAGAGGGGAGTAGGTTTTCTAGTCGGCCAGAAACTGAAGCCTGCCACCATCGGCTTTAATGCAATAAAGGAAAGGCTATGCACTCTTCGCGTGCGAGGCAAGTTTAAGAACATAAGTCTCATAAACGTTCACGGACCTACAGAGGAGTCCTCTGACGACGAAAAAGAAGAATACTACGAGAACGTCGAACGGGCCCTCAAGTTCAGGTTCGAATCAACACGGCTGCCTTGCGTAATGAGAATACCAGTAACACCTTTGGTCATGCGTTAAGACTCACCCACGAAGAGCTCGACGGAGCGAGAGTAAGTCCTGGGGCCAGGATGCCGGGCGTAGAAGAGAAATGGACACGCCTTAAGAATACTGTCATTAGTACTGCCAACTCCATCTTAGACAGTAGTCGTAGAGATCGGAGCGACTGGTTTGATGATGAGTGCAAACTAGCGACTGAGCGTATGATTGGTGCATACCGGGCAATGCAACCGTTTCATAGGACGCGCGTACGCGAGGAGAAATATAAATATCTCAGAAGATCTGAAAAAAGGCTTCACAGACAAAAGAAAAGTGCCTGGGAAAAAACCTTGTCTGTGAAATAGAGAAAAGTAGAGAGCGAGGTCCACACACCACGCTGCACTTACTGAAGGATAAATGGGGTAATCTGATCACCGATCCTGAAGGCATTCTGGAGCAATGGGAAGTGCACTTCAATGAATTGGTAAATAGTCAGTTCACAGAAGAATTGGAGGCTCCACCAATGCAAGATCAAGACCAAATGCTGCCGCCACCAAGGATTGAAGAAACATTAAAAGCCATTAGACAGCTCAAATCAAATAAAGCCCCTGGAGCTGATGGCATACCAGCTGAGCTGATCAAACAAGGAGGGACAGCGTTACACCACGCAATTCATGAGATCGTAGTGCACGTATGGGAGCAAGAGGAGATGCCGGAAGATTGGCGTCGTGGTATACTTTGCCCCATACATAAGAAGGAAGAAATCACACTGTGCAGCAACTATACGGGTATAACATTGCTGAGTACCGCCTATAAGATACTCTCCACTATCCTACAAGTTCGGAAAGGCCCATACGCTAAAGTCATCATTTCTCAATATCAGTGTGGCTTCATCCAAGGCAAATTAGCGATTAATCAGATATTCACCCTTAGGCAGGCGATGGAATAATGTCTGGAATTTAAGATTCCATTAAATCATCTATTTATAGACTTTAAGGCCGCCTACGAAAGCATAGCCAGAGTAGAACTATATAATGCCATGAGGGAGTTCGGCATTCCAAAAAAATTGATACGATTTTGTAGGTTGACCATGACCAACGTCACTAGTCAAGTAAAAACAGCAGGATTGCTGTTCAAACCAGTAAACATCCTTAATGGACTCCGACAAGGGGACGGTCTGGCCTGCCTCCTCCTCAACCTAGTGTTGGAGAAAATAATCCGTGACTCTGCCGTCACAACTAGAGGGACTATTGTCACCGAGTCCAGCCAGATACTTGTCTACGCAGACGACATCGACATCATCGGTAGAACCGAATCGGCTGCACAAAACTCCTTCACCCAGATCGAGCAGGCGGCACAAAAACTGCGACTGCACATTAATGAGGGGAAAACTAAGTACATGGCGGCAACATCTGTAAAGAGAAGACCTAACGTTGGTCAAACTATCAGGGTAGTGCAGCACGAATTTGAAGTAGTGCAATCCTTTAACTACCTTGGGTCAATAGTATCAGCCGATAACAATATGGAAGAAGACATACGCGAACGGTTGATCAAATCCAACAAAGCCTACTATGGTCTATCAAGCCTCTTTAAATCACGAAATTTACCCAGAACATCCAAGCTAGTACTGTACAAGACCATGGTCTTGTGGGGAGGGAGTATGTACCAGACACGCGCACTAGATTCACTTCCTCCTCCATCATAACTTAATTGTTCCGACGAGCACTACACGATTCGGCCGAAGCAATGGAAACACCAACACAGGAAGTAGGCCGAGAGAAATAAAACACTAGTGTTGGTTGGTGATCACCACTTTAAATTAATTTTATTGTTCGTTTCTTATCAATATACACAGTTTTGTTTGGACCGCGGTCACTAGAGGAATTGGTGTTTATTTATTTAGTGGGGAAATGTACACATTAAAGATTAACAATACGAGTAAGTTAATTGATGGGAACTGGACCGCGATGGGAATATTCGGTGGCTGTGACACTTTTGGGCCAACGTACTCAACACTACAACCACGACTCCGGGGTGTTTTAATTCGCGACTCGACTATATTCGCGTCACTGTGCGCACCGGTGAGCAAAAGTTGGCATGACCATTGTGGTCAGCGGATGGAATTCGACTCAACGATATTTAATCGTTTTGGGGTGAGTTTTCCCAAGAGAGAAAGTGTATCTCGTGGTAAAAACAAGGAAGAAAGACTTGGCAATGTATGCGTATGTGTGAGTGAAGATCACATTGGTTTTTTTCATACACAGGGCCATGGGAATGAACCTGAAACAAAGAAAGGAAAAAGGGATCGTAGAGTTCTTTGTTTATGTGAGAGGTTACTGGGAAACGAATCCAGAACTATGTAGAATAAAAGGAATTTATGGCCTGAGAGTTCAACTGAGTAAACAAGTTGGAACTCATTAGATGGTAGGTGCATTTGGGATACTAGAATGATTGAGTTGTTTGCGTATCGCCAGAATGTCTGATGAAGGACAGCGGTCTTTTGTTTGCACATTGCGTGCTAAGGAAATTAGTTTCAGCGTCTATTGCGCTAATTATATGCAGCTGCTTGGCTTGTTGGGAGAAAAGGTCGCCAGCCAATGTGTATGAAAAGGGATTTGTTGTACACTTGAATGAAGCTGGGAATAGGCGATGCAATGATCATTATCCCTGGTTGGGATGGTTACATGATATGGACCCGATAATTTTATTACAGGGAATTTATGATAAGATAAGAAAGAACTCTTACAGGAATTTATATGCGAGGAGATGCAAGGTTTGGCGGAACCGCCACAGGCTTACCAGTACTCATGTATCGATCTCAGACCTGGGTGCTCAATAAAAGACACTCTGAACTCTTAGCCGCGTGAGGAAGTTTTTAAGGAGAATTGTTGGTCCCGTATGTGAGGGAGGACGATTCCGGAGACGCTACAACCATGAGTTGTATGCAATCTATCTTGAAGCCAATGTTGTAAGCAAAATCAAGCTCGGTAGACTCCGGTGGGCGGGACACCTAGCTCGAATGAGCGAAGAGGAACCTGTCCGGAAAGTCCTTTGTGGCAGGATGTATGGAAGGAGACAACGCGTCTGCGATGAACGGATGGCGTAGACCAGGGTGTCCAGAGCCTAGTAGTGCCAAACTGGATGACATCGGCTCGAAATCGGGACCGGTGGAGAGATTTGTTAAATAAGGCCAAGACCGGATCCTGGCTGTAGTGCCGATGATGATGATGATGATGAGGACGAGAGGGGAGCAGAGGGAATGGATGACCATTTCTTGAGGACAATTGCAGCGATACCACCGGGCTTCGGTGTAAACTCGTCTTTGAGTTGCAGCAGCTTAGATTCAATTAAGGATTGCTCAACTAAGGAATGATGACTGTAATGGTGAACAACAGTGGTAAAAACCGCACTCCTGGTAGCGTAACAGTCTTACCCGTTTGTTTATTTTGGACTCCACAAGAAATCTATCTCGCGAACCAGTAAGAATAATCTGGTACTGGTTAAAAATCACATCTTCGGTGATGAGATGACATTAATAATAACGCAAAGTACATTGGGATATAAAATTGGATGACATTGTCTTGAGACCTGTAGTGAAAGAGACGAAGTCAAGGACGGATTCTTTTTGCAGATTTGGATGAATGAGAAAATACGGTTTTGGATCTATGTTTTGACTAAAATGCCGTCAATGCGAATCAACGGAGTTGTAGAGAAAGGGCTCGGGGGAAATTTAAGGTAGGTTGTTGAACTATGATGGGCCAGCAACAAAAAAATCATTCGTGGATGACTGATTGAGGTGAGGGCAAAGAGGTTAGCAATAGTAACAGGGTTAGGTGAGGTATGACAGTTTAAAGTAAGTGATATCATCGAGTAACCATCGAATTTACGCTTGATGAACGATGATTACGATGAACTGGAAATAGGTTTAGGGATCATTTTTGAAATTGGTCTGAGTTCTGGTATGATAGTTGCGATAAAGGGTATTAAAAAGTTCCGTGAATTGGAGGAACAGCCAAAAAATAGAGTGTAGTCGGGAATAGTTCGATTTTAAGAGAAGGTGACCCATAATTTATTCATTTTGTTACGCAGGGAACGAAGCTTGTGATTGTACCAAAGAGGGGAAGAGGTTGATTTTCTTTGTCTAGAATAGGCAACGAACAGGAAAATGGAGTAAAGGATTTCGGTACATAAGTGGGTGATCGTAGTTGAACGAAAGGCGGCCAAGGTAGTTAAATGGCAAAATAAGCATATCGTTGGGGAATGTCCCTTGGGGAAAGAACAGCTACCGGATAACAATAAGTTATCCTGCGTCCTGTGTAAAAATACAAGTCAAACTGCCAACTTTAAACGTTTTCCTAAATACCAACAACTAAAAGTAAAGTTGGACGCTAGAAAAAGGCAAGTTGAAGAAGAGAAATGAATGAAAACTCATTTTTACAACAACTTCGTGGCATCTAGTATGTCATACGCCCGCCAATACTGGAACAACTACGCAACAACATAAAAATGTCTGCACCACAGCCTTGAACAGACATATCCGCAATTTTACTGCCCATGCAACCAAACTTTCCGCGTTTGAAAAAAAATTCACTGAACAGGCGGCCCGACTGGATACTATCTATTCAAGACGGTTTCCAGATAACTCAACACCATAGCCATAATGTTCTCTTCGGCTGAATTAACCCTCTAAATTATTGCTGTGAATGTCAATTCACTAATCCGAATGGAAAGAAGAGATAATCTGAACAATCTTTTGGAAGCCGAACGCCCACATTTACTGTTGGTTAGCGAAACAAAGCTGAACCAAAAGCGCAAATTGGGCTACAAAAATTATAAAGTTATCAGACGAGGTCGTCCAAACCCCACTCAAGGAGGACGAGTCCCCGTCTTAATTAAGAAAGGTCTGCAACACAAGGTCGTTTATAGCACAGATGTACACAAGTTCCAGTTACTAGAATCCTGTTACGTATTGTTACGGACCGACCTTGAGTCCAGGTCCCCCCAACATCCACTAATCCCCTTTCGTTAGTTTCCCCTCTTCACCTCTAAAAGGAGAACAATTCGCCAACTAGCTAATTTGCATAAACTACTTTGTGCAAATTCTACTTGGTAGAGAAAAAATAATAAAACGTCGTTGGCGCCAGATAAAAAATAAAACGTCAACGGCAATAAGCAAAAATTCGACATTCGACGTTAAACGATATACGCGAGTACACCTGAAAATTGGATTTCTAAGTTGAACTTTTAGCAAGTGGAATAAATCTTCTTACAAAATAATAAAACCAGATTCAACTAACCGAAGCTGAACAGGGGAGCAGCCACTCAACGCCCCCTGCACCCAGTCGCAGCACACAACAGCAGCAGACCCACCAGCAGTTGACAAGCAGCCACTGCAGCGACCGCTCAACGGTCGACTAAACTCGCGTAAGTCACTTAACTAATAATAATATTACCTATATATATAATACATATAAACATACCTATATTAGTTAATTGTTATTAAAATAATTATAACAATCCTGCATTATAGATATTCCTTTCAAATGTCAAAGGAATCTATATATGGCCTGTGCTTATGCTCCTGAAGCTCCCCAGGTTACACAATTTAATAATGAACTTAATACCCTGTTTCGAAGCCTCAAGTTAGACTCAGAAAATAATTATTTCTTTATGGCAGGAGGTTTTAATTCCAAGCACAGTGCTTGGGGTAACCTTATATCGAACATAAGAGGGAATGGGTTGTTCGACTGATGGCAAACAAATGCCATCGAAGATAAACTAGGATTGTGCGCTATGAGTACGCAGTTTTATACAAGAGGAAATTCCTTCTTGGATTTACTTTTGCTGGACGGGCGAATACAACTAGTAGACACGGATCTAACCAGTCGGAATTGTCTACGTACAATCGAGTACGGTAGTGATCATTACGGACTTGATGCCATATTTCATATTCCAAACGGACACTCACTACTTGAGCAGTATGACCAGATACATTCTTTCAATTTCCGAAAAACACACTGGTCGCGCTTTGATCGGCTAATGAAAAAAGAATTACGCTTCAATGGTGTAGATACACCGAATGATAGAAATCTTCATAATGATTAAATTGATCATTATCTCTTGACGATGAACAACTTTGTTACTAATACAATAAATCGTTCTATCCCAAAATTAGCTCACATGGAGGGACACACCAACCCATTGAAACCCAACGATAGTCGCTCTGTATAGGCAAAAGAGAATTCGGCTCTCCAAACTGAAACTGCTTTATATAGAGTGTAGCGATCCAATTTGCCAGGAAATAAAAATAAGTCACTAATCAAAAACCTTCAAAAAGTGATCAGTGAAAATTAGATCAGTAATTAATGAAGAATGGAACAATAAAAATCAAGCCATTAAAGCCAGCAAACCGAATATGTTCCCACAAATAAATAAAGTATTTAGAAAAAAGGATTATAATGACACTACATGTCTGCGTGTCCTTCGAACTCCGGAAAACTGTCAAACACTGCTGAACACAGGACTTACCCTCGAACCCATCAACTCCAACGAAGCACTAATATTGGTAGAGGATCCGCAAGACAAAGCGAACTCAATCGATGCCTGTTTCGAGGCAGTGTACAAAGTGAACGAATCTGGTCATTCTAACCGCGACTTCGAAACCAGGGCCCTCCAAAATCATACTTCGCTATACAATGAGATTAACAATTGGCGTCTCGGAAACAGAAGTTTCAGTACTTTTAAGGAAAGCAATAAAGCAGATGAGCACACGGACATCCACAGATCCACTAAGAACAACAAAACTTCTGATACAGATAGTATTCCAAACATTGTTTGAAAAAACTTGCCACTTGCAGCAGCGAATGTTTACACTGCTTTGTTCAACGACGCTCTAAATAAAGCATATTATCCAATCAGTTGGAAAACTACCGTAGTCCATCCCATCCCAAAAAAGGCGAGGACAGGAGCAATCCAGTCAATCTTCGTTCGATTAGTTTGCTCCCAAACGTCAGCAAGGTATTCGAGAATATTATAAATAGAGCATTGATAAATTGGTGTGACGGAAATTGTGTCATACCGAACACCCAGTTTGGTTTTAGATCGCAATACAATGTAGCTCACGATACGACAAAACTTGTCCCGACATACAGTGGAACAAGGAAAATGCACAGGAGCCTGCTTGGTTGCCGTTTGAAAAGGCTTTCGACACTGTATGGTTGTAGTGCCGATGATGATGATCTACGATATGATAATGGGTAAACAGTTTGTGGTGAAATGTGGAGACGTAATCTCTAACAAAACCTTTCAACTCTAAAACAGTTGGCAGCAGTGAGCAGTGAATTCCCCATTCTATTTAACATTTACACTAGCGATCCAGTTGGTTCTCTCAACCATGCCATTGCATACGTCGATGAGATTGTGGTGTATAGGTATGGAGAAAAGATTGACGTCATCAACACTTCTGCAAGATGACCAATAGAATCAAATGTTTTTACGACAACTGGAAATTAAAGACAAATTTCCATGAAACAGATACTATCCTTTTCAGAACGCCTTTGTCCAGCCTATCGAGGGATACAAAACAGAATTGGACAACATTTTTTTATCGTAGAAAGTAATAATCTTTCCTTACAAGTAAAAACTGTAGTTAGATACCTTGGTATCTAGTTTGATTAGTATATTTACTTTGATAATCACATAACAGAAGTTTTTACTGTAGCTAAAAATGCATATGCTATAACAACAAGTGCCTTCCGTAGCAGTCTTCTAGACCCCGAAGTCAAAATAATTTCATACTCGGCATTCCGACCAGTATTGGTGCGTGTCTGCCCGGTATGGTATAACATATCCCCGTTCTACATGGCGAAGATTCGGGTGTTCGAGTGGTAGTGTTTGCGTTCCTGGCTCGGAATGTATACAGCAGAGTTGCAACATAAGAGGTTCTCCAATCCCAATAAATTTCTGTACGACAAATAAGTATTAAAGAGAATAGATAACTTCATAATGGAAATGATCAGTGGTCACACAATTACAACCACAATTTCGCCCACTTAGCGCGCACAACGCCAACCCCAATCTCTTTCGTCGGCCCATTTATTAGTAAAAGGTAGCCTCCCAAAGGACACATAACCTGAATTCATTCTTCTATGCAGATAATGCATAACCGAATTCAGCCCTTTCATGCCATATGGCAACATAATTTGATAAGCCACATGAGATTTCCTATCGGAAATCAAAAATCTCATGCCTGGTTAGCACCAGCAAAGTGTGGGTAAGCGACGCTGTTGCTACATAGCGGAACGGCTTGGGGTATCGCGAATTCTTGTAGTTTTTTATTTGTCTACGCTGATATTTTCCCAAGCCAAGGCGTCCTTTGACCTGCGCCAGACACGGCTATTCTCTGGGGATCAATAAACTCAGTGTCATGTGAATAGTAGGAAAAATATGGGTTTTCTACCCACCCCATTTCCCCTTCTCGGAGTGCATTTTTTGTGTTGCACTGTGGGGGCAATCCAAATACCAAACTGTATCATGCGGTCACCGTACTGGTTTCGCTTTCGTTGCATGCGAAAGCGAATCAAGCCTGAGATCATCACGCTCTCCGTTTTAGTTTTCCCATTTTTCCTAAGTCCATTGACTGTTGGGGAAATTCGCAAGAGTTTATTCACCTCGATGGGTGGGGAAATGGGAGAATGCGGATGAGTGTGCGATCAAGATTGGTTGATCGTGTGGAGAAAGAGAGTTCCGAGGTAAGCTGCCAGTTAGTCGAGTGAATCACTGAACCACACACACGGGTCAATTAAGTCTCTGCGCGAGTGCAAAAGTTTCTCCTCACCAGAATTATTAATTCCTCATCAGTCCATTATTTAAAGTGCACCAAATATCAAATAATATTCATTAAAAAAAAGAGGTGTCGAAGCGTTCGTAGCAAATTTAGAAATCGTTTGTGAGTTTATATTATAGATATTGTTAAGAAAGAAAGAGATCCCGTGAAATAATTGATATACCAAGAACCACCAGCAGAGTGTACATCGTGTATGTGCTGATACCAAATATACAGGATTCAATTGTTGTCCACGCTAAGTGTTATTTTAGTACGTAGATTTTCTTTTACATTGTGATCACCAAATATAATGACATTTATGTTTTACTAATAAAAGTCCACGGCAATTTGGAGAATTAGCAAAAACAAATTGGAAAATAATAAAATAAAAAGAATATTTAAATAACAAAGAATACCAGTGTGTTTTTATTTTTTTCCTTCTCTTGGTGATTGATTCGGTCTAAGATTTATTCATAAACTGACGTGTTGGGGATATTGTGAAGCCGTGCCCGTGTTGTACGTCCGAGACGCCGTGCTTCCTCGTTAGAGGGAAGAGCGTGGACCTTTTATTTTAATTTCCAATCTCAGTCTTTCTGTCCGTCTTCTTTCGCGAACATTAATAAATCTGTTGATTTCTTCTTTTTATTTCTTTTCTTTTTTATTTCGTTCTAATAACTTCCTTTTACAATTTTCGTCTTCTATTAGCTTTAATCTCCAATCTTTCTCGACTGTCTATAATCTTACTCGACTCGTCTGTATCTATTCTGTATCTCTATTTCTTCTCGACTGTATCTCTAATCTCAACTCTTTACTCTCAACTCTCAACTCTCGACTGTATTTCTCAACTAACTTTACAATGAAATTTTCCCTCTTCTTATATAACTTTGTGTTCTAATTTACTGTAACAGGCCAATTGAAAAGTCCCCGGCCTGACCTATAGATGGCGGCATTAGAATTAAATCCATATGATTTGTAGTTAGCCCCAACCTTCAAAAGATGCATGTATAAATTTGACAGATGTCGGATCATTAGTTTGTGAATTATAGTATTTTGAGTGAAGCAACTTCTGTTATTGTGAAAAAAATGGATAAAAAGGAATTTCGTGTCTTGATAAAATATTGCTTTTTGAAGGGAAAAAATACAGTTGAAGCAAAAACTTGGCTTGATGACGAGTTTCCAGACGTCGCCCCAGGAAAATCAACCATCAAGGATTGGTATGCTAAGTTTAGACGTGGTGAAATGAGCACCGAAGACGGTGAACGCAGTGGATGCCCAAAAGAGGTTGTTACCGACGAAAACATTAGAAAAATCCACAAAATGATTTTGAATGACCGTAAATTGAAATTGAATGAAATAGCAGGCACTCTAAAGATATCAACTGAACGTGTACATCATATCATTCACGAATATTTGGGTATGAGAAAGCTCTGTGCAAAGTGGGTGCCGCGCGAGCTCACTTTTGACCAAAAACAACGACGAGTTGATGATTCGGAGCAGTGTTTGGAGATGATCAAGCGTAATAAACCCGAGTTTTTGCGTCGATATGTGACAATGGATGAAACATGGCTCCATCATTTCACTCCGAAGTCCAATCGACAGTCATCCGAGTGGACTGCACACGATGAACCCGCCCCAAAGCGTGGAAAAACGCAACAGTCGGCTGGCAAGGTTGTGGCGTCTGTATTTTGGGATGCGCGCGGAATAATTTTCATTGACTATCTTGAAAAAGGAAGGACCATCAACAGCGACTATTACACAGCGTTATTGGGCCGTTTGAAGGACGAAATCGCCGAAAAACGACCGCATTTGAAGAAAAAGAAAGTGCTGCTTCACCAAGACAATGCACCGTGTCACAAGTCAATGAAAACGATGGCAAAAATCCATGAATTGGGCCTCGAATTGCTTCCGCATCCACCGTATTCTCCAGATCTGGCCCCCAGCGACTATTTCCTGTTCTCAGATCTCAAAAGAATGCTCGCTGGGAGGAAATTTTCGTCGAATGAAGAGGTGATCGCCGAAACTGAGGCCTATTTTGAAGCAAAGGACAAATCGTACTACAAAAAAGGTATCGAAAAGTTGGAGGGTCGCTATAATCGGTGTATCACCCTTGAAGGGAATTATGTTGAATAAAAAAAACGAATTTTGCCAAAAAAATGTGTTTTACTATGGGAGGCTGGGGACTTTTCAATTGACCTGTTAAATTATTACTTGAACAAAATCAATTTTATCAAACTTGACTTTTAATTTTGAACAAACTTTGAACGAAAATCAAAGAGCCATGTTTCAAATGAAAAAAAGGGGCATGTTATGAAAAAAGGGACATGTATGAAGTGTACTGAAACTGATTTGATATAGAATATAGTGGATGTTTATTTATGATATATATTAAATGAGAATATTAGATATGTTAAGACAATGTTTTAAGGATGTGTTAGATAAATAATGAGATTCAGTGTTAAAGTTAATAATTATAAGGACAGTAGTATTCTGGAATACTACATCCCAACCTTCTTCGAGAAAGAAAATTATCCTTGAAGAGAATAATTTTCTTTGTAACTATAGTTTAATTAAGGAATTGGGTTTTCGTTTAATTACAATTGGTTTTCAAAATAATAGGTTTTCAAAATTAATTTTCCATCAAAGGTTACAATAATTGAATTTCAAAAAATTTTTAACACTAGAAAAATTGTCTATTTACATTATATATATTAACTAAAATTAAATATTTCTCCTTGGAACTTTTTCTTTTCTCATCCAAAAAAATTTTAATATTTTAAAAAGTATGTTTCCTGTATGTTCAAAATTCTCTTTTTCATTCGAATATATATTTCAAATTTCAAATATATATAACTCGTTAAAAATTTCAATATATATATTAACTCTTTAAAAATTCGCTTTCTTCCCCCTCTTTAACTTTTTTTTTCCATTTCCTACAATTGTTTGATTTTTCCATATATATTGAATAAAAAAAACAAAGGCCATTTGTTAGGTGTGTACCTTTTCTTTAAATTTATGGAAAATTTTCCAAAACCGTTTTGGGTTCTAATTTTTAAGATAATTTTTAAAAATTGGTTACGTTGTGTGTATATGTTATTTATTTATTCCGAAAATAGTTTTATATTATTATTGTGTAAAATTTTAAATTTATTTCCTATTTTTATTTCCGAGTTCTCATCGGATACTATTTTGTGTATTTCGTAAGGACCCTCCCATAAGGAAGCAAGCTTATTTTTTTGTGTATGATTTTTTATGAGGACTTTGTCACCAACGTTGAATGTTTTATGGCTTGATCCTTTGTAGTAACACGCTTTAGCTTTTTCCTTTTTGTCCTGCAATATGCGGCGGGCTTTTAGCTCGTTAGCGTAGTTCTCATAGTTGTATGAGGTTTGTGGATTTGTGCTGATAGAATCCGGTATCCGTGCAGGAAAACCATAAAGTAATTCAAAAGGGCTAAATGCGGTACTACTATGAGGTGTCGTATTATACACAAACATTGAGTATGGTAGCCAGGTATCCTATGAAAGTTGGTCCTTGTTAACGTAGTGTCTGAGATATTCGGCCAACGTTCGGTGGCTACGTTCTAAAGCTCCATTTGTTTGGGGATGATAAGGTGTTGAATGTATCTTTTTGATTTTCAGAATCTTACATAGTTCCTTAAAAAAGTGGCTCAGGAAGTTGGTGCCTTGGTCAGTTAATACCGCGTCGGGTATTCCAAAACGACATACAATTTTCTCCACAAAACTACGATCTATGGTGGGTGCTTCCGCATTTGGTAGCGGCATAGCTTCAGTGAACTTTGTTAAATCATCTTGAAAAGTTAAGATGTACTTATTATCTTCGTACGAGGGTTGCCTCTTATGTTTCGGGATTTGGCAACCCTAGTGTTGCAATCCGGCAATTGACAGCTCTGTCGTAAAGTTGGACATTTTTGAGGTTATACGCACTCAGAACGTTTTGACATACGAGCGCTATTTGTGTTGTTTACAGTAACTTAAAAGATTCATCTCGGCCCAAAAATGGAATTAAATCGTCAACATTTTCGTGCGATTATTTTTTACAACTTTCGGCGTGGATTAACTCAGCAACAGTGCATGGATGAACTTAATTCAATTTTTGGCGATGAAGCTCCATCAAGGACCAGTGTTTATCGATGGTATGGTGAATTCAATCGTGGTCGTAGTTCACTCCAAGATGAATTTCGTGAAGGTCGTCCAAAATCAGTTGTTGTTCCGAAAACCATTGATGCTGTGCGCGAACTGAAATTGGAAGATCGTCATGTGACCTATCGTGAGATTGAGACAACCTTAGGCGTTAGTGGGACCAGCATACATTCAATATTGCATAAACATTTGACTGTCAAAAAAATTTGTTGGCGTTGGGTCCCATACAATTTGTCAATCGCCCAAAAAAAGGCTCGTGTCAATTGGTCGAAAGAAATGCTTAAAAAATACGGTCGCGGTGCTTCGAAACACGTCTATGACATCGTGACAGGTGATGAATCGTGGATTTACGCGTTAGAGCCCGAAAGTAAACAGCAGTCGACTGTCTGGGTGTTTCAAGATGAGCCAAATCCAACAAAAGTTGTTCGCGCACGAAGCACTTCCAAGCAAATGGCCGCCTGTTTTTTCGGAAAAACTGGACATGTCGCAACCGTACCACTAGAACAACGCAGAACAGTCAATTCTGAATGGTACACAACCATTTGTTTGCCAGTTGTCTTCCAAGAAATCAGGAAAACCAACCGCCGAAGACGGATCACTCTTCACCGCGACAATGCGAGCTCTCACACATCGGCTGCGACAACTGCATTTTTGAGCACCCAAAACATCGATTTGATGGGTCATCCGCCGTATAGTCCTGACTTGGCACCGAATGACTTTTTTTTTATTCCCGTACGTAAAAAACAAACTGAGAGGTCAACGTTTTTCGACACCTGAAGAAGCGGTTGCTGCATTCAGAATGCATGTGTTGGAGATACCTCAATCAGAGTGGCAAAAGTGCTTCGACAATTGGTTCAAACGCATGCAAAAGTGTATAGATCTTCATGGGGAATATTTTGAAAAACAATAAAGTGATTTTCGATGATCAATATTTGTTTTTGTTCTCTAATCCCGAAATATAAAAGGTAACCCTCGTAGTTGCAAGTCTCGGAAAGTAATTTAGATGGGTACACAATGACGGTTGTGGATATCATCTGTGTCAATGGAACATGGTATCTATGGCGACGTCAGTGTCGAATGTTAGTGTGAAAATCTACACTAATTTGAAATGCGAGTTTTGGTCGCTTATGGAAAAACGCATTGATACATGTATGAATGCCCTTGTAGGGAATAAAAAAAATTCTTTTTAGGAATTTTAGGGTAATGCTTGTATGCATTAATTGTCCTTGGAAAAGGAAATGTTTTAGCTTAGTTTTATTAATTTATTTATTTTAGTCTTAATTTTTAAATTGTTGTTTATATCCATAATAGTTTTGTCACTGCGAACAAAACTCCAATACTCATTGTACGCCGAAAGGCAGAAACAAAAAAACTTAGAGTGCTTGCAAAGTGTGAACATAAGAACAATATTTGTAAAATAGGACATGCATTACTCCTACATAAAGGAAAATGTATAATTTGATTTTGAATTAAAATAAATGCGGACTTCAAATCGAAAAAAAAAAAAACCTTTAATGTGAATCAGTGTGCATGCTAATCTCAGTTTTGGTCATATATATTGCCTTGTTAATTGTAGCGCGAGTGTATGCATTCTTCTTTTGCCACGGTACATTAACATTTAAAACTATTTTACCAGAATTTTGTATAATTTATTAAACCCTTCCTTAGAATGCAATACAAAGCGCCATCATGTACATAAATTATTCTAATATCGTCGGTTACCTCCATCTTATCCCCTGAAAATCGCTTATAGTGTAGATTAAAACAAATCGGTTAAATGAATAATGAACAACGAATTCCTCACAAATTCAATTTTACTTCGATGCAGATTGACTAGGTAAATCTCGTCACCGATATAAAAAAGAAATGCTTAAACAAGGGTTCTACAAGTTGGCTTACAAAGCCGAATATTATAGTTAGGCATTAGACTGGATATCGCTTTATTTCCGTATAAATAATCCGCCGCTTTAGTACTTCCACAACCAAATTTCCCATCCAGTTGGGGGTATATGATGAGCTCCCAATTAATGTGCCTATAAACATCGGAGTCGCTGGCTAATTCTGCGATGATGAGAGCGGATTAACTTGCTAATGTCAATCCCTTTATACAGCTATTTGTAGTCCAGATGAATCCGGTGTGGTACTTGTACTACAATATCCGAGTAATTTATTGAATATGTTATACGTATTCAGTACAAATATGTACGTCCCATCCCAAAATCCCTGTAGCCGTTACAGCAATTTTGACTTAACTGACACCCTAGGACATTAACAATTACCTCCCTATCCACCCAGCCCACTGTTGTTTTGCTGCCCCCCATTTAGTGAACAACTGGATGACTATAATCATTTCCTGAGGCAATTCGCCTCAGATTTACCCTTCTCGTTACATAATCTATTCAGCAGACATTAAACTAAACAGAAAGTCAACGAAAGTTATATACGTACAACGTATAGCGAAGAGGTGACGGGTCATGCCCAACTAATAAGAACACAAACTAACTAACACCCTGCGATGGTACTTGGGGGTTGTAAATATTCTTGAAAGTTTATCGCATACTTAAGTTTAGCTGAGGCGACGCAAGGTGCGGGCTTGATTCTTAATCATTTAATGTGCTAATGTGGTCTTGTCGATGAATGGGTGAATAGAAGACTGTCTCATTGTCCTCATCGTCTGTACTGACTGTGCCAGATCACGGAATATAATAGTGAATTATCCTGGCTGATTATCTGCCCTACCCCGGCAAAAGTAATTGGAGACTTAAAAAACGAGGTGTGACACGAGTCTCAACTTATTCTTTGTTACTGTCTTGTCGGTTATTTATGGGCTCAGGTTGGGGGTTGAGTATAAACACAGAGTTGGTGAGTTTCGGTGCTTGTTCTCGGAGTAGTACAATGCTTTCCATCTTGACGTGCATCATATAAACTAAATGTTTCAAGAGCACTTCCAAAAAAAAAAAAAAAAAAAAAAAAAAAAAACGACATGGAAGTTCTAAAATGCTTTTGGAAGTTTAGGCATATGTCATTATTCTATTCTGTAATTTGTCCATAAATTAAGAATAATTAATCTAGTTGTAGTTGAAACCATTTGATGGATGGGACGTTGGACAGAAACTTCACTTGGATACAAGGGCATCGGTGAATTCACGGTATGGTTATTTGTGCTTGACCTATATTAATAAAGATCGGTGCTTTGTTGATAGGATCAGATCTTTTTGAATATAGACCAGTAGGACTTTTGCTTGCAATTACGGGAATGTAGCAAAAGTGAATAACTATAATATTTCACAAAAAAAAAAAGAAACTAAATAGTATAAAAAGGTCACCATTCATCTTTTTTCAACCGAGCAGCTCAAATGTGGAATGTTTCGCTTATTCATGAGTCACCTCTTTTCCTCGTCTTTTCTCTCTTTTGGCGCTGCGACAGTGGTTTGGCAGTTTAATTGCTTTTATTCACGTGTAAAAGAAAAGATTAGAAAGAAAGGATACATAGATGATATCATTCACTGTGATTGCTTTACTCATAAAATGAACAAATTCCTGAAAAGTATTTGCTTTAAAGGCACTACACAACATCAAATTTTTAAAATCGCTTTTTAATCTTCTTATGTGGTTAAGTGATTAAGTGCAAAGGAAAAAAAAAAATGCGATGGCAATTATATGGTCAACAATGGTCTCTAAGAGAATCTTTTATACAACGAATGCTTAAAAAATTACGATACTGAGCCAAAAACTCCTCGATTATGCAAATTCCGTCGTTACTACTTCGAAAAACGTCCACTCCCAACATTTTTACCCGTTGGGGGCCACCAATTGAGTTACGTGAATTTCCCTGCTTTTGGTAAATTTCTGGTTGATAAAAGTACTGTGGGGAGGAGAAATATAATGCCTGACACGGTCACACGGTTCACTTCTACCCCATCAATCACGAAACGTAAGTTCCAAAACACAACAAAAAATCGTTCACGAGAAAGAAATAAAGTAAACGGAAAACACTGTTTGGTGGCGGGTGATCACCGCTTTTTATACTTTAATGAATTTTATTGTTTTACGGGGTTACACTTAATGTAATGACATCTTCTTTCGTTAATGAAATTTCAATGGTGTCTACTTGTTTTTAGTTGTACATTTGAATCGTTTTTAATTAATGCGCACTGGTTTTATATTTAAACTATTCGTCTCCGAACAACTCTGTACCTCGCGGACGCACACGACTACACTCGGGGATTTAAATTGACGACTTGACTCCGGTTTAATTACGCTACTCCGCCGTGCGACGGAGAGCGGAAGCCGAACCGACTTGCTCGGTTGGATGGTGGCAAACGACTTGAATATTCAACCCACGTTTGGGATGGGTTTGGTGGTGTGGTGAAAAGGAAATGAAATTTCTTTTGACCAGTGACCAATGGAAGGCGATCTCTGGGAAGCGATGGTGTATGTGTGTGTTCGTACACATCACCGTGTTTATCGATGCGTTTAGCCAAGGATAAATGGAACCTACAACGAGGAAAAAAAGAACAAAGGGGAAACGACATAAGGCGTCTTTCGGTAATGAGGGTCAGCTGTCTAAATAGCAGCCACTCATTAGATGCTAAAAGGGATTGCGATCATTTATACAATAGAGATCGTATATCGTCTCTCTGCCGACCGGGAGAATCCGATTCTTTTGTTTGCATATGTTTATGCTATTGAATCCAATCCGACGGCAAAGCGCGACGTCGGTGATTGTTTGAAGATTCAAACAAAGTAATATTTCCGCGTGAAGTGCTTGCAACTGAATCAATAGTTGCAAGTCTTCGGAAAGTAATTTAGATGGATACACAATGACGGTTGTATATACCATCTGTGTCAATTATGCATGGCATCTATGGCGACGCCAGGATCGAACTATAGTGTGAATATCTACACTAATTGGAAATTCGGTTTTTGGGTCGCTAATGCAGAGATTCATTGATAATGTATGAATACCCATGTAGGAAAAATTCTTTGCAGGCATTTTCAGGTAATGGATTGAAAACATTAACTATCGCTGGGAAGGGAATGTTTTCAGGTGCCCATGCAAATGCGTTGGCGGGAAACAATGGGAGTTGGGTTGTAATAATGGGGTTCTACTGATAAGTTAAGAAAGAAATCTTACGGAGAATTGTATGCGAAGGGATGCATGAAAGGTAAGTTTTCTTTTCCAGGGGCTTTTTTAGATTACAGATTTGATCTCGTTAATGCATGAAGCATTTAAGATGCTAATGCGATTGCATTAGTGAAATTAGGAGATTGGGTGCGAGTTATGGGGATTTTTTAGGAAAGCGTGGGGTTTGGCGGAACCGCCACAATAACAAATTATTTACGGGGAAACCATTAAAAATGCATAAACATGCATAGAAATCATAGGGTCTGTGGCGCTTTTAACAGATACACACTCAATACACAAGCAAATAGTGAAGAACACCGAAAGGAAATCGAATAAGAAAAAGCATCAGAGCCGTATACCATAGCGATAATATAACAATTTCACATCAGTTGACTGTACTTGAGTTTAGAAATCGAATTGGTTCCATTTTTTAGTGATTCTAACCGCCATAGCGTCAGTTCGAATCACACGCTCTTCACTATCGTCGCAAACGCTACATGTCTATTAATACCAACGAGCATCATTCCCACCAACTCGACACATGCTGCAAACAATACAAAGCGAAGCCTTTGTTCAAGGCAATGATTCCTTAAAAGAGAATCGGTGGAAAGGTCCACTGATTAACAGTGGAGAACAAGACGTGATTTAATCAAGCACTCTCTCTCTCTTTCTGTCTCTCTCTATCACGTCCTCCCTCGTTGTTTATATATAGTTGTACAAGTCCATATACCCTGGATAAACAATCGACGAAAGGGTCACGCAAACAAGGCAGCAACCGGTAGAAGTACTGCAAACGATGACCGATACGCCGTAACGGATGAATGATGATAAAACGGCTAGCGGGACAACAAGAAAATACACACGAAGGATTTGAGCGGGTCATCGCAGCGCAAAGACCAAACCAAAAGTGCGAGGAAAAGATCCGTATTTTAGGCTTACGAACAGTCCGTGAAGGGATCACCACCGATCTAAACGAGATGTAATCGATGGAGTTGGGAGGGACAGAAGAAAGCCTCATGATGAAGAAGGGAGACCAAAACATTCCGAGATAGTCCTTACACAGATACTGAAGCAACGAGTTGCCGTGGAAGGATTTTTATTTTATCTCCACATTTATTTAACAATTCAATTACAGATTTAACTTAAGACTAAATGTTAACTTCTATTTTACAAATATCATCCTTACATTAACTTACTGGCTCTTCGCAAGCACTCTAAATTATACATTATCATTTTTCTTATGCCTTTCGGCGTACAATAACTAGTGTGTTTATAACATGTCACAATAATTGATGTCTTCTTTTTAAAATGTGCTTTCTTCGTTTTATATCATGCATTATTATAATTTATTATTATTATTTTTAATATATATATATATATATATATATATATATATATATATATATATATATATATATATATATATATATATATATATATATATATATAGGGGTTGACAAGCAAACATTTAAAAAAAACGAAACAAAACGTACAAACATAAACAAGGAATACAAATTAAACTAAAAAATAAAAAATAAAAAATAAAAAAATAATTGGGAATCGGGGATAGAGGGAAGGAAAGCGGTGCGCCTGAGAGGCATACTATGTTTGGCGGACGTATAGTCCTTTTTTAAGCACAAAATTCTCCACCCCTGAATACCTACCTCTTTGGAGTTAAGCTCCATCATTAATCGCGCATATAGTAAATATCGCGATATCAATTCAATATTAAACAAATTGAACTACACGCTCAATTTGTCCATGTTGAATTTAAGTTGAATCCAAGACGTGAAAGAACGAGCCATATGTTCAACACGCAGAATCCCCTGGATCCAAATCTGTGGACCAGATGACCGACTGTGGGGAGGAAGTATTGTGCCAACACGGAAACTCGGTTCACTTCCATCCACATCGTCGATCGTATTGTTCAGCTGCGGGAAGGTAAACCAGAAAAACACAAGCCGCTGGTGACGACACAACGTCTATAACAGGAAGAGGAAAACTTGTCCGAAACACACGGTCCACAAGAAGTAAATAATTGGCACGCACTTCTTATTTATTAGAAAAGGTTTATTTATTTAACGAGTGATAAAAGGTTCTTATATTTCACTTAACTTGTTATACTATCGCTTGACCTTCACAAATTTTAATTTGGTGCACACACACGACTCAGTGGAATATTGCGTCCGCAGCGCTACGGACTGCGCGAGTTGCACGACCAGCGTGGTGGGCGGATGTAATTTGTCTCCTCGATATTCAATCGTTGTCCAAGGAAAATTTGGGTGCATTCACTTTTACAGTGGTGATAACCGGATCTCATAGAGGAGATCGTCATTGTACACATGTATATGTGTACGTCGGTTCTTTTCATGGGTCGAATCCATGATAAGGAATCTGAAACAATGAAAGGGCATAAGTGCATTCACGAAATACGATTTCGGTAAAGCAAATAAAACCGAACCCGTCGGATGCTAATGGGATCTTTGTATACATGTGCGTCGCGGCTAAACAAAAAGACGACGATACGATGTGGAAATGTGCTAATTGGTTTTAGCTAGGTTACTGGGAAATGATGTTTATGGCATCGCTAGTAAGGGTAGGTATTGAATTATTTGCGTATCGCCAGAATGCCTGATGAAGGACAACCGTGGGGTTTGGCGGAACCGCTACACAACTTTCAAGTAAAGTTGTTGAGAATCATAAATTGCACGTCTGCAATGTTATGATCCTTCAAAGGTTTGTTTACCCAAACCATTTCTCACAATGAACATTCTTGCCCATTCGCCATAAAACGAATCGCACGTTCGTCTAAGCGTCCAACAACGTAGAGGATCATAAATGTGCATTAGCACGATCCTCTGTTGATTTTTCCTTGGTGTTTCATCTTTTGATTCCCCAGCCCGGAAAAAATATAGAAAGGAAATAGCGGCCGGCAAAAAGGGCCAAGCTGAAAAAAGGACATATCCTTCGATCTGCAGGATGAAAAAAAAAGTCTTCGTTCGGGGGTTGGTTCTAGACGATACGCCGAGACGGTGGAGGAGTTGGTTGTTGAGATTTGACCGGAACGGTCGGTTGATGGTCGGTGAGAAATACTAAAAGTGTCTTAAGTTCAGTCGGAGAGAAATACTAAAATTGTTTTGAATTGAGTCGGAGAGAAATACTAAAAGTGTCTTAAGTTGAGTCTGTTAGAAATAAATAAAAGTGCATCTAGTTGTTTCCTTAAACACCTACAATTGTCAGTAAATACACTTTTGTTCATAGTCATCTTTAACTTAACTTGACTGAAAGAATGTTCAATTTGCTCTAATCAATTCAATTTCAAACAAATTGAACTAAACGTTCAATTTGCTCACGTTGAAAACTTAGATAGGGTAATCGAACCAGAGGTTCGCCACAACAACCCCCTAAGATCCAAATGTGCGGACCAGATGTCTTTCCCCAAACAAAATCATTGAGAATCATAAAATGCGCGCCAGCAATTTTATGATCATCTAGAAATATGGTTACCCAAAACCATTAACACCATCAGCGTCGTTTTCCGTTTTAACCAAACCAAGTTAAAACAAACAACTCGCGTCATAAAACGAACTACATGTACGTTTATCGCCGACCGACACAAAGGATCGTAAATGTTCTTCAGCAAGATCTTTTCTTGATTGTTCTTATGTGTTTCCTCTTTCGATCCCAAATTTGGGAAAGACAAAGAAAGGAAAATCCTTTATCTGCAGGGTAAGAAAAGTTTTCGTCCGATGAAAAAACGAAAATTGATGGAGTGGGTAAAATATCTTGAAGGGCGTTGGTTTTTGAGATTTGACCGAGTTGGTCTGAAAGTGTTGCGTGGAGTGAATTTTGAGATTATGTCCGAAACAAAAAAATGAAAAAGTTAAAGTGGTGCGTAGAATTAATTTGAAATAGTGCCCGGAATAAAATTAATAAATTGAAGATTGTGCCGACAAATAGAAATTAATTTGAGTGTCCGGAACAATATTAATAAGTTCAAGTTGTGCCCATAGATGGGAATAAAGAAACAATAAATAACAATAAAATTTACTTTAGAATAAATAAATAGTTTAACTAAAGACAAAAGAGTGTTTTACTTAAAGTGGGGGATTCCAACGTGTGTGTGGTGTTTAAAGTGAGTGACAAAAAGTTTACTAAATGTGTGTGATCGTTCAGATCCGATGTTGTTTACACGTGTTCGTAGGCAATGGAACAACGAAGCAGGGCAGGAGGCAAAGACGAAGGAAGAAGCGACCAAATGCTTCGTTCGGTAATGAGGGTCATGTTTACGCTGTGCGTCGTCGCTATAATAGACGTTGGGGAAAAGGTGCTAATGGGATTGGTGGCAGAAACGAATCCCTTCCCTGCATTTGTATATGCAGGGTAATTAGTTGCGGCTGAAAAAGAAACTGGAGATTGTTTGTTAGTTTGGAACCAAACAATGAGTTGGATCTTATGCATGTTTACATGCGTAGGAATATGGTTTATGGCATCTCCATCTGGTATAGGAACCGAGTTCTTGTTTATACTAGAAAATGCTAGAGGATTCGGTCCGATTATAATGATTGGGATGCAGGTATTGTTTGTCGATTGGACAAACGAATCGCGGGTCGGTTTATTGCAGGTGTAAAAACAAGCTGTCCGACATAGCATTTTAAATGATAACAAAGGGTGCCGAATGATTTGGTATTCATGGTGCATATGCACATTAAAGAATTATTTTTAGGAATTTTAGCTAATGCGTTGTATGCATTAAATGTTTCAGGTATGCTGGGTGGAGATTGCGGTGCAGGTGTGGGAAAGTTGAAATTTGCCTGGGAACCGAAGGTACCGAATAGGTTTTGGGATTCCCGAAAATGTAGAAAAGAAATCTTACAGGAAATTATATGCGAAGAGATGCATGAAAGGTAAGTTTTCTTTTACAGGGACTTTTAGATTATACATTTGATAACCTAGATACGTAAAGCACTTAAGCCGATTGTGATGTAGTTATGGGGGCTTTTCAGGTAAGTGGGCCATGGGGTTTGCCGGAACCGCCACAGTATCCCTTGATGCACTGGACAGGGGCGTTCTGACTGTTGACACTCAACGTGTCTGTGTCCGTTTTTTTTGTTTGTTTATTTGTCCTCCGTTTGTTTATTTGTCCTCCGACGGAGTGGAGTTTTTTTTGTTTGTTTATTTGTCCTCGCGCACCCGCGTCGTATGAGACTGCTGCATTGCCCGGTATGCAGCATTCTAACGTTCAGGCGCTAGTTTGCATTCTTCATCAAACCAGTCGTTCCGATCTCTACGACTACTGTCTAAGATGGAGTTGGCAGTATTAATGACGGTATTCTTAAGGCGTGTCCATTTCTCTTCTACGCCCGGCATTCTGGCACCAGGACTTACTCTCCCTCCGTCGAGTTCTCCGAGGGCGAGTCTTAACGCATGACCAAAGGTGTTACTGGTATTCTCATTACGTAAGGCAGCCGTGTTGATTCGAACCTGATCCCCGGATGCGTATACGTCTCCGTAAGGTAATCCGCGCTCGGAAAACTGTACCAACAAGATAGTGGTTCGAGTCGACGTTGGCACCTCGGTACGTTCGTACCGTCATCAGGCTCGAGGAGTGGCGGCGATCTATCAACACGTGGTCAATTTGGTTGCGAGTGGCTCAACCGGGTGATACCCAGGTGGTTTGTGGATATCTTTACGCGGAAACCTGGTACTCGCAACGATCAAGTTTTTCGATGTTGCCAGTTCGATGACTCGTAGTCCATTGTCATTAGTGTTCTCATGCAAACTATGGAAACCTCTGTAGTGCCTGAAAACCGGCTCCCGACCTATTTTTGCATTCAAATCACCAAGAACGATTTTCACATCGTATCTTGCGCAGGCATTGAGGGCCCGTTCGAAGTTCTCGTAGTATTCTTCTTTTTCGTCGTCAGAGGACTCCTCTGTAGGTTCGTGAACGTTTATGAGGCTTTTGTTCTTAAACTTGCCTCGCACGCGAAGAGTGCATATCCTTTCATTTATTGCATTAAAGCCGATGATGACAGGCTTCAGTTTTTGGATGACTAGAAAGCCTACCCCGAGCACATGGTGTTTTGTGTGACTGCTGTAATAAATGTCATACTCTTTTCTTTGAATAACACCATTGGCCGTCCATCTTATTTCTTACAATGCTGTTATGTCAGCCTTATATTCGGACAGGGCATCGGCTAGCTGCTGTGCAGCTCGAGCTCTGTATATTGAGCGGACGTTCCATGTAAAAATTCTTAAATCGTTAACCATTTTCCATTCCGTGGTCGTCGTCGTGTATCCGGTCCGTATCCGAGGCTTGTTAAATTTACCATAATAATTCATTTTTACGGGCCTGGTTGTTAGCCTTGGGCCAACCTTTCTCAGGATGTCGCTGCATGCATTGGTTCACTACTTGGCGGGTGCCAAAGTAGCTATCCAGGGGTGTCACGTGGAGACTGCATGTCAACTTGGATTCAACAGGGACGGGGATCGTCCTGGCCTTCGCCGGGTTGAAAGCAATCAGTAACTTTGCCCTCTATGTTGGCACCCATCGCTTACACCGATTTTAAAAACATGGTTTTGAGAAAAATGGATTTAAAGTTTCAAAACCATTTTACATATGCAAAAAAAAAAAATGTTTTTAACTTACACAGAGTCACTTTCATTTTTTATTGAAAAATATACCAAAAATCAGAGAGAAATAAAGCAGAATTATGAAACGAGAAATGAGAAATACAAGAAAGTAATAAGAGGGGAGCTCCAGGTAGGCAGATGTTTGACCCTACTCTATAAACTTTCACTCGCGCAAAAGCGTCTATACCAATATGAATATAACACCGACAATATTTGTCGGATCGACTTGAAATTTTGTGTATAAAATATTTAATATATGTGCATTCAAAAAATTAAATAAAAAAATCCGTTTTTTTTTTTTAAATTCGAAGTGCGTTTAACCGCAATTGATTTTTTTTTTTCATTTTTAAAACATTTTTTATTTTCTTTTTATATTCTTAGGTTCTAAATTATATGCCAGACAAAAAATGCTTAAATTCTAGCTTAATTATCTTATATTAGAACTTACTGGTCCTTCGCAGGCGCTCTAAGCTAAACATTACTTAACAATTGTATATTTTTTGCCTTTCGGCGACAGAACTTTGTGGCAGTACTTATAATTATTTGAAAGAAAGAAAGAAAAATTTGAAAAACGTTGTCCATTTTTTTTGGTTTTTTTTTCTTAAAATTTAACTTACTTAATTTTTTTTTTAATTTTTAATTTTATTTAAAAGCACTTAACTTAACTTAACTTAAATCTTATACTACCCTAATTCTAGAAAAGCTAAGTATATGTAAGCTGGCTGATGATAGTGTGATTCTATACCGACATTGGTATCCAGGTCTTTATATGCCATTCAACCACCAGAACTGTCGACGCTGTCCAATACTATCGTCCCGGTCTCTGTGGGAGATAGCCCTACTGAAGCGCAAGAGCTCTTCTTCGGTGCGCGTTACTTCCCGGTCGTAGCACAATCGCTCGTCTACAGATGATCTACTTACATGATATAACCCCAATTGGTATGCGTCCCTTTGGTCCATAAATAAAGAATTTATTAACTACTTGATAGCAGCATACATAGCTATAAACCATTCCCATACATACCGTATCATCATCATCATCATCATCGTCATTATCGGGACTACAATCGGGATCCGGTCTTGGCCTTATTTAGCAAGTTTCGAGGCTTGTTAAATTTTCCATAATAATTTATTTTTACGGGCAAGGTTATTAGCCTTGCGCCAACCTTTCTCAGGATGATATATACCGTATGACCACCAATAATAAAATAAAAATTATGAATTAAAATAATATATATTAAAAAAATTATTAAAAAAAAACTCGTGGATAGCGACAAATTAATTAATGTTGCATTTTCTACTTCATGCATTCTCAAGTTAATAACAGTACCTTGGTAAAATATTGCACTGTAGCCATCGGGCATTTTCAACAAATAATGTATTGTATTGAATTTGAATCACTTTACGATGAGCTTTCACGATTTCCAAAACTAATTTTGCAGCACTTCACCTTATTGTATATTTACCAAAATTTTTTTAGACATCGACATTACAAATACTTGTGCAAGAACCCTGAATGCGGCAAATATCTGTTTCACCTCAAAACCACATCTTGAAATGTTGCATAATCGGCTGATCTGTCTTTATTTAGACTAATTGATGCAGGACCAGTAGTCTGCGTTACGACGGCTTTGACTTTATCTCCATTGCAGGTATTCCTCAGCTGAGAGATTACAACACATCTTCAATCCAACTACTCAATGGGTGTCCTTCATCCCAAAGGTTGTCTGTTACACATTGACCTCGTTATCAAGAGTTCATTTCAATCATAAAGATAGAAAAATAAAACAAGAAGGATAGGAATTACAATGAATGTGATTATGTCAAAGATGACTACGTGTTTGAAATCCTTATGGTTATGCAAGGGTGTCCCTCGCTATTTCCCTTATATTGCACCACTCGATATTTTCCTTTCAGTTCTAAAATAAAAACCTTTGCACTTGTAATATCTTAGACAAGGACGACAACTTGCCGATTTAAAGCATATAACTACAAAACAAAAAAAAAAACACGTATTACAACAACGGCAAAACGTGAAAGGAATGAAAAGTCAAAACGTTACAGAGATAAATGCTGATGGTGGTCTACTATATGCATTTCCGCCTACATCTGAATACGTGCAGCACTTGCAAAAAGTGTTTTTTATTAGAAAATCCTTTTCCGGTGCCACTGCAAAATAACTATAACAATAACGACAATTTTGGCAACACAACTCCTTGGCAAATGTTCAAATCAAGTTCCCTTGCACTCTGTCGACTTCGGCACATTTCGCCTGCAATTACCTTCGTTTTTCGATAGGATTACTAGAACATGCTCCAAAAACGACACTGTTGACGGGTGAATAGCGTGAGCTGGCAGGATGTGGCTCCTTGGGGACATGTAAACATTTATACTAACTTCTACAAATTGAACACCTGAGATCGTGTCATGTATGGCTTGGGCAGCGGGAAGGCATCTCTACGGCTCCTTCCGGCCATTCGAAAAAGTCACGTAGCTAATTTCAGACAACCGAAGGCACTACCTACTCCTGGATGTGGTGATGGGTAAAATATATGAACTCGTGGGAATTTACTAAGTTCTCTCACTAAATTCTGCAGTTATCCTGAAAAGCGGCTGCAACATCAGTAAAATGTTGAGGTGGTTCAGTAATTCTGATGGTGAGATTAACGGTTACAAAATTAACTGATGCATTTTTATATGATACATGTGAGACCAACTGTTGGAGGAATGTTGATTAATGTTGGCAATACTGTATCATTATATCAAGTTAGAGTATGGTAAATACGGAGCTAAAAACCTGCATTTATATCTTCACATTTCTAGGGGTGATAGCAAACTATGTATTTTTTAAAATTCAAAGTAGACGATTAAATTCTCTAGGTAGAGAGTAATATCGGAATAACCCAGTCATTGATTGAATTAAGAATTCCCATCTTGGACACATGAATGATGGGAGTGAATTTGCCTTCCAATTCCTCAATCGTAGTCGGCTTATCCATGTAGAATTTAGACCTTACGTTACAACAACGGAACAAATCTAGACGTGCGATATTAACTGTCCATGGCATTAACTTTGGTCACTCTGGCACGGAGTGAGGTCTTGTGGGAACCAAATGACGTTGAGATCACGGGTGTCATATTACGATCGATCTCATTATTGAAGAAAAGTGGACCGATAATACGACTAGTCAATGGCAGTCCGTGATCCTCCTCTAATTTTTCTTCAGTCCAACTAAGGAAATTTTGCTTATTCCCGTGACCAGGATGGATCTCATCGTTGAAAAAAATTTTAATCGATACCAATGCATATTCTTCAGACTTTTAAAAATCCGAAAGACTAAAACGGTGACAATTTGGACGATCGGCCGACTTTATTTTTCGAACGATTTTAATTTCGTAGGACTTCAAACTAAGATCCTTATGTATAATATGCCCAGTTCTTGCATAACATACAATAAACCAAGCTAGAATCGATTCATCACGATCTTCGTGTACACTTGCAGCTGCCTTCTTCACTACGTCCTGGATTACGTTGCGTTAGTTAAAAAGAAGACCTATAACTTATAAATAATTAATAGTTAAGTTAAAACTTTACCTTATGCCAATTCAAGATAAGACCTATAAGTTATAAATAATCAATTGTTAACTTAAGACTTTACGCAGTGGGAATTAACGAAAACTGTTGTAGCAGGATATGATATGAACGGCCGACTCCTCGTACGAAAGATATTATTTATTCAACGAAGCACTCGTGAACTTGGTTTTAACAAATATATACAAGGGTTGCCTTTTATATTTCGGGATTAGAGAACAAAAACAAATATTGATCATCGAAAATCACTTTATTGTTTTTCAAAATATTCCCCATGAAGATCTATATACTTTTGCATGCGTTTGAACCAATTGTCGAAGCACTTTTGCCACTGTGATTGAGGTATCTCCAACACATGCATTCTGAATGCAGCAACCGCTTCTTCAGGTGTCGAAAAACGTTGACCTCTCAGTTTGTTTTTTACGTACGGGAATAAAAAGAAGTCATTCGGTGCCAAGTCAGGACTATATTGCGGATGACCCATCAAATCGATGTTTTGGGTGCTCAAAAATGCAGTTGTCGCAGCCGATGTGTGAGAGCTCGCATTGTCGTGGTGAAGAGTGATCCGTCTTCGGCGGTTGGTTTTCCTGATTTCTTGGAAGACAACTGGCAAACAAATGGTTGTGTACCACTCAGAATTGACTGTTCTGCATTGTTCTAGTGGTACGGTTGCGACATGTCCAGTTTTTCCGAAAAAAACAGGCGGCCATTTGCTTGGAAGTGCTTCGTGCGCGAACAACTTTTGTTGGATTTGGGTCATCTTGAAACACCCAGACATTCGACTGCTGTTTACTTTCGGACTCATACGCGTAAATCCACGATTCATCACCTGTCATGATATCATAGACGTGTTTCGAAGCAACGCGACCGTATTTTTTGAGCATTTCTTTCGACCAATTGACACGAGCCTTTTTTTGGGCGATTGACAAATTGTGTGGAATCCAACGCGAACAAATTTTTTTGACGGTCAAATGTTTATGCAATATTGAATGTATGTTGGTCCCACTAACGCCTAAGGTTGTCTCAATCTCACGATAGGTCACATGACGATCTTCCAATATCAGTTCGCGCACAGCATCAATGGTTTTCGGAACAACAACTGATTTTGGACGACCCTCACGAAATTCATCTTGGAGTGAACTACGACCACGATTGAATTTACCATACCATCGATAAACACTGGCCCTTGATGGAGCTTCATCGCCAAAAATTGAATTAAGTTCATCCATGCACTGTTGCTGAGTTAATCCACGCCGAAAGTTGTAAAAAATAATCGCACGAAAATGTTGACGATTTAATTCCATTTTTGGGCCGAGATGAATCTTTTAAGTTACTGTAAACAACACAACTAGCGCTCGTATGTCAAAACGTTCTGAGTGCGTATAACCTCAAAAATGTCCAACTTTACGACAGAGCTGTCAATTGCCGGATTGCAACACTAGGGTTGCCAAATCCCGAAACATAAGAGGCAACCCTCGTATTAGTCTGACACAGCAATATGAAAAAGACGCGTGTAGCAAAAGGCGCACTGGATCTGGTGTAACTGTCAGAAGTAGAGCGAGCGCATTAAGGCGTGAATTCATTTGCCTTTTACTCGAAACGCCCGGTCCGGGACTAGAATCGCATAGAGCACGCAGCTTAGGGCGGATCCACAACACTCCCCCTCGATTGTAGTGCTATGTCGATCCTCTGAAGAACCCCCGACGCCGATCAAATCCAGACACTTCCGATGTTTTTCTTTTGTCAATCCCTTCGTGAGAAAATCCGCGGACATCTTATCCGAAGGAAGGTGCTTAATGTCGACCTGCGCGCAAGACATCTCTGATGAAGAGATGCCTGATGTCGATGTGTTTCGATCTGGCGTGAAACTTGTGATTCTGGGTCAGTAGTTGTGCCCCTCGGTTGTCGTTCATCACCAGAACTCTTCCACACTCGAACAGCTTGAGCTCCGACAAGAATCCCTGTATGTATAGGGCTTCTCTTGCGGCTTCAGTTAATGCCATGTACTCCGCCTCAGTGGACGAAAGCGCGACGGTGCGCTGTTTCCTCGACTCCCAGCTGATGGCGGCACCGCTCAGGTTAAAAACGTATCCGGTATACGACCTTCGATCTACCGGGCACCCAGCCCAATCAGCGTCAACGAACCCTTCCAAGGTTTTCATGCTTTTCGTGATTCCGAAGTCGGCGATCACCTTCAAATATCTCAGGACGCGTTTCGCCGCCTTCCAGTGTGCCTCGCGGTGACAAGTGTTGAATTGACTGAGACAACTGACAATATGAGAAATGTGCGGTTTTGTGGCAATCGCCAAATAATTCAGAGCTCCGACAAGCTCACGAAAAGGCCGATTTCCTCCTGGTGATCCTTCTTCTTCAACGTCCTTTTCGAGCTTCGAACCCGATTCAACGGGAGTACTGACGGTGTTACAGTCCTCCATCCGAAATCGAGAGAGTAGTTCCCAAACGTAATTTGGTTGAGAAATGGTGATCTGATTTCTGCTCCTGGCGATTTCGATCCCCAAACAATAGCGAGCTGTTCCCACATCTCTCGCCTCGAATTCCTGCGACAAACCTTTGTGGACGAAATCAAGATCCTTCTGGTCTCGATAGAATATCAAAATGTCGTCAACGTAGACCAGTATTATCAACGGTTCTCCCCCTCGTTTGAGGCGATAAACGCACGGATCCGCGCTCGTCCGTGTCGTATTTAATTCTTCGAGTTTCTCATTCAGTTTCTTATGCCATTGCCGACCGGCCCGTTCAATGCTTGCCGATACCGGACCTCCGAGTGAAGACTGGCTAAATTTGCCTCCAGGCCGTCCGAGATGTACGACTTCTCGTCGTCGAGAGTTCGGTCGACCCCACCCCCACTCGATCCGCGAGGATCCTCGTCTTCTTGCGTGGTTCGATACAATTTTCGCGGGCGACCGGGTCATCCGGTGAGAATCTTTCTAGGTCTACCTGGAGCTCTTCCGATCGTTTCGGCGATCTCGTCCCTTTCTCTCGTCGGGTCGTCGGGTTCCTGCGATTCATTTCTCGATTCCTCATCGTGGTCCCCACCTAGGTGAGGTTCGAAGAAATTCGGCAATGATACTTCCTCGGGATTGTGATTCGAATCTCGATTCAGATTTGACGAAGACGATGACGATTCGTTATGTATTTCCGTTTTTGTATCGGTATCGGTAAATTTGATGTCTCGTGTCGTGGTTACCCTTCGTTTGTTTGGTACCCATACTCGATAGCCTTGAGTCGATTCGTCGTATCCGAGGAAAATGCATTTCATACCTCGCAGTTCCAGCTTCCCTTTTCCGGGAGTTTTATTACGCTGTCTCTCCGAAAGTTCGCATATTCTTCACGTTCGGGCGTTTTCCGTGCCATAATTCGTAAGGAGTTTTACCTCCTAGCGTCTTCGTAATGCATCGATTTCTTACGACGTTTGCCGTGGCGATCGCTTCTGCCCAAAACGAGGTTGAGGGCTTCGATTGCGCCAACATGCAACGCGCCATTTCCAAGAGCGTCCGGTTTTTCCTTTCCGCTACTCCTTTAACTGGGGAGTTTATGGTGTCGTGAGTTTTCGCGCAATTCCCTCTCCCTTCAAGAATCTGTCGAATTCTTCGTTACAGAACTCTCGTCCGTTGTCGGATTGCATACATTTAATTTTTCGTCCTGATTGATTTTCGACGAGAGCCTTGAATTCCTTGAAAAACTTCAAGACGTCGCCTTTCTTTTGCAAAAACCTTACTTCTGTACAACGAGAGTAGTCGTCGGTTAAAGTGAGGAAGTACCTAGATTTGCCCCTTGATTCGTCTCTCATCGGTCCGCACTCGTCGGCATGGACGATATCCAATAATTTTCTGCTTCGGTGCGATTTCTTTCCGAAGTGTAGCGCAGTAATCTTCGCTTCCGAACAAATCTCGCACGTATTTGTGGTTCCGTCGTCGTCTAGGTCAAGTCCGGACACTATCCCCCTTTTGCTCATCTCCAAGAGATCGCGCCAGTTAAGGTGGCCGAATCTCTCGTGCCAAACGGTTATTAAAAGCTTACGCGTTCCCGTCGACATGGCGCAGATCCATTCTTTTCCGGATTCGCGGAGAAAATAGAGATCTCCTTTCCCATCTGCTACTGTGATCGTAGATCCGTGGTTGCTTTTGATTGTAGCTCCTTCGCGCGTGAACGTCACGCTGTTTCCGGAGTCCATCATCTTTGCGACCGAGACGAGATTGTTACGCAGGTCGGGTATGTGCAGTGCGTTTTCCAGACGTATGAGCCGAGTCGTGTCTCCGCCAGATGCCGCGATTTTTACGGTTCCTTTCGCTTTTACGTCGGTGGAGCCATGATTTGCCAGATTAAACTTCTTAAGTTTCCAGCACTTGCGATTTGTTCGAATACGTCCTTGTCGTGGCATAGGTGTGATGTGCATCCACTATCGAGACACCACGTATCGTTTTTCTGAACGTTGCCTGCAAAGCAAGAATCTGCGTCTGTGTGGGAGGTTAGGAAAGAAATGTCTTCGCCGATGGCGGCTTTTTCTTTATTTCCGGGATGTTTCGCGTTTCGTTCGGCCTTCTCCGGACAATTTATGGCCTTGTGACCGATTTGGCGACATCTATGGCATTTGTATTTGAATGGTCCACTGGTACGTTGATCATCCGATTTATCGACGGACTTGTTCGACGCTTTGTTCGTAGTCCTTTTCCAATTCGACGTTCCTTTTCTCACGAACATTGCTTGGTCTTCGGCTTGGCTGCGTTGTCTTCTCGTCGCGCTTTCGTCGAGGATTTTAATTTTCAGATGTTCCGGCGAAGGTAACTCGTCTCTCGACTCGACGGCGCATCTAAAATTCTCGTAGCTCTCCGGCAGACTGTGTAAAAGCATGATCGATTGTAATTCAATGCTGACTTCTACGGATAATTCGGACATTTTGTCGACCATATCGGAAAATTCGTCGACGTGTCCTTGTATATCTCCGCCTTCGTTGAGTCGATGATTCATTAGCCGTTTCCACAATGATGCCTTTTTCGCCGGTCCTTTCGATTCGAAGATTGCTTCCACTTTCAACCAAATTTCTCGGGCTGTTTCGCAGTATCTAATTTGCATGAGTTCGGCGTCGCCAACAGCGAGATACAAATCGGCTTTCGCCTTTTCGTCCTCGTCTTTCCACCCTTGCAAATTTTCGGCTGCTTCCGGTTTCGGTTTTTTTACCGCTTGCGTGAGCCCACGTTTTGTTTTTTGTCATGACTGGCCGCATTCTTAGTATCCAGGTATCATCATTTTCTCTGGTTAGCATTTGTATGCGTATTATGTTCGTAGCTTGACCGTCCATTTTGTTTGCAGTTGTTGTGTTCTGTAGGGGTTCGTTTCAGGACGCGAGTCTCCTGATCCTTAAAAGGACAAGGCGATCTCTTAAAACAGACCGCTCCTGAAATCTTGTCCTACAAGGGGTCGTTAACCGTGCTTCCTCTGATCCAGAGGGAAGAGTAACGTCCTTTTGGTTTGGCCTTCGTCCTGTTGTCTTCACTTGGTCTTCCGTGGGGGCCAGGTGTTATTTGATTATCCGTAGAAATGAAAATCGTCTAGTTTCAGTAATAAGGGTTTTATTAATCAGGATTTTCCTGGGATACTTCCTCCAGGGAGAATGGACGATATTATACTGCGGCCCGGAGACCACTAAACCATTCCTTTATAAAGGAAAAGGAATCGAAAATTGTATCCCAAAGATACACATTTTCGTGCAACAATCTCGATCTTTTGGATATTTCGAGCGAGATGTTGTATTTACACAAGATAAGAAATCAATTTTTTGAATTCTTACGAAACTATTACGCAGATGTGTGAATGTATCTGCTTTTGAGTTTTTGTTTGTTTAACTCAATGGAATTTTTGGGATAGAGATAACGATCTCTGAATTTTGGATTTGGGTGATGCTGTGGAGCAAATATAGAACAATAAACGGATATTGGATTCGTTTATTGTGAATTTTAATTTTAATTTTGATTTTGGATTTAATTATGCCGTGGGGACAAATGCAAAGCGATAAACGAATATTTTGATTCGTTTATTGCCAATTTTGTATCATGTTTGGGTTTTTTCAGGTTTTGATAGGATTTTACGTTTTTGCGTATTATTGCTGGGATTTTGGATTAGGAATGGGGGAAAAAGATGGTAGGGCTTTTTGGAGCACTATATCCTCCCCTCCTTGAAAAAAAGAAAATTGATCTTTATGAGATTAATTTTCTGAAAAATGGTGTGATTGGGAATAAGGATGATAGTATCGTGATTCCGTTACATATGCCTGATATTTTCTAACATAGTAGCTTTATGTATACAATATTTATTATAAGTGTGTAATTTTTGTTCTTTGTTTTTTTCTTAATATTAATGTATTCGTATTTATGGTCGTGTATCCAAGTTTCCACGATGGTTATTTATGTAATAAAATATTTTCTTTTGAAATTTTGTACAAATACAATTTTGTTTTTAAGGTTTGAATTTTCTTAGTATAGGTGTGTTTAACAGTAATTGTTGGTTATCCAAAAATAAAGTTTTCTTATATAAAGTATTTTATTTTCAGTTAAGGGTATATTCATTTAGTTTGGTTTTGGTTATATGTACAATAGACATTTGGTTTTAAAATTTCATATAATTTGTTTTTTTTTCATGTTGGTTAAACATTGTATTAGAAGGAAACATTTGATTCTAAAAATTTTCGTTTTGATTTAAAGTAAATATTTTCTTATTTTCTGAGTGTAAGGTTAATTGTAGAATGTTTTATAATTACATAAGTATTTGAATTCATTATATTAAATTTAACTTTGGGTTTTTTTTTTGTTTTTATTTTTATAAAGTACTATTTGTAAAAAGATACATAGATAAGTAAGGTTTTTATGGTATATTCTTACAATTTGTGTATTACATAGAATTTTCATTGTTTATATACTCGTATAAATTTTCATTATTTACATATATTATTTTTGTTTTTTTTTTTTTTTTTTTTTTTGGATGTTTCATTGTCCTTATTAGTCGTGCGTTTATTTATTTATATAATTTTTTCCATGCATTTGAACGTACAATTTAATTCTATAACTTTTTCTTTTTTTTTTGTGTTATATAAAATTTTTCTTACTTTCTTACTATTTGTTAGTTGAAAACGGTTTTGTATTTATATAAATATTAGAAGTTCTTATTTTAACATTGTTTTGTAAGTTTTGTTTTTGTATTTTCGTTTTTTTTCTTCATATATATGTAATGTGTTTTTTCTTATAACCTAAGATTATTTATTATTATTACAAAATTTTTTCATTTAAGTCAGTGGTAGTTGATTAACATATAAATTTATTTTATTAAGTGAGTTAGTATTTGTCTTCATATATAAATTTTTGTTTGCTTTGTTTTCTGGTTATTAAAATGATGTATGATATTTACAAAATTATTTATTCGTGTAACAGTATTTAAAAAGAAAAATTTTGCAGGCAAATTTTAAATATATTATCGTAGTATTTTCGCACAGTGTTACTTTATGATTTTTTTTTTTTTATACGTATATACATTTATTTATCTCTTTTTTTTTGTGAGGTTATCTATACATATATACATTTTTTCTTCAACTTTTATTTTGCTTTGGAGTTTCTTATTCGTGATTGCCTAATCCACAAATAGTTTTATATTATTGTTGTGGACTATTCGAGTTCCTTTTCCTATTTTGAGGATTGAATTTTCTTCGGATAGGATCTTTACAATTTCGTAGGGGCCTTTCCACAGGGAGGTTAGTTTGTTAGGTCTTAAGTGATTCTTTAATAGAACCTTGTCGCCAACATTAAATTTCTGACGGCCTACTTTTTGGTCGTAGTATGCCTTAGATTTTTGTTTTTTCTCTATCAGTATTCCCTTAGCTGTACGATAACCATGTTGTAATCGTATTTTTACTTCATTTGCGTAATGGTCGTAGTTATAAGTGCTTTCGGGGTTTTGTCTGAGAGAACTGGGTATTTCGGTTGGGAAACCATATAGTAATTCATGCGGCGTGTGGCCTGTATTACTGTGGGGTGTAGTATTGTACACAAACATTGCGTAAGGTATCCAGGTGTCCCAAGTGAGAGGATCCTGGTTTACATAGTGGCGGAGGTATTCCACCAGAGTTCTATGGCTCCGTTCTAGTGCTCCATTCGTTTGTGGATGGAAGGGTGCTGTATTGAGTTTTCTCATTTTAAGTAAGGAACAGATGTCCTTAAAAAGTGCGCTGAGAAAATTTGCACCTCGGTCAGTTAATAGAGAAGATGGTATGCCGTGCTGGCAGACGATATTTTCAACGAAAATTCTGTCCACGTCCTTGGTTTCGACGCTGGCCAGTGCGTAAGCTCCTGAAAACTTAGTCAAATCGTCTTGAAACGTTAGTAGGTATTTATTTCCATTATAGCTGACTGGTAATGGTCCTACTATATCTAAAGCAATTCTTTCGAAAGGTTTTGAGCTTGTTGTGGTTATCTTCATAGGAATTCTGGGATTCCTTCCACTTTTGTTTATCTGGCGGGAAGCACATTTTCGAATATACGCCGCGACGTCAGCGGTCATTGTGCGCCAGTAATATTTTTGTTTCAATCTATTGATTGTTCGGGTGGCCCCTTGGTGTCCTCCGAAAGGTGAGTTGTGGTATTCCGCGAGTAACTTTTGTATTTCGTTAGGATCTGTTAGAAGCTTCTTTTTATTGGAGAAAACGTACATTGTCACGTTGAGGTGAGCAAAAGTTTCTTTTAGCAAGTTATTGAGTGCTACTTTTGATTCGTTTTCTATGAAGGGGACTAAAATTCCAATGGAATTGAAATTCCGGTCTTCGCAAATCTTCTTCAGATCAATAAGGGAACTCTTAGCGGTTTCCTGGTCGCTTAGGTTTCTGAAAGGTAATGGCAATGTGATGGCGCATAACCCATCTTGCTCGTGAAACGTAATTTTACCTACTTTTGGCTTGGTGAAGTTTGGAATTCTTCCTGCCAGGTTTTCTTCCTCAGCAGAGTCTATCAATAAGAGGATTATAATACGTAGTCCAAGTTTTTTCTTGGTATAAATGGACCTGTTTGTTCTTGCCATACAAGATTGGTAGTATCTTTGTATGATTGTGCAGCCACATCTTCTTCGAGTTTGGCTTTACTTCGTGTGGTGACGAGAATATTATTTTAAATAGGATCGACTGGGGTAGTCGTTATTATACGGCTGAGAGCATCAGCATTTGTATTTTGCTTTCCTTTTCTATGGACGATTGTGTACTCATATTCTTCGAGTAGAATTCTCCATCCCATGAGTCTAGATGTAGGATCTTTTCGTCCTATAAGCCACTGTAGGGAGCTATGGTCAGTTACTATTGTGAATTTTCGTCCGTAGACATATGGTCGGAACTGGGCTAGTGCAAGAACGATTGCTAGTAATTCCTTTTCAAACGTTGTATACCGTGTTTCGGCGTCGTTTAGGGTTCGGCTAGCGAAAGCAATAGGTTTATCTTGGCCCATTGTGCCATGAGATAGCACTGCTCCTAACGCAACATTGCTAGCATCCGTGGTTATTATAAACTCCCGGTTAAAGTGTGGATAAGCCAGTATTGGTGGGGTAATAACCTTTCTTTTTAAAGCTGTGAACGCCTCATCACAAAAAGCATCCCAATGAAATGGAACATTCTTCCTGAGTAATTTGCTTAAGGGTTTTGCCAGTTCGGCGAAATTAGGGATAAATTTTCTATAGTAGCCTACAAAACCGAGAAAAGATTTTACGTCTTTTTGTTTCTTGGGCGTTGGAAACGTTTTTACCGCTTTCGTTTTTTCTGGATCTGGTTTTATACCTTCCTTTGAAATAACATGCCCCAAGTAGGTGAGCTCTTTCCTTATGAAGTGACACTTTTCTGGTTGTACTTTCAGATTGTGCCTTTGTAATCGCTCGAAAACTCTGGTAAGTCGGGAATTGTGATCGTTCAGATCGTATCCGTAAATTACAATATCATCTACATAGACGAAACATTCTATTCCTTGGAGACCCATGAGTACATTATTCATAAGCCTTTGGAATGTGGCGGGTGCGTTTTTAAGTCCGAAGGGCATTCGATTATATTCGTAATGTCCGAAGGGTGTGCTAAACGCTGGTTTTGCCTTGTCTCTATTGTCCATGCGTATTTGGTGGAAACCATTTGCTAACTCTAAAGTGCTAAAATATCTAGCTTTTCCTAGCTGGTCCAAGATATCAGTAATATTGGGCAATGGATATGCATCTCCGACTGTTGATTTATTGAGTGCTCTAAAGTCAACAACTATTCTCCACCGTTTTGTCCCATCAGGTCCTGCCTTCTTGGGTACTAGTAAGAGAAGGGAATTCCAAGGACTGAAACTTGGTTGTACCACGCCATCCTGAAGCATTTCATTCACTTGTTTGTGGATTTCCTGCTTCGAGCTATACAGGGAGGCGATACGGTCTTATGTAAAGTGGGGGTTTTCCTTCTTCAGTGATGATCTGATGCTCTATGGCGTCAGTGTGTGTGAGATGGTCGCCCTCTAAGTAAAAGAGATCGTTAAATCTGCGGCAGATGTCTAGGATAGATATCCTTTCCTCCTGGTTACAATGACGCAACTCTAGGAGTGATTCTAGCCGTTCAAGCCTATTTTTTAGAAGGTTCTTAGTTTCATCCGCCTGTAACACATTGTAGTCATCCAGATCATCCCATCCGACTTCTATGTCGTTGGTGCTTATTTCCTGATCGGTGTCTAATGTGTTCATTAATAGTACCTTTATTTTGTTGTCCTGTGGTGTTGTCAAACTATTACCCAGATATATCCCTGGCATGATCTCGGATTTTGTTATTATCAGTTCTTTACTGAGTTTTCCTTTAAATGGAATCTCCATTATTTGTTGAGATCGTGAATGCAATTTTATGTAGTCGACCGTGGTGTTTCGTTTTAAATTTACTGGGGATATTGGAGTTTCAGGTTCATGTTTTCCTGAACTCAGTTTTTCGGCAGTTTCCTTACCTTTTCTGTTACCACAAACTTTATTTAAATGGGGAGAGGAAGATTCAAGGGTGGTTGGTATCGTTGTGTTTGTCACAGCATTAGATCCGGCCCGTAGACAAACGGATTCGGATGTTGACTCACGAACGGTGTTATCCAATTTTTCAAGAATGCCTGTATTATCCGTGGAAGACACCTCGTAAGGCGTGGCATTCTGAATATTTTCCTTGACCTCATTTTTGTTCCCTAAAGGCTGCTCGAGTTCTACCATAGTTCTCTTCTTTACAGCGAATTTAAGGAATCCCTTTTCAAAGTTAATGTGGCACTGGTGCTTCGTAAGGAAATCGCTTCCCAGTATGCCATCGTGTTGGAAGTCTACGTTGCTTCCCACTACAAATAGATTATGCTTAAAGGGTATGGAGTGCCTATCAGTTCTAAATTCGAATTCCCCCAATACCTTTCCGCATGTGCTGACCGTTTTCCCAGCAATGGTGGATATAGTCACTGGGTCTGAATTGTCTACAGATTGTTCAATATAAGGATTATCTAATTTGATCAGGCTGATGTCTGCGCCTGTATCGATGAGGAAAGTCGAGTATTGTTTATCCGATGGATTAAATTTTACACGTATTAGTGGCTCTTTAAATTCAGGGCAGAAAAATACGCGCAATTCAAAATTTACATCGGGATGGGGTGTATATCGGCGATTGTCTGAACTCGAGAAGGATTGCCGTTGTTCGCTGCCCGAGTGAGTTCGTTTCCCTGTTGATTGGATACCCTGTTAATATTTTGATTTTGTCGGGTATTTCGATTTTCAATGCGGGGCGAGTTTGTTATTATCCTATTTTGAGATTGATTTGGCTGAGTTCTGAAAGGATTTCGACTCGTTGAAGGTTGGTCCTGGTTTCGCATATGAGCTAACCTGGTTCTGCACTCTGCCTGAGTGTGATTATACTTCCGACATTATGTGCATTGGAGACGTTCAACCTCTGTCTTAATGCGTTGGGGGACGAAATTTGGAAAATTTGTATTGCGATAGCAAGTCGCAGAAGTATGTCCCCTCTCGTTGCATGTTTGGCAAACAATTAGTTCGTTTCTCCTAAAATTGTTAGTGGAAGTTTGCATTGAGTTATCGCTGTTCAATCTTTGAGATTGTTCCAAAGCGTAACTGATGGCCGCTTTGAGATTTGAAGCCCTATGTGCTTTTACTAAGATTTTGAGGCTGGAATTTCGTATCCCATCCTCAAACGTATCTAAAGCGAGTCTTTGATTTTCAGCCAGAAGATAAGTTCTGACTGCAGGATCAGATGAACTAGCGTATGTGGCGCTGTCCAATTCATGCAGGTGGTGTGTGAGTCTATTTGAAAATTCTTTCACACCCTCCTTGCTATCCTGTTTTGTTGTCACTAAATTATTTTGGGAGACCTAGAGATGAGAGCTTTAAATTCTCCCTCCAATTCGGATACCAAATCTTCCCAAGTAGAAATAATTTTATGTTGGATGCAGTCTCGCGCCGGTCCCTGTAATCTGGCTTTTACTACCCTTAGAATAAAGGATTTCTGATTGTCATCTTGTGCTTGTGAGAACAAAATGTCTCCACAAGAGACGAAACCCTCTAATTCGTCAGGATTACCGTTAAATTCCGGCACGAGTCCCAGTATGTCGCTTAATCCTATAGGAAAATTCATTCTAGAACTCTGTTCGCGTGTTTCCATACGAACGGTTTCCGATATTTCGTCCTCGCGATTTTGTATGAGCTCGGGCTCAGGTCTCTGCGAACGCGTACCCGGTTTATTTTTGTCGCTCACGACATATTTGTGAAACAGACCTTCCCAAATGATGGTGAATAGGGGTAAAGAACAAAGAGATAAGATCTTCACCGTTCCTAACAAGAAGAAAACACAAGACGAAAAAGCTTCTGCAAACTCGTTTAAATTCGATCATCGATATATGAGGATGTTTGTTCTGTTCAAAGTGAGAGAAATCAACCCTTTCGCCCTATGGAAAAAGTGTCTAAACTGTCGAGAGAAAAATATCCCAGAATAGATTTTCAAAAAGTCGCAGATGATTCAGAGGAAAAATTCGACCCAAAGAAAACTTTCCAAAAAATACGCTAAGGACAAAGACCAAGGATTTAAATTTTGTTCGTTATTGTTCAGCTTATCACGTAAGAAAAATCTTCCCCAAAAAGTTGAAATAATTTCAGGAAATATATGTCTATATGTATGTGTATAGTAAATTCAAATATATCAAAAATCAAAAAATAAAAATCTAATTTATAGTTTATTTTTGTATGGGGTTTTTATTTTGTATAATATTATATAAAATAAGTGGGTACTTGTATTTTTTAAAAATTTTGTAAGAAATTCTTTTATTTTCTTGTTTGTCGCTTTGGGCACTTGTGCCTGTATATATATATTTTTGAGAAATTTAAATTAAAAAAATTTTCGGCCTGGGGGTTTATTCTTTATCCCCGTGTAAAAAGAACAATTAAAATAAATATTCACTTTATTCTTGGCGTCCCCTTTTTGTTAACAATTTCAAAACTTTTAAAAATTTATTTATTTGGGAGCCAATCACCAAGACAAAAATGACAAAACTGAATTTAATTTGAGTTCACTTTTTGTTTCTAAGAAGTTACATTTATCACTTTGGGGAGCTCTCTTAGCCTCATTAAATTTTCCACTATATATTTAAAAAATGTAATCTTTTACCTTATTTTCCTGGTGCGTGGTTCAGCTTTCTCCTGTTGGTGTTACCGCTGCTGTCTTCGCTGCTGGATCTAGCTGCTTGGTCCTGGTGTTGTGCTCCTAGTGTTATTCGGGACAAATTTTCCTGCTTCTCCACGGGACTCGTGGCCGTCATACACTTAACACTTTGCTTTTTCTACCGCCGGTGTCTAAGCCCCAGGCAACGCTTGTAAAAGTTTTACTTACTTTCCGGTGTCAGCCCCGGAATACGCTTTAAAAGAAATTCTGCTTTTACTTTTGTTGCAAAATTTTTCCTTCTGCAGAATTATTTCATCAGTCTGCATGGGCCTGGAGTGCGTGTGGATTGTTAGGATCCGCACCAGTCTTTTCAGGTTTGCAGAGGATTTTCAGATTCCGCTTAATCGGGGCGTCCTTCGTGGATAATTTCACCAGTCTCTCTTTGGTAGGGGATTGTTGGATAATCCCCGAGTCTTCTGTGGTAGGGGATTTTGGGTATCCCACGCGCTGCTACCAAAATTTTTTGTTGTGTTCTGTAGGGGGTCGTTTCAGGACGCGAGTCTCCTGATCCTTAAAAGGACAAGGCGATCTCTTAAAACAGACCGCTCCTGAAATCGTGTCCTACAAGGGGTCGTTAACCGTGCTTCCTCTGATCCAGAGGGAAGAGTAACGTCCTTTTGGTTTGGCCTTCGTCCTGTTGTCTTCACTTGGTCTTCCGTGGGGGCCAGGTGTTATTTGATTATCCGTAGAAATGAAAATCGTCTAGTTTCAGCAATAAGGGTTTTATTAATCAGGATTTTCCTGGGATACTTCCTCCAGGGAGAATGGACGATATTATACTGCGGCCCGGAGATCACTAAACCATTCCTTTATAAAGGAAAAGGAATCGAAAATTGTATCCCAAACATACACATTTTCGTGCAACAATCTCGATCTTTTGGATATTTCGAGCGAGATGTTGTATTTACACAAGATAAGAAATCAATTTCTTGAATTCTTACGAAACTATTACGCAGATGTGTGAATGTATCTGCTTTTGAGTTTTTGTTTGTTTAACTCAATGGAATTTTTGGGATAGAGATAATGATCTCTGAATTTTGGATTTGGGTGATGCTGTGGAGCAAATATAGAACAATAAACGAATATTGGATTCGTTTATTGTGAATTTTAATTTTAATTTTGATTTTGGATTTAATTATGCCGTGGGGGCAAATGCAAAGCGATAAACGAATATTTTGATTCGTTTAATGCGAATTTTGTATCATGTTTGGGTTATTTTCAGGTTTTGGTAGGATTTTACGTTTTTGCGTATTATTGCTGGGATTTTGGATTAGGAATGGGGGAAAAAGATGGTAGGGCTTTTTGGAGCACTACACAGTGAGGTTATATTTCCGCGTGTATTTTCCACGTTGACCTCTCGTCTTTTCGATTTCCAATTACGAATATCCAGACGATGTTTAAGCCTGGGCCCATAATCTGTTGTAGCAGGATATGAAATGAACGGGCGACTCCTCCTACGAAAGATATTATTTATTCAACGAAGTACTCGTGAACTTGGTTTTAACAAATATGTATTAGTCTGACACGGCAATATGAAAAAGACGCGTGTAGCAAAAGGTGCACTCGAACTGGTGTAACTGTCAGAAGTAGAGCGAGCGCATTAAGACGTGAATTCATTTGCCTTTTACTCAAAACACCCGGTCCGGCGCTACAGTCGCATAGAGCACGCAGCTTAGGGCGGATCCACAACAAAACAACTATAAGTTATAAATAATTAATAATTAACTTAAAACTTTACGATGTGTGAGTTAACGAAAAGACCTATAACTTTACCCTATATGAGTTAAAGAAAAGACATATAAGTTATAAATAATCAATAGTTAACTTAAGACTTTACGTAGTGTGAATTAAAGAAAACAACTATACCAGGTGTACCGGTCTGAAGTGAGCATCAAGATTCCGCCGTATTCACCAGACTTGGCTTCTTCCGACTACCATTTGTTTCCATCGATGGTACACGCATGGGCTGAGCAGCATTTCAATTCCTACGAAGAAGTCGAAAATTGGGTCTCCGAATGGTTTGCCTCAAAAGACGACCGGTTTTATTGGCGTGATATCCACAAATTGCCAGAAAGGAGGTCGAAATGTGTAGAAAGCAATGGCCAATACTTCGAATAAAATGTCTTTTAGTTTAAAAAAAAAAATGTTTTTTACTTAAAAAAGAAAAACCCTCACTCCATACGGGTACACCTGGTAAGTTATAAATAATTAATAGTTAACTTAAAACTTTACGATGTGTGAGTTAAAGAAAAGACCTCTAAGTTATAAATAATTAATAGTTAACTTCTTTACACTGTATGAGTTAAAGAAAATACTTATAAGTTATAAGTGATCAATAGCTTGTAACATTTTATGTTCAGGTTTCCAGTAATTGCAACGTTTATTTTTTGGCTGTGGGGCGGTTCTGGAAGTTGACTTGTTAATCCTCCGTTAAACAAGGAAAATCGCTCTGAACGACTTTGGGAACTGCTCACCAGAAGTTTGGAATCAAAACGCAATGGGTATTCTTAATTCGGTTGGTATATATATTTTAACACTCTTAATGACCCAACGTAAAGCAACATTTAATTTAACTTTAACATTTAACTTAATTTTAACATTTAATTCAACCTCAACACTCAGTCCAACTTTTACATTTCTTTTTTAAATTTTACATTTAGTTTGACTTTAACATTCTTGTAGTTGTTCTCCACTCTCCTTCCTCTCAAAAAGAAAAACGACGACTCAACCAAAAACCGTAACAGAAGAAAAAACCACCAGCATCCGACAAAAGAAAAAAAACGTCAACCTAACTTTTCTTTGTATTAAAACACTATATCTTCCTCCTCTAACCCTTTGTTCCCTGGCACCGTTGTCTCGGCGAATAAACTTGGCTATTATTGTCCCGAAACTGATCGAAGACGTCATCGCCGAATAGAGCTCATGGAGGTTTATGCACCAGCTATTTTTATTTTTTATATTTTTTATACCAATTGAAATAAATATTTCATGTTACTTTAAAATGAGAAATATACATTGTTTAAAGGAATATGTTTAATTTATGTTGTTTATGAATGAGAGGTAGTTTATGTTTTATTTACTATATGTGTAAATCAAAATGCACATTGCGTGAAATAGTTTAACGTTTACATGTTATATATGTCTGTTCATTTTTAATACTTTTCTCGCCGAGACGAGGGCGGTGGCGGAGTTAACACGTAACAACCCCCCCCCCCCCCTCCACAAGGATGCGTCATTCTTAGAAGAGAAATGGCACACCCAAGAATAAACGGAGGGAAACCTCGATAGAGCTTCCGTCGCTGCCTCCGGTGGCCGATCCCCCTATCCCCTTTGTGGGTCGGGTCTCTGGGGGAGTGCCAGGCGCAGTATGGGCCTTGCCAGGTCCTTTTGGCACGGTTCCCCGTTCGGGTGCCTTATGTTCAACCCTTCCCGTCTTATTATTTGCAAAGTCAACGGAAAAGCTTTCGGGATTTACGGCTGTTCGGGGAAATTACAAACAACCACCCTGGTCCATCGCAATTTTTCGACAGGAAGTCTGTTATAAGTTTTCACACACAATTTAAATATCACATATATTTTTAATATCTTTGAATATTGTTAATTTGATGGTAAGTATAGAGGGACTTACTTGTGTTTAGCCCACCGTTGAGCGGTCGCTTTGTGTTGCTGTTGATGATGCTGCTTTCCAGTTGCAGGGGGCGTAGAGCGCCGTTTTCCCCTGTTCAGCTTCAGTCCGCTGCGGGTTGTCTTTGCTTTCTCGTCAACTTTTCAATTATTATTTCTTCAGATAATTCTTCCTATATGACTTATTTTGATAACGTGTCGTTCTTGAATTTTAATTTACGACTGCTCACATACACGTCGGGGTAATGAAAATCGGCTGCCGACTGGTGTCTAGCGTAGTTTTAGGGCGAATGAATTAATTTTCATTGCCGTTGACGTTTATTTTTTATTCGACGCCAGCGCCGTTTTTTATTATTTTCTCTACCAAGTAGAATTTGCACAATGTAGTTTATGCAAATTAGCTACTTGGCGAGTTGTTCTCCTTTTAGAGGTAGAGAGGGGAAACTTACGAAAGGGGATTTGTGGATGTTAGGGGGGACCTGGACTCGAGGTCGGTCCGTAACATCATCATCATCATCATCAACATCATCATCATCATCGGCACTACAACCGGGATCCAGTCTTTGGCCTTATTTAGCAAGTCTCTCTACCGGTATCTTTCCCTTATCCAAGATATGTTAAATTGTCCATAATAATTTGTTTTTCCGGGCAAGGTTATTAGCCTTGCGCGAACGTTTTCAAACATGCAAATATATCTCTCCACAGAGAGATGTTTCGTTGTGGGCGCCGCTTGATTGAATATGAACGATTAGAGCCTTTGGAGTAGGAAAATCTAGGGAAAGTTGTCAGGGATAGTTCGAATTGAAACAAATAGTGCCGTGGATCTATATACTTTTTGTAAGTAGGATTGTTTAGGTTTGTAGTTATGATTGACTTTTTTATCTTCGATTATGAAGGTCGATGGATATTTTTTGAATTTATTTATAGTTTTAATTTATGGCCAGTTCCAGTCAGAGCACACTATCCAGTAGAAATATTTCCACGATCTGTAATCATTCCAATTGGTTAATATTTCTGTCGTGACAGTTGTATTTGCTCGTTTCCTGGTACATGTAATCCCTGTTTGGAGTACCATACCGACACAACACAATACATAAGAACTTCCTTTAAATGTCGTAATACTGATTCTGCTCTCAACCCAGCTCTACACACCGATTGAGACACGCATTGATAAAAAACAATCTCAACCATATAATTTCCATTAAGAGTATTACACCCAATTGTTGCATACATAATAAAATACACTTTTTCCCTTTTCAAATTCCTGTTCCATTGCCCCCGAATACAAAATGTTAAAAACAAGACGAACACAAGACAATTTATTATCAGCAGACCGCATGGACATAAATCACGGCTGCATGTCTCTAAACCTCCTACATGGCCGATCTACAATAATTTACATAAAATCCTGCAAGTTGTCTGGCTTTCTTCGGTGGTCAATCAACCAAATAACCACACAACCAAACGGACACGAACGGAAGCCGATTTACGTCGGAAAACATTCGCTAACTTCCCCCTACACATCCTAAACACGATGGATTACAACAAAGCGTTCACGCTCATGTCCACATCTATAAACCACCCACAACTGGGGATTGTGAAAGTCCTAAACAAAATGTGTATAATTCGGGATTCCTTTACCATTGCAAACACAAAAACCCTGGCGCTTATTCAAAACAATCTCAATAAAATCCTAGAGCTCTAGATTTCAAAATCACCCAGCGTGACATAGTTACATTAACAGTTACAGATGGACAAAAGTTGCATATAAGCTGCCCTTGGACAATCGTATCGCTTCGGTTATGTTGATAAAGCTTATGCCCTTGCGGCTATTCATTATCGTGGTGTGGTGGTTAGTTGATGACGAAAATCCTTTCTGTTATAGATTGCTGACGGTGGATCCTTAGGGGTTAACACAACTGCAGGAGACTTACAATGTGTAGAATATCCTGTTCAACTTTTTACAAGGCTACATTTGTCAATTTGGCGCTGACGAAGCGATGAATCGATAAAAGGATACCGGTGATTTCTATTGTTTTTCAAGGACTAAAAATATAATCTTACTTGGACGGTCTTCCAATTCGTTTCGTATTTCATCCTCATTCGTCCATTCCGTATTCCCTAAACTTTTTGCCCGACTTTTCAAGAAAATTCACTCTTAGATGAGACTTGGGTCTGTATCAGTAGACGGCATGCTGGCCGCTGGTCAATTTATCGATGTTCAGGTTGAATGGAGAGTCCTGGATATTTTTATTTGCTTCACAATGGGAGTTGTTAATTTAGTAAAATTCGATTTTAGAAAATGAGTTATTTTGGAAAATGAATTCAGGCCACCGGGAGTAATTTATGTGTCTAGGGAGTACTATGTTACATTGCTGAGCCGTGTTTAGGGTGGCGGATATCGACGGAACGCATTGCAGTTCAAGTCAGAGACTTGTAGCTCGATGGTGGACGCTAGACCGAACATGTGCACTTTGTTAATAAATTTGTCATATTTCTGACCCTTTGGACCATGTCAGTGTTTATTTTAGTTACATATATATAATAATTTGTTGTGATAAAGTTACCTCATAAAATTTCCTTTAATGATCGTTCGAAACCAAAGTAAAATGGTTTTCCTTTGTGCCAGCTGTACCAATTTTCTTCATCGAAGCCTTAGTTTCTGACATCATAAAGTGACTCATATACCATTTCCCGCATTTGAATTAAATATTTCTCATGAATAATTATCATTCAAGTGATGTTTGTACAATTCCGAATCCTTGTAGAGAAATCAAAACTTAAAAATATATAATATACGAAGCATATGTTTAATAACAAGTCTTTGAACGTGAACTACTGTTAGGTTATCAATCGAAAGGTACCAGAAGTAACATTCTATAAAAATCAATTTTTTTGGAAAGATTCGATAAGATATCAACACAAGATATTGGTATTCTAAAGTGATACAATCAGTCCAATGGGACTGTAATACTCCCATGCCTTTCTTATACGACGGTTTGTCCAACACAGACGATCACCTCTTCACTGGAGCCATATTTCTTTCCAACAAACATTTTTTTTGAGGTTTGCCAACAGATAATAGTTACTGGGGATTAAATCTAGAAAAAATTGTGGTTACGGGGACAATTTGAACTAAAATTCATCCAGTTTTGTCACCGTTGGGATTGACTTGTGGCACGGTGCATTATTTTTATGAAACAGCATTTTTTTCTTTTTCATTTGGAGCCTTTCTTCATGATTTTTTTTATATAAGCGCACCAGTAACGTATAATATTCGCTGTTGATGGTTTTCCGCTTTTCAAGATAGTCGCATACTACGAGGGTTGCCTCTTATGTTTCGGGATTTGGCAACCCTAGTGTTGCAATCCGGCAATTGACAGCTCTGTCGTAAAGTTGGACATTTTTGAGGTTATACGCACTCAGAACATTTTGACATACGAGCGCTATTTGTGTTGTTTACAGTAACTTAAAAGATTCATCTCGGCCCAAAAATGGAATTAAATCGTCAACATTTTCGTGCGATTGTTTTTTACAACTTTCGGCGTGGATTAACTCAGCAACAGTGCATGGATGAACTTAATTCAATTTTTGGAGATGAAGCTCCATCAAGGACCAGTGTTTATCGATGGTATGGTGAATTCAATCGTGGTCGTAGTTCACTCCAAGATGAATTTCGTGAAGGTCTTCCAAAATCAGTTGTTGTTCCGAAAACCATTGATGCTGTACGCGAACTGATATTGGAAGATCGTCATGTGACCTATCGTGAGATTGAGACAACCTTAGGCGTTAGTGGGAGCAACATACATTCAATATTGCATAAACATTTGACTGTCAAAAAAATTTGTTCGCGTTGGATCCCACACAATTTGTCAATCGCCCAAAAAAAGGCTCGTGTCAATTGGTCGAAAGAAATGCTCAAAAAATACGGTCGCGGTGCTTCGAAACACGCCTATGACATCGTGACGGGTGATGAATCGTGGATTTACGCGTATGAGCCCGAAAATAAACAGCTGTCGACTGTCTGGGTGTTTCAAGAAGACCCAAATCCAACAAAAGTTCTTCCAAGCAAATGGCCACCTGTTTTTTCGGAAAAACTGGACATGTCGCAACCGTACCACTAGAACAACGCAGAACAGTCAATTCTGAGTGGTACACAACCATTTGTTTGCCAGTTGTCTTCCAAGAAATCAGGAAAACCAACCGCCGAAGTGTGGCAGTTCTTTTTTCTAGTTTTGCCACCGAAAACTAATTAATGATTAATTTGTTACCTTAGATCCGGGGAAACGCCGATCAGGAATGTCTTCGCTGCGTGCCGCCCTGCGAGATTTCCACTCCCAGTCAATCGGTTATGAACTTCTCCAATATCCCTCCAAGTTGATGGTGCATACAATTTTGTTGACTTCCAAATAATTGGGTGCACAAATTTGGTTGATAATTTATTCCAGCTTTATTTATTACGATTCCAATTTTAACAACTCTTTTGTTCTTCTTCTTGTACAATTTCAGTTTTAATAAATTTAAACTTTTCTTCCTCAGCCGTGACTGAATCTTTTTTCTACTTTCACCCTTTCTTTCCTTTCCTTTCTTTTTCTTTTTTTTTTTTTTTTCATGAAACACAAAAATCAAGACCGGACAATTGCTTTTTTCTTTGTTCTTTTCTTTTCGTTCTTTTTCCGTTCACCACAACGTTTTTTCTTCACAACCGTCACCAACGGAACCATAACAAAACCGAACTTTTACAACCTCCTGTCTCTCTCATTTCGCTCTCCATTCACGTCCACTTCGAAAAACAAATTCGAACTCGAAGAACTGCACGATCCACACCCGAATCAGGGTGGGTTCAAAAACTCACTTCAGGATCGTACAATTCTTCCACCACCTTACCATCGTACTATTTTAAAACAAAATTATGTTAAACACAAATTATCAAAGGATGGTGGTGGCCGACGTACGTAACACACCTCCCCCCTCCACAAGACTGCGTGGCATTCTTGGGAGAGGAATGTCACGCCGGAGAGTGGACGGCGGAGAGCAAACAAATAAACAATCAGCAGACCAATCAACAAATAAATAAATAAATAAATAAATAAATTAACTAGTCTACATGCTTAAGTGCTAATGTTAGTAGGGATTATACTACTTTTATATGGGGGTTAGTACAAATAAATAAATAAATAAATAAATTAACTAACACGTAGTTATTAATATAAGAGGGGGGAACAACAGACTAGCGCTCCACAAAACCAATGACAACACAAACGACCGCGGCGGGTCCGACACTCAATCCGATGGTTCGACCAAAAGCTCGACCGCCCACACGATCCGGTTAGGACTCCCCCGCCAAGGCGAGTTGATCCCCTCTCGCTCAACCACTCCAAAATGTCACCCGGCCGGCGAAAACGTCCCGCTCTTATATATTTAATCTAATCCTCGAGCTCACGACTCCCCTACTCCCAGTAGGGCTTCAGACGGTTGTTGTGCACAACCACCGTTCTCTTGCCTTGCCTCACCGCGCTGTTGACCGCACTTTTCACCTCCACCACGTCATAAGGACCTCTCCATAGGGGCGCCAATTTTCCTTTTTTGTTTTCTTCCCGCATCAAGACTTTATCGCCCACATGGAACGTGAACGGGCGTAACTGGCGGTCATGATACCCTTTGGACCTCCTTTTCGAGATCAACAGATTGCGCCTAGCTATTTCGTACGTTTTCTGAAGCTTGTACTTCAATAGCTTATGGAAGCTCCGTGGTTGTAAACCGGTTCCGGAGGTAATTTGATGTTCGAGGGAACCTCCGGAGTAAAACCAAAGAGACAGTCCATCGGCGTCAATCGGGTACTCTCGTGCACGCTGGTGTTGTACACGAAAGTGGCCGCCCTCAGGTACTGATCCCAGGTTTGGGGATTTGTGCCCACAATGCTGCGTAGGTATTCTACCAGCGGTCGATGGGCTCGTTCCAAGGCACCATTCGATTGTGGGTGGTACGCTGAGGTTTGCAGTTTTTTGATGCGGAGCAGCCTGCACACGCTTTTAAACAGGCTGCTCAGGAAATTGCTGCCCTGATCGGTGACCAGTTGTGTAGGTACACCATACCTTGCAACTATTTGGTCGAAAAAGACCGAAGCCACCGTCTCAGCCTCTGCATTGGGCAGGGCATAGCAATCTATATACTTCGATAAATTATCTTGGAACGTAAGTATATATAGATTGCCTTCAGGAGTACGGTCCAGGGGGCCCACGATATCTAAATAAACCTTTTCGAAAGGCCTCTTGGCAATGTCGGTGATTACCATCGGCATTCGTAAATTTGGGGAAGACTTCATGCGCTGACAAATCTTGCATACTTTAATATATTGCTTGATATCGCGCATCATATTCTTCCACCAGTAGTGCCTGCGTATCTTCTTATACGTCTTGATCACCCCTTGGTGCCCACCTAAAGGGTGATCATGGTAATCCCGTAATAAGTGTTGGATCTCCTCGGGATTAGTTATCTCCATTCCTTTTTCCGTGCAGGAAGGAATGGCGTCCTCTTCAGAAGGTGACTCTTCGTCACTTGGACGTCCCGGGGATCCCTCGCTGTCCCGTTGGGGCTTTGCCTGGGCGCGAGTCACTACATTGCATCGCGGTGGTGAAGGGGTTTCGTCTACAGAATGGGGAATACGGCTTAGCGCATCCGCATTGGTGTTGTATTTACCGGGTTTGTACTCGATTGAGTAGTCAAACTCCGATAGTTTATGACGAAATCTGGTAAGGCGTGAGGTGGGTTCTTTCACGCCGAACACTCCCTTCAACGGTTTGTGGTCCGTGTACACGGTGAAACGTCTACCCAACAAATAGCACCGAAAATTCGTCGCCGCCCATACAATGGCCAACAACTCCTTCTCGATTGTGCTATATCTACGCTCGGCCCCATTCAGGGTGCGGCTGGCATAAGCAATAGGCTGGTCTTTGCCTATCTCACCTTGGGATAACACCGCTCCAAGTGCCTCATTACTCGCATCCGTGGTTAGATTAAAGGGTTTAGTGAAGTCGGGGTAAACCAATAGTGGTGGCGAAATTAACTTCCCCTTTATCTCTTCAAATGCCTGTTGACATTTGGACGACCACGTGAACTTCACGTCCTTCCTTAATAAGTTCGTTAAGGGGCGCACTATCCTGTCCGCAGCGCCAGTTGTGGCAGTTCTTTTTTCTAGTTTTGCCACCGAAAACTAATTAATGATTAATTTGTTACCTTAGATCCGGGGAAACGCCGATCAGGAATGTCTTCGCTGCGTGCCGCCCTGCGAGATTTCCACTCCCAGTCAATCGGTTATGAACTTCTCCAATATCCCTCCAAGTTGATGGTGCATACAATTTTGTTGACTTCCAAATAATTGGGTGCACAAATTTGGTTGATAATTTATTCCAGCTTTATTTATTACGATTCCAATTTTAACAACTCTTTTGTTCTTCTTCTTGTACAATTTCAGTTTTAATAAATTTAAACTTTTCTTCCTCAGCCGTGACTGAATCTTTTTTCTACTTTCACCCTTTCTTTCCTTTCCTTTCTTTTTTTTTTTTTTTTTTTTTTTCATGAAACACAAAAATCAAGACCGGACAATTGCTTTTTTCTTTGTTCTTTTCTTTTCGTTCTTTTTCCGTTCACCACAACGTTTTTTCTTCACAACCGTCACCAACGGAACCATAACAAAACCGAACTTTTACAACCTCCTGTCTCTCTCATTTCGCTCTCCATTCACGTCCACTTCGAAAAACAAATTCGAACTCGAAGAACTGCACGATCCACACCCGAATCAGGGTGGGTTCAAAAACTCACTTCAGGATCGTACAATTCTTCCACCACCTTACCATCGTACTATTTTAAAACAAAATTATGTTAAACACAAATTATCAAAGGATGGTGGTGGCCGACGTACGTAACAGAAGACGGATCACTCTTCACCACGACAATGCGAGCTCTCACACATCGGCTGCGACAACTGCATTTTTGAGCACCCAAAACATCGATTTGACGGGTCATCCGCCGTATAGTCCTGACTTGGCACCGAATGACTTCTTTTTATTCCCGTACGTAAAAAACAAACTGAGAGGTCAACGTTTTTCGACACCTGAAGAAGCGGTTGCTGCATTCAGAATGCATGTGTTGGAGATACCTCAATCAGAGTGGCAAAAGTGCTTCGACAATTGGTTCAAACGCATGCAAAAGTGTATAGATCTTCATTGGGAATATTTTGAAAAACAATAAAGTGATTTTCGATGATCAATATTTGTTTTTGTTCTCTAATCCCGAAATATAAAAGGCAACCCTCGTATTATGCGGTTTCAAGTTTGATCCGAAGATAGCGGGGATAGACAAATTCAATAACTACATTATGTATGGCAATGTCAGAGGGAACATCATGCAGATATCATGATAAATAATGGAACTTTAAGAGGATCCTCATCGCATAACCGAGCTCGCTCTCGAGGCTCTGCCCACGCTCGACTGGTGACGGCATTTTGTAACATCAGGGGCACCGGTTTCACCAATACGAATGTAAACGCAGTCCACCAATATTTGCAAACAACGAAACCTGATATCCTTGCCCTAACTGAGACCCAGGTCGATTTGTCATCTGATTCGACATATCTTCGTTGCTCAGGATACGACTTACATTCGAAAATACATTTTAAGGGTGAAGTCTGCGTTTTTGAGCGGTCCAATCTGGCTTGCCAGAGGATGGAGGCGTTGGGACCCAATTATATGAACATCATATAGTTGAGGGTCCTACTGAGGAATTCTGTTAAATTTCTTTGTTGTCTTTACCGCTCCCCGAATGACGATCGACCGGCGACATTTTTCGAACATCTTTCACATACCGTCGACTGGATACAGATCAACCATCCAGCTTTTGAAATTGTTGTCTTTGGCAATTTTAATGTGCACAATTCCGGCTGGTTGTTACATTTGAACAGAACCGACGAAGCTGGGAGGCTGGTGGTGATGTTTGCTGTAAGCCACAACTTGACTCAACTCGTGGAAGGACCGACGCGATTGCCAGATGCCCGAGGCGATTGTGCGAACACCCTGGATCTGTTTTTGACATCCGAACCGAGTATTTATACCGTAGAGGTTTCTGCGCCACTAGGAAACTCAGATCACTGCTTGGTATCTGTCGCGCAAGCAATTGCATATCAAGCGAATAACTGACCTAGGCAGCTTCGCCATGTATGGAAGTATGGGGCTGCTAACTGGGACGATTTGCGAGATTTCTTCGCATCCTTTCCATGGTGCGAGGTGTGCTTCGGAGACTCCGATGTTAACGCTTGCGCGGAGTCGGTATCAGGGATTATTCTTCTGGGGATGGAGATGTGTATTCCACATTCCATCAAACGAAGTTCGTCCGATAAACCTTGGTTTGATAAAAAATGCGAGCAGATTACAGCGTAAAAAATAGGGCTTTTAATTCCTTGACCAGAGGTGTACTTTGGAGATTCCGATGCGCGATATCAGTCACGGAGAATATTATTCTCGGCCGAAGTTTTACATTCTAAATTCCATCAATCCCATCAAACGAAATTCACCTGATAAGCATTGGATTGATAAAAAGTCTGAACAAATTACAGCACCAAAAAAAAAAAATCTTTTAAACAATGGCGCTGCAATCCCACGAAAATCAACAGAACGAGTTTTGTTAGAATCAGAAACGCGTGCAACCAGGCGATTGATACCGCGAAGAAGGCTCACAACGACAGGGTTATCAATAAGCTCCTTCGGTGCCCAACTGGTTCGCCCTCATTCTGGTCAATGGCAAAAGCTGTCAGCGGTAACTTCGCATCCTCTTCTTTCCCTCCGTTGGTGACAGACAGCGGGACGTTAGTCACGAATTCAAAGGATAAAGCTAAAATAAAATGCAAATATATTCCGCGAATTCAAATCTTGATCCCGGCCTTTTGGAGCCGCCTGTGATTTCGCCGGTACGGTCTTCGATGCGGGATGTGAGATTTCGTCCGCGTACTATTCAACGCATTCTACGTGAACTGGATTGTAGGAAGGCAACCGGCCCGGGCGGAATACCGGCAATAGTCCTTTAGAACTGTGCTCCAGAACTATCGCCGCGCTCGAATATTGCTCTCATGTTTGGCGTCACGGTGTGTGGGAATGTATCATGGCATAAACATCTGTCGAGTATCGTCAGGTCAGCCTCAGCAAAACTGAGCTATCTTTTTAGAGCCAAGAAATATTTTACTCTGGCCCAACTTCTTCTCCTATATAAATCCCAAATTAGACCCGCGCTCGAATATTGCTCTCATGTTTGGAGCTCGGCTCCTAAACATACCCTCGACCTACTTGAGAGCATACAGAGACGGGCGATCCGCCTGATCGGCCACTCGGCGCTGAAGTCGGGACTACAGTCGCTATCACATCGAAGGCGCGTAGCCGACCCCTGTCTGTTTTACAGATATTATCACGGGTACTGTTCTTCGGAGATTCTTGGTATTGTTCCGCACAATTCGGCTTATATATGCGCTCCACAACACAATCCGACGGATCGCACCCGTTTGTGGTTCATCTCCCGACGGCGCGAACATCCCTGCATCAGAACTCGTTCCGTTACAGAGCGGAGAAGCTGTGGAACTTCCTTCCCACGCGAGCGTTCCCAGAGCGTTACAAGCTGCAACTGTTCAAAAAGAACTGTAACAGTTATTTGATGGCATCTCGGGCGCCCACTCGGCGTTCCGAGAGAAGTCTAATAAAATAAATAGAAGGCAACACCAGGTGAAAAATGTTGAAGGTTTGTTATCGTAACCTCGTAGACGATCGCCCTTGTTTGTGTGATCGCGAGGTAGGGTGGAAAGAATCGAGAATTGAGAATTGAAAATTGAGTCTCCAACTGAGGGTTGATTCCAGAAGTTCCAGCGGTGATTATAGTATGACGTTTTTGCCAAAACCACATATCTAGGGAAAACCTAAGTCAATAATTAAACTCGTTGTGTAGTGTGAAATAAACTTAGAAATGTAGTCTTAGAACACTATTTGCGGAAAGTCGTAAATCGTGAAGTATAGAACCGATTCAAGCACTGATTGTAGTAACAAATAAAGCATTTCCCGATAACAAAAAAAAAAAAAAACGTTACCCATGGCATCCACATTTAAAATCATAAAATGTCTCTAGCTGTCATTTGTCTTCAGCATAGTTGGACAATTCATCAACGTAAAATTCACCCTTAAACAGCGTTTGATTATTATGACGAAGTTGAAATTCATTTTAGTTATTTCCAAAGAATCATCTTTTCAATAGATAAAAATAACAATTCAGTAAAGAATCATTGGTCAAATCGCATCGAATGACTCTATATGTGTTTAATGTGTTTGACCTGCCACAAACATGCTGGCAACTTGGATATTTCGAGATGCACGTACTGATTTTTCAGTATAAGCTACCTTTTGCTCGATATTAGGGTATGTTATTACATAAAATGTTTGCCAAAAATGTATCTTCCGTAATATAAAATATTTACCTAAATTGATGTAAGGTATAGGCCATAAAGAATTACTATAGAATTCTTAGCTGATTATAACCACAAACCCGAGAGAATTGCCTATTCAAATAGTTGAAGATATGGGACCCCATTAACATCAGACCTGCCCATTCAATAAAACCCACACAAATGACAGGGGATGCCATAGAGTCTTCTGCCACATACATCTATACGCTCACACACACAGTCTAATAAAACCGGATGTTTTTTAAATCGTTTTAAAGAACAAACGAGGTTCTTTGCGACTTCCAATTCAAAATTTTGCGTACTTACGAGGTCAGCTCAATGACCTAATAGATTCCTCCTTTCAGATTAAAATCCATGACAACGCCAACAATACATTCCGGCGTACCGTTAAGTGCAACACCTAGATATTCTCACACAATGTCACAACGCTTCCTGTTCATAGTGTCAGAAGTAGGATGCCTCAAATGGAGTCTGACCAGAAAGGTCTGAAATTTATAAGGCTACATATAACAATCCGGATTGTCCCAACTAACTACACCATACAAAAGGATTTAATTTGAACTTCCCCGGAACACTGGGACGCCCTTCATTTTCCTTTATTCCCAGTCGGAAGAGTACCTCCGGGAATGGCAGTTTATTTGTGTTACTTTACTTTGAAACGTAGTTAACAAAATTCCGTACGCTTAGGTCTTTCAATGACTGGCAAACGGGACGAAGTTATTGTTTAAAAGGTCAAACGAATATCTGAACGTTGCAGTAGTTGTGTAGGAATGATAGCGGCACTTAGCAGGTGATTAGTAACGACTTCGTCCCCAATGCAGTTTCGTTGGTAGGGCTAATGAGTTGCAAAAATAAAACCGAAGAGAATAAGAAAAATATAAAGGATACGAACGGATATGGTTGCTCTCGATGATTTTATTTCCGCCGTTTAATTAAGGATTTTTGGGGGGAAACGCCCGAAATATCCTTTGGTTATTGAAAACAAGGAAAAAGAAATTATTTTGACTTTGGAGTCTAGAAGACTGCTATGGAAGAGACTTCTTCTCATAGTATATGCGTTTTTAGCTGAGTAAGAGCTGTTGTTATGTGCTTATCGAAGTAAAGACTTTGATTAAGTCAGATACCAAGATATCTAACTACAGTTTTTATTTGTAGGGGAAGATAATTACTTATTATAGTGACAAATTTTTTCCAATTCCATTTTGTATCCGTCGATGCCCTGGACAAAGGCGTTCTGAAAAGGATAGTTTCTGTTTTCTGGAAATTGATCTTTAATTTCCAGTTGTCGCAAAAACGTTTGATTCTATTGAAGTCATCTTGCAGAAGTCTGATGATGACATCAATATTCTCTCCAGATCTATATACCACAATGTCGTCGGCGTATGCATGGTTCAGAGAACCTACTAGATCACTAGTGTATATGTTTAAGAATTCCCTGTTCCCTGCTGCAAGCCCTTTCGAATAAGAACGGTCTTGTTAGAGATTATGTTTTCACATTTCAACAGAAACTGTTTACCCGTTACCATATCGTTAATAATGTATAATAAATATTCGGGCATATCTAGATATAATATCTTATATATAAGCCCTTCTAACCATACGGTATCGAAGGTCTTTTCAAAGTCAACCAAGCAAGCCTCTGTGCATTGTCGCTTCGCCTTGTTTCACTTTATGTCTGGACAATATTCGTTGCGGTATAAACGGTGTTGAGTTTCGATTTGAAATGCTATTTTTGTCAGTTTATCAATGCTTTATTTATAATTTTTTCGAATACCTTGCTGATGTTTGGTGGCAAACTAATCGAGCGAAGAGTGGCGGAGTTACTTCTATCCTTTGGGGATGGGATGTACTGTGGTGGTACGAAGCCGCGACGCCGCACGGGCGAAAGTTCTACCTCGTCCCGACAACTTCCACTAAAGTTCCACCAAGGAAAACGCCGAATGATAAGGACGAAACGCCGCCACGTTTGTCCACAACCGGGAGTAAGGGGAAAACACAGTCCGCCAATGGTGCTCGAACTTCACGACAAACCGTCCACCAGAAGGAAAGTAAATGAAACTCACTGTTTATAGTTTTGAATAACTGGGTTTATTGCTGGTGATCACCCTTTTTAATTTAATTAAATTTTTATGTGAAAATATTTATTTAACAAACGTGGTAAAAACTTTCCATCTTAACTTAGTGTAACGTAGCACGACTCGACTCGACTTATTACTGAGGGTTTGAAAATGTAGTTTATTTAATGACACACTCTCGTGTGCACTCTGCGGTGACGAAAGGATGTTGCACGCGCGATGGTTGGAAGACGACTCAATCGAAGGTTAGAATCTGGTTCTTGATTCATCTCGATTCGGTGGTGGTGGATATCCTCTCCATTAAGGATATGTTTTACCTACCACAAGAGAGATGTAAAGTCTCTCTTTGTGGAACAGAGAACCAGATCTCGTAATGCAGATCATGGTGGTATGAGTGTGATCGTATCCATCACAGTGAAACAAAGGAAAAACGAGATACATTGGTGACCGCGAAAAAAAAAAAACACGCGACCTGAAGAACATAGTGCCAGCGACTTTGGTGTGCCTAAATAAAGAACATTAAAAGGGCAAGTAGAGCCCCACCTTTTCAGTTCGCAACGCTAACCAGCATCCAACGCTCCGGGATTTGCCAACGTCACCAGACAGGAACAACACCATCAACTGCACCAGTCACCTCAACATCACCAACTACAATTAGCAGCCATAACTCATCAACAGGAATCCTTCATTTTCGTAAGACCTTCAATTAGTTATTTGCTTTATTGGTGCAACAGTGTCCAACTAAATTAAGTGCGTATTAAATAAATTTAAATATCGAACTTCTTGCGTAATGCAAAAAGTTTCTTAGTCTGGCAAGCCATCTCCTATAAATAAATCAATAGAATCGGAAATTTTTGAATATTGAAACATAAATTCTTCTTGTAATTTATCCAACATATAACAAATAAATATAAATTTATCATTTAATGTGTTACACCGTTTTACTGTAAAATAAGATTAAATTACAATATACAACCAAATACAGTAATTAAAGTAAAATAAATAATAACACACTTGCAACCACAAATCACTTCCGAGAACAAATTGTGTAGGCAACCGCCACTTACTTAAATAATAAAAGATTAAGAGAAGGGTACCCAATTACCAAACATTTATATGAGGTAAAAAAGATCATTTAAAATCCAAATCAAATTAAGAAGGAATTTCCTCAGGCAAACTATATCTGTATTTTTATATAATTTTCAACAATTTTTCATACAAATCAAATTGAAATAGCTCGAAACCGTCCCATGAAAACTCGATATAATTTAAATAACTACAATTGCATTGATCCCTAAATTCTGTAAACGGTTATCGAATGGAAGGATGTTTTCTCTAAACCTGAAACGAATTTCCTTAAGATACACAATTACAGCAAGAAAACGCAAATTTCGTTTCGCTATTTAGTGTACTAGCTACCCAATAATTTTATTGCCTTGGTACATTTGTAAACCCCTTCAGGGTACATAGTAACATCGGAATCAGTGTTTGTAGTTAAATAAACATTCACCCACACTTTCAGACACACACAGCTCCGCGTAATTAAGTTATTTTCGGCTTCAATAATTTAAACTAAAGTTTAATTATTTCAGGATTAAGCTGTGTAACAATACAGGATTAAGCTGTGTAACAATACTATCGACCGCCGTTTAACTCCATTCCACTGCACTTGAATACTCCCGAATTCCGCGACCCCCTTTGACTCAGTGGCCTCTCTTCAACTCCTCGCGTCCTCTTGCGACCTATTTCTACGTTCTACGCAACAATCTCGACCTGTCTGCCAACTTTATTCCGGTTCGATCTCAACCATAACACCATGGCCCGTACTCGAAATGCCCCACCCCAAGAGGCCCAAGAACAACCCGAGTCCCTCGAGTTTCATGACGCCTCCAGCGTCGAAATACCCCCAGCCCAATCCGCTCCCCTCGCATACTACAATGCCCCTAGCATTGCCACACGATCACACCCTCCAAATATTAAATTGCCTCCATTTGACGAGGGTAGACCTGAGCTGTGGTTCGCCACAGTCGATCTAATTTTTACAGCTCATGGTCCAATTCCTGAGGCTCTTCGGGCATCAGAACTATTTAGCGTTCTCGGCCCCAACCATCTACTCTACGTAGTACACATCATCAGATCGCCTGGCTTCACACCCTACACGGACATTAAGACCTCCCTCCTGAGAGCTCTTAATGTACCACAAGCGACTAGGCAGCGGCAGTCGGCTCGGGAAACCAACATAACTGGCCTACGTGCCACACACTACCTCGCACACTTTCGCTCCATAGCGGGGCCGTAAATGCAAGATGACCAGATTAGACCGCATTTCCTCAGGTCTCTCCCCAGCTCAACTCAGGCCATTTTGACGGTCCTAACGGACCAAAGTCTGAATCACCTGGTCCAGATCGTCGAAGATATTCAGGCGATCCCCCCTGCACAGGACGAACCTCCAGCCTCCCACGTGGACACGGTCAATACCCAATCTATTCCCCCACAGCTCGCTGCATAGACACGCACATCCTTCAGAAGTTCCGCAGCCTCCAGCGCACGTCACCTTTCTCAGAGTACCCAAGACTGCAGGCCCAGCGAATCTCCACTAGACCGCTCCCCTACACACGTCACTATATTGGACCTTCTCGCGCTTAAGGCCTCACTCCGCCACGATTTAAACCAAATTCGCGCGGAGATCAGAAGCGCCCATCAAATCGCGCAGAACGCTTCAGCGAACCGGAAGCAATCACCCCAGAACCCCACACTAGCGGAGCAAACCGCGTCAAACCAAGACGCTCGTCGGGTGTACCTGATAATTGCACACATGACGTGCAAATTTTGTAACAAAAAGGGTCACCTTTATGACGAGTGCCTTAAAAGGCGTAACACACCTTTCTGCCGGGAGTGCTGGCAGTATGGCCACGACATTGTAGAATGCAGTGCGCACCATATTCCATTCCCACAGAATAGGCGACCCCATCAACCCGCCGCCTCTAACAACCCAGCAACATCCAACCTCCGAGTGTCTAGCATTCGGAGTTGCTGCACGTTGTGTTCACGGAGGACAAGTGCGGAGATAAGGTGAGAGTGGAAAAAGCTAGGGTTTCCACAGTAACACTCACCCCAACACGAACCCGAAAGGACACGACTAAACGTCAAAGCCATTGCCCACCAACTCACACGTCTGTCGAGGACGGCAAACAATTGTTCATATCAACGTATGGACGAAAAACGCCGACATTGAAGCAGGATCTCCTCCACCCCGCACACGGCACCCATCTCTGCGGAGACGAATAAATGCTGGGCTGGAAGCCTCTCCTTCACGCTCAAGCTACTCCGTCACTGCGATCGCGAGCGAGCTCCCCACAGGCCTCGACCTTCCCAGACGTCACACCTGTCGGTCCATAAGAACCACAACAGGTCAGTGGACTGCACCGCAACCCCCTTGCCCCTGTCGGCATCAACGTGGTAACAACCAGGTCCACTCCCAATCCCGAACACCAAACTCCCCCGCCCCCACCTTTATTTCATGACTACGTCACTGGGGGGAGAGTAAAGTGGCGGTTCTTTAAAACATTCACAAAAGAATCACCCATTCTCTTTAAATTAACCCGCCTTTCCACACCCAACAAGCCATTTTGTTACCTGCAAATGAGCAGCGTAAGCTACTCTGCATCATCTTCCACCTGAAAGCAAACCCTAGCATGGATACACCTCATTAGACTATCCAGTTCATAATATACGAACCACCATATTCCCTATCACTCAGCTTGTAAGCAATCAAACCTACACCGATCCTCCTGTGTCTTCTTATTCCAACAATCCGTTGGTCCAAAAAGGCACATCGGGCAACTCGCCTGCTTGCACATCTGCAAGCCAGATTTCCGATGATCGATCGCCTATGCTGATAACCGATCATCGAGTTGGACACGATATGATTGTTATTTAAACAATCATGCCAACGATCATGCCCCACGTAGCGTTTCCCAAACAAAATAAATCTCCACACTAGCTCTTACCCCTGGTATAAGCGATAAACACCCATTGGATCGGACACGATCATGATTGTTATTCAAACAATCAAGCCAATGATCAGGTCCCATGGTATAATTCCCTTCAACTTTCGTACCATTAACCAAGGTAAACAAACGCGTATCTTAGCGTTTGAACCCCGAAATAGCGTTTCTGTTGACATAATCCTCAGCAACCTATTTCTGCATCAACAATCGCTAGTTCAAACATAGCAACCTTTTCCTTATTCGACTTCAGGCTATATTGAAATGCTGCCCTTTCCATGTACAGGCCCCTTCTCTGTATGTGTGCAATCTCGAATAGAGATATCCGCGCGAAACAACTTTTAGATTGATCGAGGAGTGAAATTTTAACATCCTAAGCGTACGCACTGGTCAGGTCGTAGTTCTCCAGCGGCAGAGTTGATCGCGCTGCCTAAGCCGAAGTTTTCACCGGGCGCCAAACTGTTAAGGAATATTGTGTGCGTATTTTTTTGTTAAATTAAATTCGGAGGCAATCCCGTAGAACACTAAGTGAACTTCATGTATATGCCGAAACGGTAATTGTTATAAGTGAACAACTGAAACTTAAAAAGTGTAAAGCCTACAGAGAAAAAAATAAAATCCAAGAATTAAAGGGAAGAACGTTTACCTGTGTTTTCTTTCGTTCGTGTTGTTTGCTTTTGGAGAACAATTTTCAGTGTCCGCTCGTATTTTGTAACAACGGAGTTTTGTGAACAATTGTCTACGTGAAAGAACGGTGGGTTATTAAGTGAACCAGCGCCGTACGCCGGCGCACCCTACTTAAAACCCCACAGGACTACTGCAGTTTTCCAACGGGTTGGAAAATATGCATTATTTAGAGCGTTATTGAATAAAGCAGTGTAAAGTTTCACTGCTTTAAGAGGCAAGTGCTTTAGAACAATGTTTGGAATACTATATGTTCCAGAAGATTTCTTTTTCTTAATGGATCTAAGGATGTCCGTAAGTTCATCCTTGTGTACAAAAATAAAAGAATTATAAACTGTGTTAGCTGAGGAGCCTCGGGAACATAAACAGATACTACATATAGAGGCCTTTGACTTTTCAAATAATGCAGTCTTCCAGCACCTGAAGCTTGAGTACGGCCGTGTGTTACAGACCATTTTAAATTAAGGCGGCGAATCTTCACCCTTAAGTGGAGCTTGGATGATCTCGTCTTGTAACTTTATAATTTTTGGCTTTGTCTTAGTTTAGTTTCGCTATCACATCTGGCCCTCCCGCTTGGTAGAAACCTTGACGTGGTGCGGGGGCTTAAATTACAATGAATCACTCAGGCTATGCTGACGGAAGCATATGCTTCCAGTAGGGTCACCCATGTCAGGCAGGCTAGCGAGGAGTAACACACAAAGATCTACCACCCCTAATCCAGGGTGTTACGCGTCGCCGTGCCTATTGGATGGTTTGCAGGCAGGGGTATACCGGCTGTATTATAACGGCGCCTCTCTGACACCGGGTCGAATCAGAGCAAGAAGCAGACCTTACCACATCAAAACGGGGCTCTAATATGGCGGACTATTTGAAACCCGAAGACTCGTGGGAACAAAAATGAATAATCAATATACAAAAACCAGACCCACGAAAAATCTGGTAGGGGTAGGTGTGATGAGCCGACACTACAATAAGGCAAAAAATCATCAAGAAAACACCGACTCGGCAAAAAGAAGACGTAGGGAAAAACGGAAAAAGCGGGATATACGCGTCGACACGTGGAATGTTCGAACGTTATATAAGCCCGGCGCGATACAGACGGTCGTAGAAAACGCGAAACAATATAAAATGGGCATCGTCGCGCTCCAGGAAGTTCGACTCCCACATCAAGTAATCGAAACCAACGGGTTTACACTGGTGTGTGGAGGTACCGATACACATAACCTCGGAACTGGCTTCATCATAAGCAAGAAGATTACGCCCCATGTAAAAGATGTGCAATTCACTAATGACCGAATGTCGGTGCTAAAAATACAGGGCCCATGGTACAATTATGTTTTTATAAACGTACACGCCCCAACAGAATCTACCGACGAAGAAACGAAGGACACATTCTACGAGACCCTAGAAGAAGTATTTGATGGGATCTCATCATTCGATGTTAAAATCCTCCTCGGCGACCTCAATGCGAAAATTGGAAAGGAAGATATCTTCCAACCAACAATAGGTAAAGAAAGCCTACATGACGTTTCAAATGATAATGGTATTCGAATTATCACGTTCGCAGCCTCAAAAGATCTGGTAGTGAAAAGCACGATGTTCAACACAAGCAAATCCATAAAGCCACACAGATATCACCCGACGGCGTAACGCGTAACCAAATAGACCACTTCCTCATAGACAAAAGACACCACTCGAACATCCTTGACATAAGATCATATAGGGTAGCAGATTGCGACACCGATCACCTTCTAGTGATGGGCAAAATTAGAAATCGGCTTGCAGCAAACCCACATGGACAGTCACGGGAGACGAGCAAGAAGTTCGAGATTGATAAACTAAAAGACCTACGTAAAAGGGCGGAATATCAAGACGAACTAAGGAATAGATTTAGCATTCTAGAGAATGACAGTAGTGAGGAAGAGGAAGCCAATAGTGTGGACATTAAATGGGCATCGATCAGAGACACAATCAAACAAACAACCCAAGAGGTATTAGGATTTATGAAAACAACTAAGTCCAAACCTTGGTTTGACGATGAGTGCAGGGCAAAGATCGAAGAACGTAAACGCCGCAGAATGATCCACTTAGAAGCATATGATGAAGTCAACGCAGTAAGATACGCGACAATTCGGAAAGAAACAACTAGACTTTTCAAACGCAAAAAACGCGAATGGGAAAAGACTCGGATTGAAAAAATCATAGAAAATGCCAGAGCAAAGAACAGCAGAGGTATGTATGCCGGCATAAATTCAATTAGTATATATCACAAACGGCTGTCTGGTGACAGAAACAAACAATATCGTGACAAGATGGAAGCATTACTTTGAAAACCTGCTCAATGTGCGCACCCATCAACCACAAATAAACGCACCAGACGTACATACAGCTGAGCCCCAGATCCCAGAGCCCTCTTTCGACGAAGTTGTAGACGCGATAAATCGATTGAAAAACAACAAGGCTCCCGGAGTCGATTGCATACCGGCAGAGCTTGTGAAGCATGGGGGTGGGGCAACCGCTCGAAAGATCCACCAACTGGTTAAAATAATATGGGACAAGGAAGTCATTCCGGAAGATTGGAAAACCTCAAAAGTCATCCCCATTTTCAAAAAAGGCGACAGATCTGACTGCGAAAATTACAGAGGAAAATCATTACTCCCACTCACATACAAAATATTACCAAATGTCATACTGGCAAGAATCACACCACACGCAGAAGAAATATTGGGAGACTACCAATGCGGATTCCACCGGAACCGGTCAACAAGCGACCAGATGTTCACAATAAGGCAACTGCGGGAAAAGAAGTGGGAATACGGAGAGACGGTTCACCAACTGTTCGTGGACTTCAAAAAAGCCTACGACTCAGTCGCAAGGCAAAGACTTTACCATATTGTGGTTGAGCTGGGGATCCCGAAAAAAGATGCTGCCCTCATTCAAATCTGCATGAACGAAAACAAAGGGTGAGTTAGAATATAAAACCACCTCTCAGAACCATTCGAAATCCGGGACGGACTAAAACAAGGGGATGGCCTCTCACCATGCCTTTTTAATCTTGTCCTCGAGTATGTTATCAGAAAGGTACAAGACGACAACACGGCCGGATCATCCCTGAACGGGGTCACACAAGTGCTCGCGTATGCGGATGACATCGCCGTTCTGGGCGATAATCTCGAAACTATAAGTAAAAACTGTGAAATCATCATGCAAGCAGCAGAAGAGGTGGGCCTAGAAATAAACGAAGACAAAACGAAATACATGATTAACACGAGAGTGTTTGCAAAGAGAATCGATTAAACGGCTCTTATTTATTAAAAAGAATTAATCCAGCAAACCCTAAGCTCGCTACAATTGGTGTCAGAAGTGGGATTAATTACTGGTGAAGTGAATAAGTCTGTGAAAGTGTGTTGTGGCGATGTCAGATCGACATTTGAAGGATCTTCGCGTTCCTGAGTTGAAGAAGGAACTTCAGGAGTAGAATCTGGATAGCAGAGGCCAAAAGCAAATTCTTCGACAGCGTCTGCAAGCAGCAATGGAGGAAGAGGGCATTGATGTCGACACATATGCTTTTACGATTGGGCTAGACTGTCCGGATGGAGAAGAAACAGCGAGTCAAGATGGTGCCAATGTAAGGGAGAAGAGTTCGCCACAGTAGGACATTTCGGAGATGTTCAGGACGATGATGACAAAAATGGACGCCCAAAATTCAAAATTCGACGCACAAGCTGCAGATATTAATGCGAAACTGGATGCCCAAAACGCAGTGGATGAAATGTAATTTTCAACACTTTGAGGAAGAAATTCAGTCAAAAATTCGAAACGAAGTAGAAAATCTGGATCTAAAAAACGAAGCTGAATTTAAGAAAGTCCCCGATGATATAACGCGAATCGAAAAGAGACTTGAGTGTGTTGAGAGAAATAAGACATCGCCTTGCAATCAACATGACTACAAAGATACAAGGATACAACCGCCAATCTTCGACGTGATGTCGTATTTATACGTCAGTTTGACGCAACATCACTAATCGTGTCACTCCGCGGGGCGGCTGCAAAATTGCTACAAACTATACCAGCAGAGAAGCAAACAGATTTCCAAGCGGTAAGAGACGGCCTTGAAGCTAGGTATGGAGACAACCACATGCAGCAGGTCTACCGCATGCAACTGCGGAGCAGAACGCAGAAACCTGGAGAAAATCTTCAACAGTTGCAGGCAGACATTGAGCGATTGACAAACTTGTCTTATTCAAATATGACTAAGGAATTTCTGAACGAGGTAGCAATGGATGCATTTATAAACGCACTCCAAGATCGGGACTTGCAACCGGCCGTTCGTTTGGCAGGAAAGAAAACGTCTAATGAAATACTGGCGTTCGCATTGCCTTATGAATCTGCTAAACTGGCTACCAGGAGTACATATAGAGTCCGAGAAACGTCCGTCGAGGAATGATTCTGCCAAATAATCGGGCATGTACAACGGTGAACCCCGAGACCTGATATGAAGTATTGGACATGCGGCGAAGTCGGCCACATCGCTGTTGACTGTAGGAAATGTCGACGAATGAATGAAACATCAAGTGAGAATTGTTGTTCATGCGCTAATCATAAGATGAGACTATCAACGGACCAACCTGGGGCCCATAGCTGGGGAATATTGTAATGGCAGACTTTACGGAGCGAAAGTCGCCTGGTGGAATGAGCAGCCCCAGCATCCTAACTGTATCACAACTCCAACGGGATGACCAAAGTTTGGTTATAACTACGATTGTTAATGCAAGGACAACAACAGTGAGAATCGACACAGGAGCAACGAGATCCATAATTCAGCCGGATGTCGTGGGCAAAAGAGCCCTTAATAAAAATAGAAGATACGCTTTGAGGACTGCCAAAGGAGAATGCTATACAGTCTACGGAGAAGTCGAGACCATAATAGTGCTGGGCAATATTTCCATCTCCCACCAATTTTTGGATGCCGATATTACGGACGAATGCATTCTTGGAATGGATTTCATGAAGGAGCATCAAGTTGTTCTAGAAATCGGTCAAAGAACACTGCGAATTGGTAACTTGGAGGTTGCTATTACACTGCAGCACGAACAATTGCGAAGGCTTAAATGTTATGTGCGTGAGGAGGATGAGATCCCAGCTCGTTCAGACTCGGTAATTTGGAGCAGTCTCGAGAGTGATCGGTGACAATCGATTTTACATCACCGAGGCTGTACAAAATCAGCGTAAGGGGAACATCCTTGTTGGGAAAGCCCTTATCGACGCGAAGAAACACATCGTACCTGTCAGAATACTAAATGCATCCAAGAAGCCGGTCGCAATAAGAAAAGAAGAAGTAATCGCAGAATGTGCACCCGTATCAATAATAAGCTCAATTCAGACAAGGGGAAAGGACCATTCAATTCAACAGCCCTCCGGTGCATCCTCTATGGTTAATAATTTGATGTCCCAGAAAATCGGATTAACAGACAGAGAAAAGGCAAGCACTGAATCAGTGCTGAACGATTTTTCTGATATTTTTGTGACAGAAAATGATAAATTCGGACGGACCGGTATAGTTAAACATCGCATTGATACGGGTGAGTCAAGACCTATAAGGCAGCCACCTCGTCGACTACCGTTGGCCAAACAATCAGAAGTAGGCAACATGATTCGAGAGATGGAAGACCAAGGAGTCATCGAGAAATCATCGAGCCCATGGGCTTCGCCGGTAGTACTCGTCAAGAAGAAGGTTGGGACAACTAGATATTGTGTCGACTACCGCCGGTTAAACGACGTTACGAAGAAAGACAGTTACCCACTTCCTCGAATCGACGACACACTAGATACCCTTTCTGGAGCTCAGTGGTTCTCAACATTGGACTTAAAAAGCGGTTACTGGCAAGTGGAAGTGAAAGAGGAGGACAAGGAGAAGACAGCGTTTACTACGGGAAACGGACTTTATCAATTCAACGCGATGCCTTTTGGATTGTGTAATGATTCAGCAACGTTTGAACGATTAATGGAAAGTGTTCCACGGGGACTTACATGGAAGACGTGTCTTGTGTACTTGGACGATATCATCGTTGTTGGAAGGAATTGACCAGAACACACCAATAATCTGCGCTCCGTCTTCGAACGACTAAGACAGGCCAACTTAAAGCTCAATTCGAAGAAATGTGAACTCTACCAAAGGAGAGTAAAATTCCTGGGACACATCGTTTCATCTGCAGGAGTCCAAACGGATCCTGATAAGATAGCAGCTGTCCAAGAGTGGCCTACTCCAGAAGATAGGCAACAGTTAAGAAGCTTTATGCGACTAGCCACATATTACCGACGGTTTGTTAAAGGTTTCGCCAACATGGCTAAAACCCTACACGAACTAACGGGTAAAGACAAGAAATTCAATTGTGTGAGGTAGCATTCAACACATTGAAGGCCGAGTTATGTAAGACTCCAACATTGGCATTCCCAAGATCGGATCGCCCATTTATATTGGATACTGATGGAAGTAACACAGGAATCGGAGCAGTGTTGTCGCAGGAAGTCGATGGTAAAGAGAGAGTTGTCGCATATTATAGTCGAGTTTTATCTAAGCCAGAGAGAAAGTACTGCGCAACAAGAAAGGGACTGCTGGCTGTCGTAGAAGCCGGACGTCGATTCCACCTTCGAACGGATCATGCCGTCCTGAAATGATTGCTAAATTTTAAGAATCCGGAAGGACAAATAGCTCGATGGATCGAACGACTTCAAACGTACGATTTCCAAATTTCCCACCGTCAGGGGAAGGTGCTTAATAACGCCGATGCTCTATCAAGAAGACCATGTAAGTCAGATTGTAAACATTGTCATAGAGCGGAAGAGAAACAAGAGGCATACGACCTGCAAAAGGTACAAGTAGAAGTACTAGATGGGTGGACGAGTGATGCTATACGCGCAGCTCAACTTCAGGATGAAGATATGTCGCTAATCCTGGAATACAAAGAAAAGAACAAGGGGCCAACTTGCAACAATATTTCCGACAAGAGTGGAACATTTAAGGCATATTGGGCACCATGGAATTCCTTGCTGGTGGAAGATGGAATTCTAAAGCGTAAATGTGAAGCCGCGGACGGAAAATCCCATCGAATGCAGATTCTAGTCCCACCATCAAAAGTGAAGGATGTACTAACAGAAATGCACGACGGGGCCTCCGGTGGACACCTGGGAGTTAATAAGACACTTTCAAAATTACGGTCTCGCTTCTACTGGCTTCACATGAGAGATGACGCCGAGTCTTGGTGTAGGAAGTGCACAACTTGCACTGCGACCAAAGGACGAACAGCAAAACTAAGGAGAGCTATGAAGCAGTACAACGTGGGTGCCCCTTTCGAGCGAATTGCGATTGATATCTCAGGACCATTTCCAAAAACCAACGACAACAACAAATACGTGTTTGTCATCATGGATTATTTCACCAAGTGGGTGGAAGTCCTTCCAATTCCAAACAACCGTCATTGAGCAGCTTATCAATAATTGGATCAGCAGATATGGAGTTCCTTGTGAGCTTCATTCCGATCAAGGCCGAAACTTCGAATCACAGATATTTCAAGGTATCTGTGCGGCACTGGGCGTAAGGAAAACCAGAACCACACCGTTATATCCGCAGTCAGGCGGAATGGTCGAAGGGTTCAACCGATCAATGAAAGAGTATTTATCGAAGGTCGTTAGTGATCACCAACGAAATTGGGACAAATATGTGCAAACCATTCTCCTGAGTTATAGATCGGCTAATCACGATACGACAAGCCATTCTCCAGCAAGAATTATATTTGGACGAGAGATACGATTATCAGCCGATCTGTGATTCGGAATACCTCCAGACGCCATAGATAAGACTGAAGACTACGTAGCTGAATGGAGAAATCACCTTGATGAGATTCATCATTTGGTTCGAAAGCAAATCAAGGTATAAAGTGACAGGATGAAAACAAGGTACCATGTTCGAGCCAACGCATCCGGATTTAATGCAGGCGATAACGTGTGGCTTTATAACCCTCATCGGCATGAAGGAAGGTCTCCGAAGTTGCAGCAACATTGGGAAGGACCGTATAAGATTCTCACAAGAATTAACGACGTTGTCTATAGGATTCAGCGAAGACCGAATGCCAAAATGAAAGTTGTGCATCGTGATCAACTGGCGACTTTTTGTTAATCTAGAAGAACAGTGAACTTAGTTCGGGACGACCTAATCTAGGCGGAGGGTAGTGTAGCGCATATGACAATCTGTACTAGAATATTCTAGAAAGTCCAAAACAAAGTACTAGAATATTATAGAAAGTACTGGAAAACTGGAGACTATGAGCAGTGGAAAATTCGAGGCTATGGAACGGACGAAAACGAAACACCGAATCAGAATGAGGAAACGGTATAAATACGTCGCACGCAGTACAGGAAGATAAGTAAGAAGTAAGAAGTAAGCAGTCAAAGACGCGATAAGTAAAGAAGCGAAATATCAAGTAACGGTTGTTATTAACGGACTAATAAAGTGTTTGCAAAAAGAACCGATTTAACGGATCTTATTTATTAAAAATAATTAATCCAGCGAACCCTAAGCTCGCAATAATATAAAAAAAATTTGGAGTTCGCAGGGGAATTTGTAGACAATCGGTAGTTAAGTGAAGTATTTTATTCAATAATTCCATTTAACATAAAACTGGACACTGCAAGTTTCATCAAAAGGGATACAGATTAAAGGATTGCGACGAGTATCGATTGAAACATCTCCTGAAGGAAGTTTATTCGGATGAAGATCCGTGAGATAAGGCAGAACAGATAACTACACTAGGAACAGAGATAAGTTGTGAATTCTCGTTAAATGAATAAAATATTTTTAGCTTCAAATTTGGAGTTTGTGATTTACTTTTTGGAATTTTGTATCGGTCTTTAATCGACAAAGAATCTCTACGGAGATACCACAGCCAGTGAACTGATTTTACTTGTCCACGAACATTATCTGTGAAGGGGAGTTAGAGTCGAGTTCCGACAACCACAGAAATCCTACAGAAAATGTTTAATACTTCGCCGAGCATTAGAAGTTTCTACGAAAGTACAAAATAAAAGAACAACAACGATAACGTAACGCTGCCAATCCGATTGGATACCACTTACCTACAGGACCAGCTAAGGAGCCCGCTAAATTTCGAATTGAAGAAAAAAAATACAGTCCACTCACACCACGGCATATCACAGAAATTAAGATAAGGGTTAACTCAGCCGAAGTAAAAGTTGTGGCTACTGTATCGAGTTATCTGGAAGGAAGGTCAAGAAGATAATATCTATTCGTCCCACCTGTTCCGTCACTTTTTTCTCTAGCGCATGAAAGCTGTCCTTGTATGGACATTAAATTTGCTGTTATGTCCCAACTACTGTTTGGTGGTTTAGATATTTAATATACCGAAGCCCATCAACTTTACTGTGTAGACACAATAAAGAAAGGCAACGGTTGTGGTGGAGAGCGGTTTAACGCGTTTAACGTTTTAAACCTTAGACTGTCGGTTTCAACAGCTTTTAATTCGTTAAGTAATTCTTCTGGGAAAAAAGAAAAATCAACTCCTTTTAGGAACATGGAGGCAGTTTTGTCCGATTTTCGAGTGTACGTAGTATTCGCTAGTAGCCTTACCCTTTAATTTTATGGTAATCCTCTAAACCACTACCCATAACACACATTTTTCCGTTATTGATGCGTTTGGTTCTAAAGTTCTTACATGTTAACTTACCGAGTCTTATTACATTCTTAGTATCCATGTGACTCACAGTGATGGGAGGTACTTTCTCCTTCCTATCGATTTGTTAATTATGTTGCTGTTTTTCCTGCTGCTGCTGTGGTCGTTGTTTTTGTTCACATCGTTGTAAACGCCACATGTTCCTTTTTACCAGAGGTGCTTTTACTTCTTTGCACAGGTCATCTCTTTTTTGATAAGTTCGTTGATAATCTTGTCGATTATTGGCTCCTTAGCGTCCAGGTCTTTGTATATGTTCCCTGCTCCAGAGTAGTGAGCATCACTGTGATAACATTTTTATCATTTTTAGTTATTTCACGCTCCTCGTTCGCATCTGATTTGTGCCTTTTTGCGGTTACATTGGTTGAGGATTCAACCTGCTTCTTGTCTTTTATCTATGACTTGACCTTCGATCATAATCATCGCGTCACGTTTTTTAAAAATGTTTTCCGCGGATTTTTTATTTTTATTTGTTGTTTGTGTGATGACACACTTTCGAACCATTAAATATTTGTTTATTAAACACGTGTAGTGCTTTGCAAAGACCTACAATTTCTCTACCCAAATATACACCAAATATAACCTTTATCCATAAATTTTAATTAAAAACCGCTATTTGAATAAATGCGCGATACATTAAGCAATTCATTCCTTACCATATATTTAAATTCCCATAGTACCATTCAACCCAATGTTAGACAAATTAAACCAAATGTTCAATTATCAATTCCCAGAAATGCCTTATAATCTAAACATCACAACGTATATATTCATTTGCATTGTATGCCCCATTTATCATGCATGCACATAAAGCATCCATAACCCAATCAAATCAGACACGTGTCAAACTATCCAAATATTCATTTGGTTCGCATACATACAATCTCTAAATTCCTACAATCCTTATCTCTACATGCATTGTAGCGAGATGTGCATTTTCTAATAATAGATTCTCATCCTTTTCCTCAGGTTCTCTCATACAAATCTCAATGAAGATTTGTATAAAAGGGTGATGGATTTTTGATACAGGACAGCTCACTGCAACTAACTCGTGTCACCAACTCGACGCAGTCAACAATCGACTTCTTCCTTAAGTCCGATGAGTATCCGTCCTCTTTCCCCCTGATCATGGTTCCGTTCACACCTCAACCAAAGTCCCCTCCTTCTAACTGCTTTACTCATACAGGCCTGTCCCGAACTTCTCCAAGACTAACTGGAAAAGGTCAATAGAGACGTCGCCGTAAGTTTTTCTAATTTACAAATCCCCGAATCTTCTACCTTAATGATTGCTGAGATCGATCGAGCAGCCATAAAAATTGAGCAGACCCTCAAGCATGCCCTCACCAGCAATACACCCACCACCATCCGTCATAATCATTTAGGAATACTTTTGCCCAGCATCCCAACTAAATTGCTACGCCTCAAAAAACAACTCCGCCGAAAATTTCGTATAACATTCTGCCCCTTTATTGTCAGATCTAACTTCTGATCACCCTAATAATTGAATATTTAAAAAAAATCCGGCGATCAGACCTATACCTCAACACTTAACAATATCAAACCTAACCGTGATCGTCTCAAAAATATCAACTCACTAACTGTTTAATCGCCAAATGCCAATCAATAATCTTTTCCCGTAAGCGTATTCACTCGTCCTTACGTTCCTATACCCTTCATAACCATCCCCTGACCATTGTCCAATGTTTCGAGATCTTGGAATCCTTTGCGGCAAGGAGCTTAACTTCCTCCCTCTCATTGATGAGACGATCCAGAAAGTCAATTCTGCCCTCGGATTCGTGAAACGATGGTCTAAGGAATTCTCCGACCCCTACGTAAGTCGGTCCCCTTATCTTACCTTCGTTCGTTCACTACTTGAATATGCTAGCTAGGTGAGGTCTTTTTATCAAAGACCCATATCTGTAGAATGGAAAGCATTCAACGTCGCTTTCTTCGAGTCCTAGGATAGAGAAATACCTTAATTGTTCCCCCCTACATTAATCGTTTAAAATTAATCAACCTCAGAACCCTTGAAGAGCACAGGGTCGTCGTTGACGTAATATTGATTCGTCGGGTCTTCTCTGGCTCGGTCGATTGCGCCTACCCCCTTAACTTAATTCCTCTGAACACAAACTCTCGAAATGCACGTAATACCCGCCTTCTCCACATTCCCCCTATCGGACCTCGTATGGTCTTAACGAACCTCTTGCGCCGATGCTGAGAAATTTCAACTCCATTTCCAATTTGTTCGACTTTGACCTCTCTACCCATACTCTCAAGCCCCGCCTCCTAAACCATTCTCATCACCAATCTTAAGCGACGCTTCTACACCCCACTATAAACTGCCCCCCCCCCCCCACCCATCCTTCGCCACTTCTCCTGCCTTCTTAATTTGTCCTGGTTACCTTAGGTTAAGGCTAGTTAAGATAGTTCTTAAGCTCTCTAGTTTGTAACTTATATATACTTTAGATGTAGGTAATTAATTATCTCGCTGGTCACTACTCAAAGATCTATCAACCAAATGACTCCGTCTCAGTCCCTAATTTTCAAAACACTGTAAACGAATATATCTCACACATATTACCCTCATCTTATACTCCTTTCATAAGGGAATTTAACGACACAAACAAGGCGTCACATCCATCAGACACCAGCACATTTCCAACCACAGATGAATTAATCAAGTTCATAAAATCACGACCCAACATAAACTTGACCGGCCTAGATGGAATACCACACCTTCTATTTAAAATACTTCGCCCGCCAAATCTTCTTCCGATTCCCTTCCTTCTTAACCATATTGTGGGGGTATGAGTATTATGCCATAAACGGACACGCGGTTCACTCACTCCCCAACGTTTGCTCCTAGTAAAACTAGTTCACCCAGGAAGAACAGGAACAATGAAAAACACGCTGGTGTAGTTTTTGTTTGGTCAAAGTTTTTTATTTTTTTATTTTTGATAACTATACACATTTATTTACATTAGACACATATTGAGTTTATTTACAAAAGTTCACTTCAGCGTAGTATTAATATAAAACTCCACGGGGAATGGATATCGACTTTAATTCAACTGTCTGACTCGCGGATGAATTAGATTGATTTAAGCGGCGGCGTGACCGACCGCGATGGAGGTTGGGTAGTGACTGCTTCTGTGAACGCTCGACGTAGCGTGTGCACACAAAGGAGGATGTGAATCGACTTGAAGCAGCGGCGTGACCGACCGCGATGATTACTGTGTAACGACTGATCCCAACTAGTATTTTTGATTTGCACAACGATCAGCGAATGGTAATCGCACTATCCTATGCATGCTTCAATTCTCTACGCTCATCGAGGTGTATAAAATACTTCCGTATTCGTTCGACATCGATGGACATAGAAAGGATGAAGAAACCAAAAGGAAAGCACAATAACCCAGGGTTGATCTGGCATTGGTGTGCGTGTATTAATGCAGCCTCCGAGGATGATCCATGGACCTAGTGCGGTGACTGTGGTGATCTCGGAGTGCATTGATCTACGGAAATACAGAATTGTGAAGGAGAGGAAAATGTAGTTTGCGCTATTCACCTGTAACAGGAGATCATTGATCCCCAGCGAATAGAGTGTCTGGGAAAAATCGTAGTGATGCTACTTTGGCTAGGGTAATATTATCGTGGGAAACACGCTGAGGAATTTGATAATTACCCAAGGCGTTGGATAATGGTGCACCCGCGTCCTTTAATTCGACTTGTTGTTGCTAACCAACATGAATTGGAATTTCCGGTGGAAATCTCATGGGTTAGAGGACTGGAGTTGCCGTATGGCGAAAATGTAGCTGAATTCAATAATGCATTACTTGCTCTATTGAATAATGAATTCAGCTAAGCGTCCGTTTTTAAAACATGATTTACAGGTGAATAGGTTAGTTGGAGGGATTGGGGTTGATTTGACACGCTGTTGGCGGTCGAAATAAGGCGGAAACAGTGGGTTGGTTCTCCATGTAGTATAGAGAATCCCCACAATATCATAAATGCTTCCCATTTCCCAGAAAATTGGAAAATTGAACTAGTAATCCCTATTAAAATGTCCGACAGTTCCAACAACACCCCCAACTATCGTCCGATATCTTTATTGAACACCCTAAGCAGAATATTAGAATGTAATATCTACCAAAACCTTCTCTCGTTTGCCAATGATAACGCTCTCATCCCTAATTCTCAGTTTGGCTTTCATGAGCGACACTCCACTTGCCATGCTCTATTAAAACTTACACACGATGTCACAACTGGTCTGGAAAATCAATGCCCTACCGTATGCATATCTCTCGATATTTTCAAAGCATTTGATTTTGTCTGGAACTAGGGACTTCTTTATAAGCCGCACTGCGTATTTGGTCTGAATTCCAACATCACAAAGCTCCTAGCATCTTATCTTTCTGGTAGGAAATTCACGGCCAGAATAAACTCTTCCATCTCACAAGCTCGCAACATAACCGCGGGAGTTCCCCAAGGATCCATTCTCGGACCACTTTTATATCTTTTATACACATCCGATATTCCCCAACCTCCACTTAGTGCTGTCATGCTAATTTATGCTGACGATACTATAATTTACTCTAGCAGCAGATTTGTCAAAGCGACAAGAAACCGCGTTAACAGCTTCCTACCGCACATCTCAGCATATTTTCATCATCATCATCGGCACTACAACTTGGAATCGGTCTTGGCTTTATTTAGCAAGTCCTGAGGCTTGTTAAATTTTCCATAATGATTTGTTTTTTCCGGGCAAGGTCATTAGTCTTGCGCCAGAGGCTCCCCGACGGGATATATCAGCATATTTTAACATATGGAAAATTCGCCTCAACCCAAGCAAAACCCAGCTAACAGTGTTTAAGGGAAAAAGCGCTCACTGCACAAACAACACTAAATGTTGCCACAACAAAATTAAACTCAAGCTTAATAACACACAGTAAGCAGACCTTACCATATCAAAGCGGGGCTCTAATATGGCGGACTATTTGAAACCCGAAGACTCGTGGGAACAAAAATGAATAATCAATATACAAAAAATAGACCCACGAAAAATCTGGTAGGCGTAGGTGTGATGAGCCGACACTAACATAAGGGAACAAATCATCAAGAAAACACCGACTCGGCAAAAAAAAGACGTAGGGAAAAACGGAAAAAGCGGGATATACGCGTCGGCACGTGGAATGTTCGAACGCTATATAAACCAGGCGCGATACAGACGGTCATAGAAAACGCGAAACTATATAAAATTGACATTGTCGCGTTTCAGGAAGTCCGACACCCACATCAAGTAATCGAATCCAACGGGTTTACACTGGTGTGTGGAGGTACCGACACACATAACCTCGGAACCTGCTTCATCATAAGCAATAAGATTACGCCCCATGTAAAAGATGTGGAGTTTATTAATGACCGAATGTCGGTGCGAAAAATATAGGGCCCATGGTACAATTATGTACTTATAAACGTACACGTTCCAACAGAATCTACCGACGAAGAAACGAAGGACACGTTCTACGAAAACCTAGAGGAAGTATTTGATGGGATCTCATCAATCGATGTTAAAATCCTTCTCGGCGACCTCAATGCGAAAATTGGAAAGATCTTCCAACCAACTATAGTTAAAAAAATCGTACACGACGTTTCAAATGATAATGGAATTCGAATTATTACGTTCGCAGCGTCAAAAGATCTGGTAGTGAAAAGTACGATGTTCAAGCACAAGCAAATCTATAAAGCCACATAGATATCACCGGACGGCGTAATGCATTACCAAATAGATCACTTCCTCATAGACAAAGGGCACCACTTGAACATCCTTGACGTAAGATCATTTAGAGGAACAGATTGCGACACCGATCACCTTCTAGTGATGGGCAACATTAAGAGTCGGTTCGTAGCAAACCTACATGGGCAGTCACGGGAGACGAGCAAAAAGTTAAACACTGATAAACTAAAATACCATCACAAAAGGACTGAATATCAAGACGAACTAACGAATAGATTTAGCATCCTAGAGAATGGGAGTAGTGGGGAAGAGAAAGCCAATAGTGTAGACACGAGATGGGCATCGATCAGAGATGCAATCACACAAACAGTCCAAACGGTATTAGGATTTAAGAAAACTATTAAGGCCAAACCTTGGTTTGACGATGAGTCCAGGGCGAAGATCGAACAACATAAACGCCTCAGAGTGATCGACTTAAAAAGATATGATGAAGTCAACGAGGAAAGATACGCGACGATTCGGATAGAGTCAATGAAAGTTTTCAAACGCAAATAAACGCGAATGGAAGAAGACTCGGATCGAAAAAATCCTATAAAATGACAGACCAAAGAACATTAGAGGTATGTATCCCGGCATAGACTCAATTAGAAATAGCTACCGATTGAGAGCCAAAATAATTCGAAACGCAAACGGCTGTCTGGTCACAGAAACAAACAATATCGTGACAAGATGGAAGCAGTACTTTGAAAAGCTGCTCAATGTGCGCACCCATCAACCACAAATAAACGCATCAGACGTACATACAGCGGAGATTCAGATCCCAGAGCCCTCTTTCAACGATCTTCTACGCGTAATAAATCGATTGAAAAACAACAAGGTTCCCGGAGTCGATTGCATACTAGCAGAGTTTATGAAGCATGGAGGAAAGGGCAACCACTCGCAAGATCCACCAACTGACTAAAATAAAATGGGATAAGGAAGTCACTCCAGATGAATGGAAAACCTCAATGTCACAGATCTGACTGCGAAAATTACAGAGGAATATTATTGCTCCCAACCACATACAAATTATTAACAAATGTCATACGGGCGAGAATCACACCGTGCGCAAAAGAAATACTGGGAGACCAGTGCAGATTCCGTAGGAACCGGTCAACAAGCGACCAAATGTTCACAGTAAGGCAACTGCTGGAAAAGAAGTGGGTATACGGAGAGACGGTTCACCATCTATTCGTTGACTTCAAAAAAGTCTACGACTCAGTCGCAAGGCAAAGACTTAACTATATTGTAGTTGAGCTGGAAATCCCAACATAATATGTCGCCCTCATTAAAATCTGCATGAGCGAAAATAAAGGGGGAGATAGATTAGAAAACCACCTCTCAGAACAATTTGAAATCCGGGACGGACTAAAACAGGGAGATGACCTCTCACCATGTATTTTTAACCTTGTGCTCGAGTATGTTATCAGAAATGTACAAGACGACAACATGGCCAGATCATCCCTAAACGGGGTCACACAAGTGCTCGCATATGCTGATGAAATCGCCGTTTTGGGTGATAATCTAGAAACTGTATGTAAAAACAGTGAAATCATCATGCAAGCGGCAGAAGAGGTGGGCCTAGAAATAAATGAAGACAAAACAAATTACATGATTACGGGGAGAGCAGGTGGACCTCAGAACCTCAGAGAACACATAAAAACATTAGAGGCAATATATTTGAAAAAGTTAAAGAATTTAAATATCTGGGAACGATGCTAACGGCCAGTAATGAAATGTCTAGGGAAATTAACAAAAGACTGTATTCCGGCAACGCTAGTTGGCACGCAGTCAGTATACTGCTGAAATCCAAATTGCTATCACGTAACATAAAGCACCGTGTCTATAGAACCATAATCATGTCGATTGTTCTATACGGATGCGAAACATGTGTCTGTAGAACCATAATCATGTCGATTGTTCTATACGGATGCGAAACATGGGGTCATGCAAAACCGGAAGAAAACAAATTCCGCGTATTCGAGAATAAAGTTCTAACGGGTATTGTCGCGGTTCCGCCAAACCCCACGGTATACTTACCTTAAAAGCCGCCATTATCATCTCCCAAGACGCATAAGCCTTCGCCAATGCATTCGCATTCGGCACCTAAAAATGCTGCAGGCATTTAAGAGATCAAATCTATGATCTTCAAGTCCCTATAAAGAAAACTTACCTTCATGCAGTCTCTTCGCATACCACTGTGTAGCGGTTCCGCCAAACCCACGGTCCACTTACGCGAAAAAATCCCCATAACTACTACCCAACTTCCTTAAGTTCGCTAATGCAACAGTATTAGTACCTGTAAATGCTTCACGCATTATATAGATCACCATCTATAATCATAAAATCCCTATAAAGAAAACTTACCTTTTCATGCATCCCTTCGCATACAATTTCCGTAAGATTTCTTTCCTTGCTTATCTGGTATTCTAAACCAATTCGGTACCAGACAAATTCCTGTAAACAAAATAATTCGGATTGGATTCATTGTAACCGTCATGACAGGGAACATAAATATTGCGCCGTCTATTTCCCAGCCGCGTCATGTACCTTTTCATACACATTGCCTGGCAACCTTTTTTTGTTTGTCTTATCAATAAACAACCCAAGCAGCTGCATATAATTAGCGCAATATACGCTGAAACCAAATTCTCTAGCATTTCCTAATACAAACATGAACCCGGTTTCTACTGCAGCCAGAGATGCCATAAACATCCAATTTGCTTTTAGCACCTTTTTTTCCCAATGTCGATAATAGCGACGAGGCATCGCGTAAACAATGACCCGCATTACCAACGGCGCATTTGGTCATTTCTCCCTTTTGTCTTATCCGCCTGTCTGCTTCGTTTACCCATTGCCCTTGAGGATGTGTAAACCACACAGATCCGAACGATCGCACACATACCACCAAGAGAGACTTTAGGTTTCCCTGGTGGTAGGTAAAAACGATATCCTTATTGGAGAGGATATCTACCTCGGCACAATAAACTCACCCCAAAAATGCGAATCATCGTTGCACGAGATGACTATCGTTGAGTCGATTTCCACCCACTGGCCGTCATGGTCATGCGATCTCCCGCTCAGCGGTGCAAACGGTGACGCGAATAAAGTCGAGTGTGAGTCGAGCGAGCCGGCTGTGTGAACAAATTATTAAAGTGCACTTTAAAATGACTTACCAAATTATAATAAAAATGTTATCTAAGATCATCGTGATCTATTCAACTCAGTAAACATAAGAAACATTATAGTGAAATAAATTCTTAAGCAAGGATAAAAAATAAACAAGAAATTAATTACAGCAAGTTCAATGTGTTTTCGTTATTGTTGTTCCCTCGGTGCTCGTGTTTTCGATCTACGGCAGACCATTAGAATTGTGGAGACGAGGTAGAACTCTCGCCCGTGCGGCGTCGCAATTTCGTCCCCCACAACTGTTCCTTAAGATTTCTTTATTAGCTTACCAGGAATTCCCAATCAATTTCAGCATCTACGTCGCCAGTCAAATATCCTTAGATGAATTCCGGTAAACAAAATAATTCGGTTTACATACATTGTAACCTTCATGACAGGGATCATAAATATTGCGCCGTCTATTTTCCCAACTTCTCCAAGTAAATGTCTTTACGTACACATCGGTCGGCAACCTTTTTCTCCCAGCAATAAAATTCCCTAACTCGCACCATGTGCAAATCGAAGATTGCTGTTCCTACATATGTTTCCTGCGATACCATAGACAATTCATATCGTTTGTGGTATCCGAATCACATTTTCTATTTAATGAGCGGCTGCTATTTATCTAGCCGACCCTCGTTACCGAACTATGCATCAGGTCATATTTCCCTTGTCCTTTAATCCGCCGAATCTTTTCCCTCACGAACTAGATGCATAAGCAAATATAAATCCATTAGCATCCGACGAGATGCGATTCGTTTGTTTCAACAAACACACATCTCTTGGATGCCCATTATGCCCCGTCCTTGAGCTTCAGGTATGTTTTTATGGCCGAATCCTTAAAAAGAACTAAGTACACACACGTGCGTATCGTAACGATCTCCTCTAAGAGATCCGGTTATCACCACCGTAAAAGTGAATACATCCACAATTCGTTCCAACAGCGATTTAATATCGGTGAGTCCGTTTCCATCTGCCGATCGCACTGGTCGTGCTAGCTCCTGCAGCCCCGTGGCGTCGCGGGGGTGTATATATCCCGCATCAAAAAGTCGAGTGTGAAGTAAATTAGAATTTGTCGAGAGTTATCCCTTAAAGGTAATATTAGAATTATTAATTACGTCCTGCCTAATCGAACGGAAAGTGCGCGTTTAGTGTGTGTAAACTCAGAATACAAATAAAAATTAATAAAACCTTTTCACCATGTACCGGCAATCAGTGTGTTTCATTGACTTGTGGCGGCTCCCTTGAACGCCACCAACCATCTTCCCATAACCTAAGTAAAAACCCCCATCTAGGGCATACAACCAAAAATAAAAACAAGTACCATGGCAGTTCCATTGAACGCCACTACTTACCTTACAGGTACAAAAGGTAACAGTTTCCTAAAATACACTAAAAGCGTGTACTTACCTTCCATGCCGTACCTGTAACATTAGAGAAACCGGTAAAACATTAATTCTCGCTGATATGAAATTCCAGTGGCAAAAAAATGCAATATTTTCAAAGCAATTTGGTTTAACAACCAAGCAACCAATATTGCCCGTGCAATATCTACACGATATTCTTTTGCGCGCCAGCTGCACACCAGCAGGAAAAGTGTATCTTGCCTTGGCACAGCATGCCCACCTCGATCGATCACCCGACCGACCGATACATAAGGCATCCGGCTGACGCCCTGGCAGTCGAATTCGCAAATGGAAATTTACCATCAGAATTCGACTGCGAGGATATACCAGCGAAATGTACATGATCGGCAACAATGCCTTACGCAGTCGTTGATCGTTTAAACATTTCAACCCCTTTTTGCCGTTGAGATACTCGCACCTGTTGCGAACATTTAGATGGGACCTATGCTATGGCTGCATACTTGCGGACGCACACGATGAGCAGCAGAAACAATCATCGTGTGTGTATTTCAACCCCTTTTGTGTTGAACCAAACGCAAAAGGGATATCTTAAAAAATATGGTCATCGAAGCGATGATGGAATATGTGGTATTCTGTCGCTTCGATGAGCTTATTTAATCGCGTCTTGGATTCCGCGAGGGCAGGTAGTGCCCTCACGTTAAAATACACATCTCTCGTGGGGCGTCCCAAGAGATTCAAATCTTAAAACAGAGTTGCAAGGGCCCAGTCATATAGTCAAAGTGAAGGCTCATTGAGAGTTAAAATTTAAAATTCTCTCTTACGTTAATCGGTGACGAAAGTGCTGAAGTGCGAACATTTCATTCTGTATATAAACTGCAATTCGAAACTTTTTATTGTGGAAAATTACATTGTAACCTCAAGCGAAGTGCGAGCATTTTATTCTATATATAAATAGTATTCCGAATCTTTTAGTTATTACAAAATACATTGTAACCCCAAGTGAAGTGCGAACATTTTATTCTACCAGGGTTGCCTCTTATGTTTCGGGATTTGGCAACCCTAGTGTTGCAATCCGCCAATTGACAGCTCTGTCGTAATGTTGGACATTTTTGATGTTATACGCACTCAGAACGTTTTGACATACAAGCTATTTGTGTTGTTTACAGTAACTTAAAAGATTCATCTCGGCCCAAAAATGGAATTAAATCGTCAACATTTTCGTGCGATTATTTTTTACAACTTTCGGCGTGGATTAACTCAGCAACAGTGCATGGATGAACTGAATTCAATTTTTGGCGATGAAGCTCCATCAAGGACCAGTGTTTATCGACACTATGGTGAATTCAATCGTGGTCGTAGTTCACTCCAAGATGAATTTCGTGAAGGTCGTCCAAAATCAGTTGTTGTTCCGAAAACCATTGATGCTGTGCGCGAACTGATATTGGAAGATCGTCATGTGACCTATTGTGAGATTGAGACAACCTTAGGCGTTAGTGGGACCAGCATACATTCAATATTGCATAAACATTTGACTGTCAAAAAAATTTGTTCGCGTTGGATCGCACACAATTTGTCAATCGCCCAAAAAAAGGCTCGTGTCAATTGGTCGAAAGAAATGCTCAAAAATACGGTCGCGGTGTTTCGGAACACGTCTATGACATCGTGACAGGTGATGAATCGTGGATTTACGCGTATGAGCCCGAAAGTAAACAGCAGTCGACTGTCTGGGTGTTTCAAGATGAGCCAAATCCAACAAAAGATGTTCGCGCACGAAGCACTTCCAAGCAAATGGTCGCCTGTTTTTTCGGAAAAACTGGACATGTCGCAACCGTGCCACTAGAACAACGCAGAACAGTCAATTCTGAGTGGTACACAACCATTTGTTTGCCAGTTGTCTTCCAAGAAATCAGGAAAACCAACCGCCGAAGACGGATCACTCTTCACGGCGACAATGCGAGCTCTCACACATCGGCTGCGACAACTGCATTTTTGAGCACCCAAAACATCGATTTGATGGGTCATCGGCCGTATAGTCCTGACTTGGCACCGAATGACTTCTTTTTATTCCCGTACATAAAAAACAAACTGAGAGGTCAACGTTTTTCGACACCTGAAGAAGCGGTTGCTGCATTCAGAATGCATGTGTTGGAGATACCTCAATCAGAGTGGCAAAAGTGCTTCGACAATTGGTTCAAACGCATGCAAAAGTGTATAGATCTTGATGGGGAATATTTTGAAAAACAATAAAGTGATTTTCGATGATCAATATTTGTTTTTGTTCTCTAATCCCGAAATATAAAAGGCAACCCTCATATATATAAATAGGATTTCGAACCTTTTAATTATTGAAAACTACAGTGTAACCTCAAGGAAGTGCGAACATTTTATTCTGTATATAAATTGTATTTCGAGCCTTTTAGTTATTACAAATTACATTGTAACCCCAAGTGAAGTGCGATCATTTCATTCTGTATATAAACTGTAATTCGAATTAGTTATTAAAATAAATCATACCACCAGCGATTCGAGCCGTTCATTTGCGTAAAAAAAAGAACTGTGACACTATGACGTGACGTAGGTTAGATGGGGTTGGCGTCGCGTTCCAACGACGCGCCGAGAAGTTTAGTGAACCTGTGCCCCTGTGGCATATTACTAAAAGACATAAATTATACCCAAACATATATCTTTACCCCCTAGACTCTTCTCCTGTGCTGCAGTTCCTGAGTGTGTTACATGTGTGGACATAGTGTTGTGGAGTCGCCTTTTGTGTTTTTATTTTTCCTAGTGACTTTCGGCAGATTTCGTTGATGGTGGAAGAAGGGAATCTCGTGCCCTTGTTAGGTACATACTTCTTCCCCACACTATCTTTGGAGGTAAATATGAGAAGGAGGCAGGGCAATGGAGGAAACTCCACAACCACGAATTGGAAGAGCTATACCACAAACCTACAATAGTGAGAGTAATCAGGTCGCGAAGATTAAGATGGGCCGCACATGTGACGCGAATGGGCAACGATAGGACCGTGTGTATAATTCTTGACCGCAGACTAACAGGAAGGAGCACAATGTTTGGTTGGACTTTGAGAATTTCGGATCAGATGGTCAAGCTTGGATGGAGGGCGCACAGGACAGAGAACGATGTCGAGTCGAGTCGGTGAGGCCATGAAGTTCCGGGTTCCTTTACACCAATAAAGAGTAGTAAATAATAGTGGTATAAGTCCTAAAAGAAGATTTGCAGAAAACTGAAGGCTATTCCGGCATATCCTAATTGATTGAATTGTTCATGAAGAAAAATATATTTCTTCAATTGCAGTTTATTTTGAAGAAGACAAAATAAATTTTGATGATTGAATATTGACAAATTCGACTCAGAGAAATTGTGCTAAAACACATTAGGTCTCAGTGCATCTTCACCTCCTTTACAATTCTCAAATTAAACCCGCGTTTGAATGCTCTACATATATTTGGAATTTTTCTCCTAAGTATCTCCTAATCTAGTCGATATCATTTAGAGACAAACAATCTGCTTAATTGACAATACAGCGTTAACATACAGTCGTACAGTCGTAGTCACTTCGAAAGCGCAGCCGGATGTTTGCTTATTTTACAGGTATTAATAAGGAGACATTTCCTTGGAGATCTGTTATACCATTCCTATCTTGAAGGCGCTTTTAATTTCACTACTTATTCAGTACAATTTGTCAAAATAAACGAAATGGAAGTGTGTTCCTTAGAGTAAAACAACGCAACATTAATCCTAACTGAAAGCCCTATTATATGTGTATTGGGGAATTATGTAATTGCATACTTCTAGAGTTGTAAGACTATTAGCACAGAATCCTCTTTGTGATTCAATAACATGTAAGCTGCCGAGATTCTTATTGAATGACGTCAAAAGCTGTCAAATATCTAAGGCGAATTTATTAAAACCACTCTTGGCAACCTCTACGTTCGCTATGCTCGCCTTCTTCGTGTTGGTTCAAGTTAAATGAAAGTCTTGCCGAAGCCCTTTTCATCTTACCAAAGGGACACGTATCTTCAAATGACGTCTGAACATCTCGGGTTCTTTATCATAAACGTATTTTCGTTCCTTTAATTCGGTTTGTTTTTCCTTTTTGTTCTTTTACCACCATTTCTTCCTTTTATCATTGCCCAGTAATATATATTGGATTTTGTATCATCAACGCATGAACTTTGCAAGAAGCTAGCCCCCGGTGGGGCAAACTCCAGCCAAGCAGGCGACTGTTGATAAATATACAAGCAAAACTCATCAATAAATGAATGCAGGGAGGTGTTGTGCGCCACTGGGGCAAATAGTAAAAAAAAGGAGGCAATCAGATATTCGGTTTAGAAAAACCTTCGAGAGAACTAACCACATGTGGTTCATGTAAGGTAGTCCAGATTTATTTAGACATCTTAAATCCAGTAAGGGAGTGAGTAATCATAGCGCAATAGTACTCGATTTATAAAGGTCTGCCTTCTAAAACTCCTCTAAATGGAATGGATTTGGTTGTTATTCTTCTTCACTCTTCAGTTCAATGACAATGCATGGTTGGCAGATTTTAGCAGACCCAAAAAGACGTAGTGCTGACATGATGCACTTTATATGCAAGTAAGTTTAGTTGATATGGCGCCGTATGTGCATAATAATACTCAGAAGTAATAAAGCCCAAACCTAAGTGAAAGTTGTTACAAATGAACACTACTCAAAGTGTTTTCGGACTTACATAAATCTTGGAACTAAAAGGTCAAACCTCACTTTCACTATTTCTTTGAATATCGATTCCTTTATTCATTCTTTCATTCATTAAATCATACACGTTTTCTCCCTTTTTGTTTTTTATTTGCGCAATAATTCTTCTTTACTTGTAAACTCCTTTTCCTTTTCTCTTTCCCTCAACACCGTTCTTTTTAAAAACATAACAGTCACCACATACCTTGTTTTTTTTTTTTTTTTTTTTTTTTTTTTTTTTTTTTTTTTTTTTTTTATCAGACTTCTCTCGGGAGAGGCGAACCTATAGCGCCGAGTGGGCGCCCCGAGATGTCACCAAATAAATGTTGCAGGTTGTAACTTCCCCGTTCTGTAACGGAACGAGTTCTGATGCAGGGATGTTCGCGCCGTCGGGAGATGAACCGCAAACTGGTGCGATTGTAGTCCCGACGTCAGCGCCGAGTCCCCGAACAGGCGGATCTCTCCCCACTGCAGGACCTTATCTAGATCTCGATTCAGAGAGTCAATATGTCTACATCTCAGCTGATGTGACGCAGATGCACCAATCGGTCGAACACTCGAAAAAGAGGAAACAAGCGTACTATCGTCCGCAAAACTGAACACTTTGTTATCCGTTGTCTCCAACAAATCATTTATGTCAAGCAAAAACAAGGGTGGAGCCAAAATAGAACCTTGAGGCACCCCGGAATTAACAGGATGCAGGTCAGAACACTCGCCGTCTACAACAACCCGGATCGATCGATTTCCAAGGAAGCTCTGTGGGTATTTTCGTTATATATTGTCTTTAGTGATAAGGTGCCCCAGGGGCACAGGTTCACCTCTATACCCTTTCGCTGCTTTCAGTTCAAATAAGTAAAACTCCGTGTTGATCTTTTTTTATTTATTATCCGATAAGAACACAAACTAAAGTTTACATAACGCAGATCCGATGTCGGTTGACAAAACTTATAATTAAAGTAACAAAATCTCTTAGCACTATGATGATTTACGATCTTTAAAGTGTTTGAATTAAAATATTGCAGAACTCAAGAACTTGTTATGATTATGGTGTATTGCTATTATACACAACAGAAACTAAAACACGATTGTTCAAATTATTTAATTTAATCTGAATACTATACACAACTGTTTGACTTAAAATATTGGAGAACTCAAGAACTTGGTATACTTATAGTGTACAACAGAAACTAAAACACGATTGTTCAAATTATCTAATTTAATATGAATACTATACACAACTGTTTGAAATAAAATATTAGAGAACTCAAGAACGAACCGTTGCGGCTTTAACAAGGCTTATTTAAAGGAAGGCGGACCCTTTTATTCACCATCCACTAGCTGATACTTGACTCGACTCGACTGCTATATAATTAGTTTAACGTGGAGGCACGACTTGCCTCCACGGAATCCGTATCGCGATTAATTTGATCAACCGAAGCGACAGAACACCAACATTTTCATCCATCGCCCCGATGACCATATAAGGGATGATCTTAGAAGATGATTACCAAAAGGATGTGCACACACACAGTGTTACTTCGCACTCTCATGCTGTGCATGAGCAAGCGGACCTTGGATACAATAATTCCATAAGGGGAACATTAGCTGGCATGGTTGCAGCTGGTGCCATTATCTCGACATAGAGATTTAGGTTATAGCGTTTGAAATAATAGTGAAGAAGAACGTGTGACTCGAACTGACGCTATGGCAGTTTGAATCACCAAAAATTGAACCTAAGCGTTACCCATCAGGCTACTGGCCGATTTTAGAATTCGATTTTAAAACTCGACTATACTCCACTGATGTGAATTATTATGTTATCGCTATGGTATACGGCTCTGACGTATTTTCTTATTCGATTTTTCGTTCGGTGTGCTTCACTATTTTGCTTGTGAATTGTGTGTGTATCTGTTAGAGTCGCCACAAGGTGTTTACACGATCAGGGACTGGCGGCATCTCCACGTAGTCGAATTCTCGATTGTAATTTTCTATTTATTAGAACTCGAATTCCTTGGCCGGTCAACGGTATGCCTTGATGTATTTGTCGGTCGGATCACCGACCGATGTGGGCATGTATGAAAAGGAAAAGATGAAACATCTCCTGCACGTGTGCGGTTGACGCGTAAGGGTATATCTTGGTGATATGGTTCGGACAATATTGGTTGCTTGATGGTGCAACCAAATTGCTCGTACTTGTGGAAGATACCTACAATTGCTGATGGAATTCGATCCGAGACATGTGTACCGAATTGATTCGGTTCATGTTGGTTGCTTGGTGTACGCCGCATGTTATACTTTCATACTAGGAAATCCGATGATGCAACATACACTCGACGCATTACTTTCTAGCACATGATGCCCGTGAGGAAAATGTCTTTTGTGGTTCGTGCTATTGAATTAGCGAAAATATGGTTTAGGAGACACTTTAGGTGGGTGACAAAAAGATAAGTACATGCGTAATTGCTAGGCAAGCAATCAGTACTTGTTTTATCGGTTTTCGGCCGCTCTAGGTGGGAGCCATGCCACTCAATCGAAGATGTCCGTATATCGATTATAAGTGTCAAAAGGTCTCCCATGGACCGTCTGCCATGGAATCCACATTGACGATCATTCAGAAGTCCGTTGCACTCCAAATACTCAACTAACTCTGTATTGATGAATTTTTCCATTACCTTAGATAAAATAGACAGTAATGCTATCGGACGGTAATTTTGTGGGAGACCCTTTTTTCCCGTCTTTAGGATTGGCTGAACTTGAGCGATTTTCCAGCAGGCAGGACAGGTCCTCCGTGCACAGGATAAGCGGAAGAGGCTGCCAAGAACCGACAATAGTTCTGGAGCACAGTTCTTAAGGACTATTGCTGGTATTCCGTCCGGGCCGGTTGCCTTCCTCCAGTTCACGTAGAATGCGTTGAATAGTGAGCGGACGAAATCTCACATCCCGCGGAAGACCGTACCGGCGCGATCACAGGTGGCTCCAAAAGGTTGGGATCGAGGTTTGAATTCGCGGAAAATAAATTCGCGGACATATTAGTTTTAACCTTTGAATTCGTGACTAACGTCCCGCTGTCTGTCACCAACGGAGGGAATGAACAGGATGCGAAGTTACCGCTGACAGCTTTTGCCATTGACCAGAAGGAGCGCGATCCAGCCGGGCACCGAAAGAGTTTATCGGTCACCCTGTCGTTGTGAGCTTTCTTCACAGTATCAATCGCCTGGTTGCACGCGTTTCTGATTCTAACAAACTTTGTTCTGTTCACATCGGCGGATCGGAGCGCCATTGCCTAAAAAATCTATTTTTGTAGCTGTAATCTGATCGCATTTTTTGTCAAACCACAGTTGATCAGACGAACTTCGTTTGATGGAATGTGGTATATACATCTGCATCCCCTGAAGAATAATCTCTGATACCGACTCCACGCAAGCATTAACATCGGAGTCTCCGAAGCATACTTCCGACCATGGAAAGGATGTGAAGAAATCTCGCAATCGTCCCAGTTAGCAGCCCCGGCCGGTTATTCGCTTGATATGCAAGTGCTTGCGCGACATATACCAAGCCGTGATCTGAGCTTCCTAGTGGCGCAGAAACCTCTATGGTATAAATACTCGGTTCGGATGTCAAAAACAGATCCAGGGTGCCGCATAATCGCCTCGGGCATCCGACACTCGCGTTGGCTCCCGCACCAGTTGAGTCAAGTTGTGGCTTACAACAAACATTTCCGCCTGCCCCCCAGTCTGTCCTGAAGCTACAAACCCCATTGTTTTTCGCTAATGCAATTTTGCATTAGCACCTGCAAATGCTTCACGCATCAAGGTTATCTATTGCATAGCCTAAAATACCCTGTAAAGGAATTCTTTCATTCATGCATCCAATGCATTTCCTAAATCCCCTGAAAAGAATTCTTTACATCATACGGGAATCATAAATTCAAAAACTATTCGGCACTCTTGGTTGCCAAGCAAATCCCAACCCTACATCCAGATTGGTTGGCGACCCTTTTGTCCAACGACAAAGCAACGCCAAGCAGCTTGTTTGCTCAGCTGCAATAGACCCGATCCATGATCTGTTTGTCCAACTGACAAACAATCACCAACTTCGTACTTAGCCACCAAACGAATTCTTCAGGATATACAAATGCAGACAAAGAAATCGGTTTTTTCCCGTCGACCAAAGATCCGATATACAATTTCCATTGTGTATCCCAAATCCATTAGCACCTAATGAGTTGCAGCGTATTTGCTCAGCTGCACCTCTCATTACACACGATGCTCTTGGTCGTTTTTCCCTTGGTTTGAATTCCTTTCTACGTTTCGGATTTCGTTTCTCATGATCTTCGTCGCATGAGCAAACAGTGATCCATTAGCACATCGCTAAGATCACCACACACACCGATCTACGTACCAGAGATCGTCTCCCATTGGTCACTGGACGAAAGGGAAAATTAATTTCCTTTTTACCACACCATAGAGAGAAATTTTCTCTCTCTTCTCCCAATCTCACCTCGAACTGAGGGATGAATCAAGAGTTGGAATTCAACCCTCAAGGAGTCGTATTACAACCACCAACGCGCCGGTTACGTCGACTTCCGCTCCCCGTAGCGCGCCGGGGATGCGTACAATTAACACCCCCGTTAGTTATTGTAAAGAAGTTTAACCGAGTGGCGTGTCGCGCTTGTGTGATTTCCTTTCCGGACAAAGCTATGTTGTGAAATAACGATATCAATCACACTTATACTAGCGAGTGTAATTCCTTTTCTGAACAAAACCATGTTGTGAAATAACTATATTAATCAAGTTTATACTAGCGAGTATAATTCCTTCTCTGAACAAAACCATGTTGTGAAATAACTATTATTTCAATCAAATAGAATTAAGTCATGCGAAATTGTGCACACCTTTGTAAAATAAATAAATAACACCTTTTAAATAAAGTTCACAAACAATAAGAAATTAATTACAAAGAAATTTAGTGTGTTTTACTTCCACTTGTGCGACCTGTGTTTTGGTGAGGATTGTTTATTGTACTGACAATTTTCTGGTGGACAATGTTTGGCGGAACAAAGACGATTCAGTGGGAATCTTCGTAGAACCAGTGCTAATGCCGGCACAAAGACGAAGATATTCCTACACGACCCTCAACCATTTGATGTCCATATTCTTGGGTTCCAACGCCTCCACTGCGTAACACAATAAGAAAATGGAAATGGTCGGAGAACACCAGTATGTTTACAGTTGCAATTTTCCCCACGGGCTAAAGATCGACCACAGAACATGTTTAAACAATCTACCTTTAGTTGGAAAAATTGTTGGTTCGAACTTCCATCTGGGGAGCCTTAACAAAACGGAACGAAATCGACTCACTTTTGAAAATCGACGGTGACTGAGTGTGAAAAATGGCTTGCATACGAGGGTTGCCTTTTATATTTCGGGATTAGAGAACAAAAATCAATATTGATCATCCAAAAACACTTTATTGTTTTTCAAAATATTCCCCATGAAGATCTATACACTTTTGCATGCTTTTGAACCAACTGTCGAAGCACTTTTGCCACTCTGATTGAGGTATCTCCAACACATGCATTCTGAATGCAGCAACCGCTTCTTCAGGTGTCAAAAAACGTTGACCTCTCAGTTTTTTTTTTACGTACGGGAATAAAAAGAAGTCATTCGGTGCCAAGTCAGGACTATACGGCGGATGACCCATCAAATCGGGGTTTTGGGTGCTCAAAAATGCAGTTGTCGCAGCCGATGTGTGAGAGCTCGCATTGTCGTGGTGAAGAGTGATCCGTCTTCGGCGGTTGGTTTTCCTGATTTCTTGGAAGACAACTGGCAAACAAATGGTTGTGTACCACTCAGAATTGACTGTTCTGCGTTGTTCTAGTGGTACGATTGCGACATGTCCAGTTTTTCCGAAAAAACAGGCGACCATTGAAGTGCTTCGTGCGCGAACAACTTTTGTTGGATTTGGCTCATCTTGAAACACCCAGACAGTCGACTCCTGTTTACTTTCGGGCTCATACGCGTAAATCCACGATTCATCACCTGTCACGATGTCATAGATGTGTTTCGAAGCACCGCGACCGTATTTTTTGAGCATTTCTTTCGACCATAAATCAATGAAAACAAGACAAAATATGTGGTCACCACGAGGGCAGGTGGACCTTGTTACGTGGTAACTTCCCCCACCGCCCTTGTCTCGACGAGAAGGATATTGAAAACGAACCTACATAACACATAAACATTGAACAATTTTAAAATAAACTTAAACAATTTGAAATTAAAACTAACATTGACTATATACAAAACACAACGTACATTGTGATTACCACTTAAATTTAACATTATTATTCATCATCATCATCGGCACTACAACCGGGAGCCGATCTTGGCCTTATTTAGCAAGTCCTGTGGCTTGTTAAATTTTCCATAATGATTTGTTTATTTTCCGGGCAAGGTCATTAGTTTTGCGCCAGAAACATTATTATTAGTATAAAAATAACAAACAAAGTAGCTGGTGCACAAACCCGCATAAGCTAAAATTTGGCCATGACAACAACAACGGTGTTAAAAGAACAAGGATGGCAAGGAGTTAGGTTGACGGTTTATTTTTGTCGTTTGCCGACGGTTAGTTCTTTCGTTACCGTTGTGGTGGAATCGTCATTTTTTTTTTTTTATTAGAGGAAGGGGAGAGAGGTTCGGCTACGGGCGGAGAAGGTTGTAGTGTGTTGAGATTAAGCAAGGTAGGTTGCAGGAAGAGTTAAATTATTTATTCCTTTTAAAAAGTAATATAAATGTAAAAGTAAATTGAAGGTGAAGGTTAAAGTAAATGCTAAAGTAAAGTAAAACGTTAAAATTAAAATAAATGTAAAGGCGAGTTAAGGGTAAAAGTTAAAACGTTAAAGTTGAATTGAATGTGCAAGTAAATTGAATATAAAACTTACTATAAATGTTGAAGCAGAAAAAAATGTTAAAATAAAAATGAATGTACAAGTAAATTAAATATAAAAAGTTAAAGTGTTATAAGAGAACAAAATGTCAACGTTAAAAGAATATAGAAGTAAATTGAATATAAGACGTACTGTAAATGTTAAAGCAGAATAAAGTGTTAAAATTAAAATGGGTGTAAAAGTAAATTGAATGTTAAGTTGAAAATTAATGTTAAATTAAAACAAAACGTTAAAGCGGAAATAAATGTAAAAGTGAATTGATTATAAACGTTTCTGTAAATATTTAAACAAAATGTTAAGTCTAAAAATTAACGTATAGTTGAATTTACGGCAAAAGTTACACTGAATGGTGCTGTGGCGGTGCTGCAAAACCCCACGGTACGCTTACCTAAAAACCCCTATAGCGTTTGAAATAATAGTAAAGAAGATCGTGCGATTCGAACTGACGCTATGACAGCTCTGTTACGGCTCCAACGCCGTGCTTCCTCTTTCGAGGGAAGAGCGTGGAGGTTATTATATTTATTAATAATAAAGGGCTTATTAAATAATTAAACTTTTCTTTATTTAAATATTTTGTTTTATTTTTATTTTATTGAACTCAGCTATCTCAAGCTGAGCTCTCTTCTTTCTATTTTTTTCATATAAATTTACTTGTTTATATAGAACATTTTGTTCTAACTGACTGTGGCGTATAAACTGAACAAAACAATCTAGAAGTCTCTGTGACTTAGAATTTTGAATAAACTTTGAACGAAAATCAAAGTGGCCATGTTTTGAAATGAAAAATGTGCTTGTTATGAAAAGGGGCATATTTATGAAATGTGCTGTAAGTGACTGGGTATAGAATATAGTGTCTGTTTATTTATGAAATGTGCTGTAAGTGACTGGATATAGAATATTGTGTCTGTTTATTTATGAATTGTATTAAGTGAGAATGTTAGATATGTGAGGATGTAGTTTTAAGGGTTGTGTTTGAAAGGACATGAGTTAGTGTTAAAGCGAATAAGGAGGGTAGTATTCTGGAATACAACATTCCACCCTTCTTCGAGAAAGAAAATTATCCTTGAAGAGAATAATTTTCTGTTAACTATTGCTTAGATTAGGTTTAATTACCGACTTGGATTTTCGTTCAATTACAATGGCGTTCAAAGTTAATCTTATATCAAAAGTTACAAAAATCCAAAAGTTCTTAATACTAGAAAAATATGTTACAATAATCTAAAAGTTTATTTATACTCTACTTACATTATCTTTTAACTAACTATAAATATTTCTAACTAACTTAATATTTCCACTTGGAACCTTTTCTTTTATTATCCAACAACTTTTTTTTTTTTTTTCTATATATATAATTAATATTATTTCTCAAAATTATCTTTTTCGTTCGAATTATATCCCAATATATATTTTAAAATGTATTATATCCCAGTATATAATAAAATTTTTTTTCTTTCTTCCCCTTTTTTACCTTTTCTTTTTTTTTTTTTTTTTTCGTTTCCGTCATTTCTTACAATTGTTTTATATATTGAATAAAAACAAAGGCCATTTGTTAAGTGTCTATCTTTTCCTTAAGTTTATGGATATTATTATTATTAATAAAATAAAATAAAATAAAACAAATAAAATAAAATAAATAAAACTTTATAATTATTTTAATAAATATAATAACCTCCACGCTCTTCCCTCGAAAGAGGAAGCACGGCGTTGGAGCCGTAACACTGGTGGCAGCGGTGGGATCCACGAAGACTGGTGGACTCCCCGAAGGACGACTCTATCCTCGAAGGAAGACCAATTCTCGAAGGAAGGCCGATCCACGAAGACTGGTGGACTCCCCGAAGGACGACTATATCCTCGAAGGAAGACCGATCCACGAAGACTCCCCGAAGGACGACTTTCTCCTCGAAGGAAGACCGATCCACGAAGACTGGTGGACTCCCCGAAGGACGACTCTATCCTCGAAGGAAGACCAATCCTCGAAGGAAGACCGATCCACGAAGACTGGTGGACTCCTCGAAGGAAGACCAATCCTCGAAGGAAGACCAATCCACGAAGGACGACTATATCCTCGAAGGAAGACCGATCCACGAGGACTCCCCGAAGGACGACTCTATCCTCAAAGGAAGACCGATCCACGAAGACTCCTCAAAGGAAGACCAATCCTCGAAGGAAGACCAATCCCCGAAGGACGACTTAATCCTCGAAGGAGGACTCGATCCCAGAGGAAGATTAGTGCAACATAAAACCCTAAAGAGGGAAGGAAGGTCCTCATTTTCGACTTGGATGGCGGAACATTCGATGTATCGAGTGCAAATAACTTCGAAATTTCCTGTGCCGATGAGTTCCAGAGGAAATCTAAATTAACCTCAGTGGCAGCAGAGAAAAAAAAATACAAGAAGACAACACAAGAAAAAAAAAAAGGAGAACAAAACATCAATCAACATATATTAGTAGTAAGAATCGTTAGCGAAATATCAATTTTTCTGTTCATTTTTCCGTAGGAATATTTTTACCTTGGAACTTTTAACTTTTCCTTTTTTCTAACAATTCTGTCCGATAGAAATTATTATTATTATTTTTTTTTTTTTTCGTTTCCGTCATTTCCTACAATTGTTTTATATATTGAATAAAAACAAAGGCCATTTGTTAAGTGTCTATCTTTTCCTTAAATTTATGGAAAATTTTCCAACCGTGTTTAATTTTAAGATAATTGTTAAAAATTTGGTTATGTTGTGTGTATGGGTTATTTATTTATTCCGAAAATAGTTTTATATTATTATTGTGTAAAACTTTGAATTTATTTCCTATTTTGATTTCTGAGTTTTCATCGGATACTATGTTGTGTATTTCGTAGGGACCCTCCCATAAGGAAGCGAGCTTATTTTTTCTGGTATGGTTTTTTATGAGTACCTTGTTGCCAACTTTGAATGTTTTATGGCTTGTCCCTTTGTCATAACACGCTTTAGCTTTTTCCTTTTTGTCCTGCAATATGTTTTTAGCAATCTTATAACCGTACTGTAGGCGGGCTTTTAGTTCGTTAGCGTAGTTCTCATAGTTGTATGACGTTTGCGGATTTGTGCTGATCGAATTCGGTATTCGTGCAGGAAAACCATAGAGTAATTCAAAAGGGCTAAATCCGGTGCTACTGTGCGGTGTGGTGTTATACACAAACATTGAATATGGTAGCCAAGTATCCCATGAGAGTTGGTCCTTGTTAACGTAGTGTCTGAGATATTCGGCCAACGTTCGGTGGCTACGTTCTAAGGCTCCATTTGTTTGGGGATGATAAGGTGTTGTTTGTATCTTTTTGATTTTTAGAATCTTACATATTTCTTTAAAAAGGTGGCTTAGGAAATTGGTGCCTTGGTCCGTTAATAACGCGTCGGGTATTCCGAAACGACATATGATTTTCTCCACAAAACTACGAGCTATGGTGGGTGCTTCCGCATTGGGTAGCGATATAGCTTCAGTGAACTTTGTTAAGTCATCTTGGAACGTTAATATGTATTTATTACCTTCGTAACTATTTGGGAGCGGGCCAACAATATCTAGAGCTACTCGTTCGAAGGGGGTTGTACTTGTTGTTGTGATTTTCATCGGGATTTTTCTGTTTAGCGTTAGTTTGTTTCTTTGACACGAGTCGCATTTGCGGATGAATTCTTTCGTATCTTTTATGAGGGTTGGCCAAAAGTACCTTGTTTTAAGCCGTTTGATTGTGCGGGAGACTCCCTGGTGCCCTCCAAAAGGTGAATTATGGAAGTCACGGAGGATTTGAGCGATATCCTGTCGGTCTTCGATATAGATTCTTTTGTCAAAGTAAAGATACACGGTGATCTTGGTTTGGGCGAATGTTTGTATTATGGCATTTTTAAGGCGGGGGTTTATTGGCTCTTGTTTTGGGAAAGAAATGTCGATATGGTTTACCTTTTCTTTTTTTACAATAGTTATGAATTTTGCTGAGTGTTTGTTCAACGCTGGGTTCGGTTCCTATGTCTAGCGGCAACGTAGTAACAATATATAAAGGGGATTTAGTCGTGTTTGGGTATAATTTTATTTCGTTTGGATTCGGACGTGTATAGGTAGGGATGGTTTTAAGTATCTTTTCGGTTTGGCCTTCTTTATTGGGTAATATAAAAATCTGAATGGGTGACCGGGTTTTGGCATACTCTATGGGTTTAGAGATTTCGATTATCTTACATTCGGTATGTCGGAGAGTAATTTCCTCACTTGCGGCTACTAATGGTTCAGCGGTACCTTGACCTCTCGTTTTGCTTCTAGTGGTAACTAGTACCTTGCCTACCTCTTGTGTGTCTTGGAGGTTAATAGGGAGGCGGCTAAGTGCATCTGCGTTGGAGTTGTATTTTCCTGCCTTGTAAATAATTTGGTATTCATATTCTTCTAGCAATATTCTCCAACGAGCCAATCTTGATGTCGGGTCCTTCAGATTCATGAGCCACTGTAGTGGTTTATGGTCTGTACATATTGTGAACCTTCGTCCGTAGATGTAGGGGCGAAATTGTTTGACGGCGTAGATGATTGCCAGTAGTTCCTTTTCTGTAGTGCTGTACCTGGATTCGGCGTCGTGAAGGGTACGGCTAGCATAACAGATAGCTTTGTCCTGGCCAATTTCTCCCTGCGGTAAGACCGCGCCTATTCCAACGTCGCTAGCGTCCGTAGTTACTATAAAGTCTTGATTGAAGTCAGGGTAAGCTAATATGGGAGGTTCTATAAGTTTATTTTTTAACGTATGGAAGGCTTCATCACAGAAGGGGTCCCATTTAAATGCTTCGGTTTTCTTTAGTAACTCCGTTAGTGGCTTTGCTATGGTTGAGAAATTGTCTATGAATCGCCGGTAATATCCTATGAATCCGAGGAATGATTTTACTCCCTTGACATTCTTGGGTGTGGGATATGTTTTAGCAGCTTTAATCTTTTCGGGGTCTGGTTTAAGACCGTGTTCAGAAATTACATGACCCAGATACATTAGCTCCTTCTTCAGAAAAGTACATTTATCTGGTTGAAGCTTAAGGTTATTCTGACGTAAACAATTAAATATTCGTATAAGCTTTGAGTTGTGTTCTTGCAGGTTATATCCGTAAAGGACTATGTCATCGATGTATACAAAGCAGTCGAATCCTTGTAATCCCATTAAAACGTTGTTCATTAAACGTTGAAAAGTTGCGGGCGCGTTTCGTAGACCAAACGGCATACGGTTATATTCATAATGTCCATAAGGGGTACTGAAGCCGGTTTTGCACTTGTCTTCATTGTCCATTAGGATTTGATGAAATCCGCTTGCGAGGTCGAGGGTGCTAAAATAAGTTGCCCTCCCTAGTTGATCTAGTATGTCCGTGATATTTGGTAACGGATATGCATCGGCAACAGTTACTTCGTTTAACCTACGGAAATCAACCACAACTCTCCATCTCTTATTACCTTCCCTGTCAGCCTTTTTTGGTACCAAGAGCAAGGGGGAGTTCCAAGGACTAGCACTGGGTTGGATAATACCACTTTGTAGCATGTCATTCACCTGTTTGTGTATCTCGGTTTTTTGTGTGTCCGGGAGCCTGTAGGGTTTGGTAAATACGGGCGGCTTGTTCGGGTCAGTAATGATTTTATGTTTCAGCGCTTCTGTGAATGAGAGGTTGTCACCTTCGAGAAAAAATAAATCGTTGTATTCTCTACATATTTGAAGGATAGATTGTTTTTCTTCACAATTACAGTGGCTGAGATTGATTATTGATGTTAATTTATTTAACCTGCCTTTGATTAGGTCGTCGGATTGACTAGAGATTAGGTTGAAATCACTTAGCTTGTCCCATTTGAAGTCTACGTCTTTAGTATTCACCGTTTGTTCTGCTTCCGAAGTGTTCATCATTAACACCTTTAATTTGGAGCTCTTGGGGCTGGTTAAGGTTTCGCCCACGTATATTCCTGGCATGATTCGTTTTTTTTGAATGATTATATCGCCGGACATGTCCTGGTGTTTACTATTTAACGGAAACTCTACAATTTGTTGGCTTCTGGGTTTTAAAGTGAAAGTTGCTCTTTCAGTCTTATATGCTGCTGGAACATTTTGTACTTCAGTCTTTGCTGCTGAAACTTTGTCACCCAATCTTCTCTGTTTCCGCTTTCTATTCTGTTTAGAGTTATTACTTTTTCCTTTTGATTCGAACTGAAGGTCTGAACAGGTGGCTCGTGTGTTGAAGTCCGGACGCCGTGCTTCCTCGGTTGAGGGAAGAGCGTGGACTTATTATTTTTATTCCTTTTCTCTCTGTTTCGTTTTCATACGTATGTTTTTTCGATGGTTGCAACCAGAAATTTACTAACTGGAAAACCCATTTATTTTCACAGGTCAAGACGAAGTATACTTTATATATATGTATATTGATTTCTTATACATTTCTAAGATTTGTTTAAAACGTTCAACTTAATCCGAACGAACTTTATGAACTGAATTTTTTCTCTATTCTGTTTTTTCTTTTGTGACTTTTCACATTCAATTCGAACGAAAATCCAAGTTGCTATGTTTTCAATAAATAAAAAGGTGCAGGTTAGTAAGTGTGCTGTAACTGGTAATATTGTGAATGTTTATGAATGGTATGTATTAAGTGAGAATGTAATATATGTTAAGTGAAGTTTTTAAGGATGTGTTAGGAGATTCAGTGTTAAATTTAATAAGGGTAGTATTCTGGAATACAACATCCCACCCTTCTTCGAGAAAGAAAATTATCCTTGAAGAGAATAATTTTCTAGTAACTATATATTAAATTAAGATTAATTAAAAACTTGGATTTTCGTTCAATTACATTACAAAGGTTTTCAAAATTAATCTTTCATCAAAGGTTACAATAATCAAAAAGTTCTTAATACTAGAAAAATAATCTATTTACATTATATATTAACTAAATTTTTTCAATAATCAAAAAGTTCTTAACACTAGAAAAATAGTCAAAATAGTCTATTTACATTACATATTACCTAACTAAATTTAAATATTTCTCCTTGGAACCTTTTGTTTTCTTATCCAAAAGTTATTATTACTTATTATATTAATTATATAATATTAATATTATTCAAAATTCTCATTTCCGTTCGAATATATATATTAATTCCAAAATTTCCAATATATATTACCTCTAAAATTTTCTTTCTTTCGTCCCCCTCATTAACTTTTTTTTTTTTTTTTTCATTTCCGTCATTTCCTACAATTGTTAGATTATTTCATATATATTGAATAATAAAACAAAGGCCATTTGTTATGTGTTTATCTTTTCCTTAAATTTATGGAAAAGTTTCCAAAACCTTTCTGGGCCTATTACTATGATGATTGAATAAAGATGATTATTACCAAAAATCTTCTTGAAAAATGATCTTAAATAATTTAAATGACGGTGTAACCTTTTATTTTTTTGTATTTTGCATTGGAATAAATTTTTTTTGTTGAAAAAAAAGACTTGTAATGTATTTATATAGTTACTCTTTACAATACCTATTTTAGTTAAATTATTATTTTCATTTTTTATTATTTCGTGTTTGAGTAAGTGTTTGTGTTTGTTTTCGTTGTTTAAAATATTTATTGTTTTCGGCTTAGTGTTGTCATTGTCCATAGCTTTAACTGCTGTCGGAACGTCTACCTTTTCAGTCTTACTCACTGCTGATGGATCGTTTAGTTTCTCAGTCTCATTTACTGATTCGAATAGTTCTTCAGACTTATTAGCTGTTAGAACATCTTGGTTCCCAGTCCTATTTGCTGTTTGAACTATTTCTTCAGTTATATCTGCTGTAGAAACATTTAATCCGTCAGTCTTTGCTGCTGAAAAGATTTGTTCATCAGTATTAGCTGCTGAACTGACTTGGGTTTCGAATTTTATTGCAACTATTGGGTCTTCAGTCTTTAACACTGCTGAATTTTCAGTCTTTGTTGCTGGAGTGCCGTGGTTGTCTATTGGGATAGCCGGAATATTAGGGGTTTCTGTTTGTATATTTTCTGCAGGATCCGAATTTTCAGTCTTTAATACTGCTGAGTTTTCAGTCTTGGTTGCTGAAGTGTCTGCGTTGTCAATAGGGATATCTGAGATATTAGCGATTTCAGTCTTTAATACTGCTGAAAATTTCGGATTTTCAGTCTGTGTTGCTGAATTGTTTTCCAGAATGGGAGTATGAATCGGAGTCTTTATATTAGGGACAGGGTTATCTTCGTTTATATGGCTTGGTTTATAGGAGTATGTGGGCTCAGGGTAAATTTGGCTAGGAGCTTCATTAAAATGGTCGTTATCTATTTCCAAAGATCTAATGCTGTAAATAGAAAACTTTGGTCTGTCTTCCATAAATTTTGGTTGGCGTCAGGCCTCGTTTTCCGACTCTTGCACCCGAGAAAAGTGAACATTTTGCCGATCGTTTTGTCTATTGGTGGTCCTAGAATTTTCACCAAAACGATTTTCAGAGTTTGTAGGATTGTTTCGGAATGGGTTACGCGTTGTTGTACCTTGTTGGTAATTTGTTGAAGGCGCTCCATTCCTAGATATCTTGTATCTACACTCGTTCTCTGTGTGATTATTCCGTCCACAGAAATTGCAAAAAATGTTATATTCCCTTTTTATGGGTTGTCTATTCGGAAAATAGTTGGATTGCATGTTCCGATAACATGTGTCCTGTGTATGCCCTGGCTTACCACAGGTTTGGCAGACTATACTATTGAATGTAGGTTTTTCGTTATATTGATATGACCTGGGAGAGTTGTCCATTCGAGCACCATGTGATACTACATGTGCAATCGACTGTTTTAAATTATTTCCCCCATGGACTTTAGCTAGTATCTTTAGCTGTTCGATCATTAGTCCATCTTCAAATGTTTGTACGGCCAATTTTTTGTTTTCTTCCATTAAGAATTCCCTAACCACCGCGTCTGCTGTTATTTCACACGTGGCAGAGTTTAAAGTCCTTAGAGCATTCGCGACTCTATCGCCGTATTCCCGGACGGTTTCTCTGTAGCGTTGTTTCAGAGAAATCAACTCATTGTGTGCCGTCGACCGAGATTGCTCCTCTTTATATTCCGATTCGAGTTTATCTTTTAAATCCTCCCACTTAGCGATTTTGCTATACCTGATCAGATCGTAAGCATGACCCTCTAGTCTATTTTTGACTAGATCTAAAAATGTCTCGTATATATCCGGGTCTGCCTTCTTTATGGATCTAAATAAAACGTCTCCCCCGGAAATAAATTTACCTAAGTCGCAGGGTTTCCCGTCAAAGGTAGGGACGATTCTGAAAACATCAGAAATTCCGACAGACAGAGCCATTTCAGGGGTTTTACTGAGTATCTGTTGATAGTGGAATTGTTCTTCCCCCTGCCTAGCCGCCTGTCTCGTGTTATATGGGCTCGTAATATTGAAAATTTGAATTAAAGTATGGCGAAAATTTGTTATCAATTCTTAAAAATATGGTTTATGAAAAAATGGCCTTTATGTTATCATTCAATATATATATATGGAAACGATATGGTTTGGACCCAAAACTGAAAAGAAAGAAAATTTTCGACGAGAAAGAAAAGAAACGGAAATGTCGTCGAAAAACAACTGAAAAGAGAATTTTCAAAGAATATAGATAGAAATTTCTATCGAAAAAAATGTATGTTAGTAAAAAGGAAAGCTTCCAAGTAGAAAATATTCCTAAAAAATTTAGAGAGAAAAAACAAAATATTGAAAAAATTTCTTACTACTCTAGATGTTGATAGAAGTCTTGTTGAATTTCTTATTGTTGTCCCTTTTTTTCTTCTTTGTTGTGTCGTAGAGTTCCTCTTTGTGTTCCTTTCTTTATTTTATATTATTTTGTTATTCTTGCCAGGCAGACTTCACGCCCTATAAGTTGAATATCCTGGTCTTTTGTTGGATTTTTTTTTCGTTGTTTTATGTTTTTTTTTCTTCGTTGTTTTACGTTTTTTTTTTCATAGTTTTGTCGGGTTTTTTTTTTTTTCTTGAAAAATTTTTTTTCTTCTTCTTATTTGGTTATTTCTCTTGTGTTCACTTTAATTTTTTTTTTGTTTTAAATTTTTTGTTTACTTTGTTTTTCGTTGTTTTATGTTTATTTTTTTCTTCTTCTTATAAACATTTTTTTTTTTGTTTTAAATTTTGTTTTGTTTAAAAATTATTTTTTTTTTCTTGTTTTTTTTTTTTTTCTTATTTTCTTCTTTTTATTTGGGATCCTTTGGTTGTATCCCACCGCTGCCACCAGTGTTGAAGTCCGGACGCCGTGCTTCCTCGGTTGAGGGAAGAGCGTGGACTTATTATTTTTATTCCTTTTCTCTCTGTTTCGTTTGCATACGTATGTTTTTTCGATGGTTGCAACCAGAAATTTACTAACTGGAAAACCCATTTATTTTCACAGGTCAAGACGAAGTATACTTTATATATATGTATATTGATTTCTTATACATTTCTATGATTTGTTTAAAACGTTCAACTTAATCCGAACGAACTTTATGAACTGAATTTTTTCTCTATTCTGTTTTTTCTTCTGTGACTTTTCACATTCAATTCGAACGAAAATCCAAGTTGCTATGTTTTCAATAAATAAAAAGGTGCAGGTTAGTAAGTGTGCTGTAACTGGTAATATTGTGAATGTTTATGAATGGTATGTATTAAGTGAGAATGTAATATATGTTAAGTGAAGTTTTTAAGGATGTGTTAGGAGATTCAGTGTTAAATTTAATAAGGGTAGTATTCTGGAATACAACAGGTGATTCACATACTAGCTTATTACGGAATGGGCTCGGTGACTCGTTTGTAGAGCCGTATGGCTTTCTTCGATGCTCACTATCATTACCCTTTGACATTGGAATCTTCAGGATGTGTTCCTTGAAATCGATTATACATCTATATTTAAATAAAAAATCGTTTCCTATGATTCCGTCATAAGGCAGATTTATTTGTTCGGTGAGTAGGTGGAAAGGATGATCCATGAGCATGGTATGATCCTTGGTTTTTACTTCTAGGGTACCACTTACCGTCCCCAGGGTTTTCAAAGAATCACCTGCTAGTGTGGATATTGTGTAGATCTTGTCATCTTTTTTCTGATTCTTTAAGCACGATGTTTTTAAAAGGCTTAGGTCGGCGCCGGTATCAATTAGAAGAGTCGTGTACATATTGTCTGCGGGACTAACTCTAAGACGTATTGCTGGTTCTTTAAATTCGGGACAAAAGGGTACGTGGAATCTTAGATTTGGTGTATATTGATGATTACAGTCGTTCGAAAGGAATGGCTGTGTGTCTCCTTCCGATTTGCCTTGTTTCCTCTCTATCTGAGTCGACCGAATACTATAGATTAAGCTGAGTTCAATCAAATAAAAATAAAACAAAATATTTAAATAAAGAAAAGTTTAATTATTTAATAACCCCTTAATTATAAAAAATTATAATAACCTCCACGCTCTTCCCTCGAAAGCGGAAGCACGGCGTTGGAGCCGTAACACTTCCAATAGATACAGCCTTTTCGAGATATCAGTATTGCAATAGCTGTGTCTGGAGAAAATCTCGTTTGTTACCTGTTATCGTGAAATTGGTGTTAAGGGGTTGTCTGGTATATCTTTGTGTGACTGTTTGTGTTTGTTTTCTTTTTCGCTGTACAACGATTTTATATTCAAAAAAATTAATAATTTTCAAAGCTGTGGTCCATGTCAAGTTAACAAAAGAGTTCTTATAATTTGGAATAAACAATTATACAGCAACGTGTTACACCATAAACAAAACAATAAAGAACCTCTCCAGAATAAGAAATAATGTATTTTAAACGTTATCTGTGGACAGTGTTTTGTTCTTTGCATTCGGTTGTGGACATAGGTGGCGGTATCGCTGAATTTTTTTCGTTTCTTTTTGATCAACGTTGGACCGAACGCGGTGAAACATTTAGTGGAAGTAGTGAGTGGGGCGAAGTAGAACTCTCGCCCATGTTGGCGTTGGGACTTCGTACATTTTGATTCCAAACTTCCAGCCGCCCCGCAGCCAGGAAGACTTGTGCGCACATCGGAAGTTTTGACTAGTGACTTTGACAGAGCTTGCAGGTAACTAATTGAGTGTGGACGTGTGGCGGTTCCCATAAACGCCACTACTTACCGTCCCAAATTACCCTAAAAGCTTCCAGTCTTGAAGCTCTTATAATCCTATCGTTTCCCCAATACATGCATTAACACCTGTAAACCTTTCCTTTCCGTAAGAAATTAATGCACGTAGGGCATTACATTAAACTCCCTATAAGAATTCCTTCATCCATGCATCCAATACATTTCATAAATTCCCTGAAAGAATTTATCAAGCACTTACCCATCATAACTATCATCTGAAAGGAATTCACCTCGGCCAAATACAATATCCCTGAAACGAAAAGTTATCGGTTCACCTATAATGTAATCGCATAATCAGGGAATCTTAACCTTGAGTTGGCTATTCCCAGCCTTGCATGTGTACAACAATGTCTTACATACACATTGGCTGGAGATTCCATTGTCCAATGGCCAAAGCAGCGTCGGGCACCTTGTTTGTTCAGCTGGAATATACCCGACAACGATCCCTCGTCTAAACGAATAAACAACCACCAATTTCGTTCTTTGCCAGAAACGAATTACCCTGCATATACAAATGCAAGCAAGGGATTCGTTTCGGCTACCGACCCAAGATACGATACACAATTTTCATTGTATAAAGTATTGTAATCCATTAGCACTTTCTCAAATGGCTATTTGTCTATTTACACAAGGGCATCACCCATCTAGGACTTTTAGGATGCCCCCGTCCCATCTTTTCTTTTAGCAGATTTCCTCCCATGAATTGCCGTCTATGATAGCCACAATGCAGAGCGTAAACAATGGTCTATACAATCCCTTTGTTCTTTTTCCCTCGTTTCAGGTTTCGTTTAGCCTTTGCTGAAATGCATCGATAAACACTGTGATCTGTACGATCACCCATACATGCATACACCATGATCTTCGTTACGAGATCTGGTTTTCTATTCCACAAAGAGAGGCTTTACGTTTCACCACCACCGAATCGAGGGTGATTCAAGAGCCAGATTCCAACCCTCGGTGAGTCGTATCCCAACCATCGCGCGCGCAGCATCTCTTCGCCACTGCAGAGTGCACACGAGAGTATCTTTGGCGGTAAATATGATGACGAGGAAGGAAAATGTGACGAACTCCTCATAACACGTGACATTTGGGATTATTTAACTAAACCTTTGATTGAACTTATTGCTGTAGCAACATATCCTCGAATAAATCATAAAATTATCATAAAATTATCCACGGTGTTTATGTTGGCGCCATTATAAAAAGCTTCATTGCGATAGTAGGAGTCCGATATAAACCAAAACAAGTGCTGGCATTGCATTGCCTTTCGAAAATCCAAATCTTTTCTTTTTGATTTTATTCGCGTTTATTTTAATTCAGCAACAAATTATACATTATAAATGTATTACATTTACAATTACAAATTATACACATGTAGGGCTAAATGCATGTTCTATTTTACAAATATTGTTCTCATGTTAATTTATTGGTTCTTGGCAAGAACTCTTAATTATACAATAACTAGTTTTTTGCCTTTCGCCGTACAATGTCTTTTGTAATTTATTTTGTATGAGTAGTCAATATATAAGAGGGCTTCCTCTCTTAAAGATTTGCTAACGCAATGTATCTATGACTTTTGAATTTTATTTTATTTATTTATTTATTCATTTATTTATTTATTTTCTGTTTTCTTACAAGCAAATGTTTAAAACAAAATGATTAAAAGATACACATGTTACACCTCGCCTTACAACGCCTCTTAAACAATCCTCACAAGCATTTTGCACACAATGCAATCCACGCCTTTTTCCCACAAACAATTAAAATACATATCGCACACGTTGCGATAATCACTCATCCATTCAGAAACAAAGCGGTGTCGCTTTTTCCCACAGCAATTAATTCATATCATATTATTCATAATGTGATATATGCCGACGCAAAGCGCCTATCATTGCAAACAGGCCCAAGGTCGCTCGCTATGATCATTCTGCTGTGCCACCAAGAAACCAAGCGAACACCTGTCGGGCTCATGTTTCGAATGCACGAAAACAAGTGTCGTATGACAGGGCGGGAATTTCAAAGGCCACCAACGACGATCTAATTGAGCGTCGATCAATTGCTGAGTTCTACGAAATAGCGGGCACAGCGGTGAAACGCAAATTGATCGGATGATACGATTTGCACACGGGCCAATGCACTATAATTGGTTCGCCATATGAAAGCAATTAAGTAATTGCTCAATTAACTACCGCTGCATTTTAAGCAGGGCAAATTAAACGGGAAGCAATTATTGGAAAACGCAAATAACAAGGCAAATAGCATCAAAATAGGTTACACATTCTGATAGAGGAACATGCATCGTCTGCATTAATTCCCCAATAATAAAAAGAGTGGTTGCGAATGGGTGAAGCTCGCAGTGTAATAACCAAGTAATAAGTTCGCGGCCCTAGCGTATGTACAGCGGGCTTTCTTGCTTTTTAAAATAAAATAAATCACTAACATGAAGGGATCGACATTCCCATATAAAGTTGATTATTAATAAAGTGTAACTGAAAGTAAAAGGAATAAGTGTAGCTAAAAGTAAAGTAAAAGTGTTAATAAAAGCATAAAATCAAAACAAAGTGAAAGATTTTATTTTAACCATCGAGAGGACACCCCTCACAGAATCGTACAGGAGGCATCGTACCCACGTACGGATCTTTGCTTCAAACCAAAAATCGAACTTCAGCCTTTTGTGAACACAACATATGATAGACATGCATCGTTAAACGAGTTTGGAGCTATTCAAAGAATTTCAACGGTATGATAAGGCATATTTTGAGCAATTTCAACGTGTGGAATTCGATGATGTAGACACTCAATAACCAATGAACAATGTGTTTAACTTTTCGTTATTCCTGACATATTTTATCCAAGATGATTTCTAGAAATTTGTGGTCATCTCGTCAATACACTGGATCTATTCCTCACCATACAATAGGGTAATCTCTCCACTTGGTATCGCCAAACTTTTCCTTATCGAGTATGAGGTACAATCGAGTCGTTATTTTTTTTTCAACGATGATGTTGATACATTTAGATGGTTTTTAAATCCACTACAAGTTAGCCTGGCACTATTACAGGCTCAAGTCATCGTTGCCAATTTACAAGTATTTTAAAGAATGTCGTTTGAGCTATTTCATTAGATAACATGGCGAAATACCTTAAAGAAGAATTTTTAAATTTTCGATAGTAGAAATTTATTGTTTTTTAATTTCGGTTATTTGTGTTAGTTGCATGGGCCGTCTAAGTCAAGTGCTCAGGATCTTATGCAGGAATCCACCACGGTTTGCTAAACAATGATTAACATAACAACATAAAAGATGAAGATAATTAATAATTCAAAATTTGAATACATACTAATACTGTTGTAACTTTTTTCCTTTTTGAAATTTCGCAAGAAAAAGTGAAAAGGAGTTGAGGAATAGAAAGATAAATCAGTAGTTTTAGGTACTTGTTCCAATAGGAAAAAATCGGTTGCGATTTGCTAGCTTGCCAGCTAGTCGGTGACAGCAAAAAATATAATCAAAGATAAGGACACTGCTAAACTTATCTCGAAACCAAGAGGAATAAAGATAATTTGGGATTAAGGTCGAAAAAACGAATGTCGGGTGTGGATGTTTTGTTCTCTGGAACCTTCGTAAATCATCTTAATCAAATTTAGATCAGCTCTATCCGTGCACCTGGATTAAATTTGGTGCCTATTATGTAAAATTCTTCGAAATCTTGCTCTCTCTAGTTCTTGTGATCTACTATGAGATAGGATCTAGATGCGATATCGTCAAGGACAATGAGGAAGTGTCAGTTGCCGTGAGTATATCAGCTCGACTGTAGCGACGGTAACCACAACAGGAACTACGACAGCAGTAGCAGCATCATCAACAGCTGCAATTTAGTGATGGCCATCGAGGCCGACGACCGAAGAACAGACTTAAGTCTTACTGGATCACCTGGTAAGCGTCTTTACATTACCATTGTTGATTTGAGGATTTTTCGGCTGTATCGAGTTCTGATCGACGTTTCGTGCCATCGGTATCAACTGTTCATTTTTCAAGTTTAAGGTAAGTTCTTTATAAGTCTGAGGTGGTGTGATTCAGTTAAACAATTATATTTACTTATAAGTCTGAGGTTAATTTGCAGGGTGAGCTTACGTGCACTTTCTGATTAACTAGATTATATTGCAAGTCATATAGAGACGTTTTTATACAATGGTATGCATGTGGAAGTGGCGCAAGACTAATGAACTTGCCCGGAAAAAATTAATCATTACGGAAAATTTAACTAGTCTCAGGACTTGCTAAATAAGGCCAAGACCGGTTTCCGGTTGTAGTGCCGATGATGAATGAATGCATGTGAAAGACCTTTGAGGTTAAAGCACACTGGGAGCGAAAGAAAAGAAAGAGGATCCGAAAAGGATGCACATTCACCTTGAATGCCTCAATATTTTAAACTCCCTTGAAAGGCTCAAATGATTTAAGAATTTTTACATGGAACGTACGCTCACTATACAGAGCTCGAGCTGCACAGCAGCTAGCCGATGCCATGTCCGAATATAAGGCTGACATAACAGCATTGCAAGAAATAAGATGGACGGGGAATGGTGTTATTCAAAGAAAAGAGTATGACATTTATTTCAGCCGTCATGCAAAACACCATGTGCTCGGGGTAGGCTTTCTTTCACTTTTCGCGTGCGAGGCAAGTTTAAGAACATAAGCCTCATAAACGTTCACGGACCTACAGAGAAGTCCCCTGACGACAACAAAGAAGAATACTACGAGAACGTCGAACGGGCCCTCAATGCCTGCCCAAGATACGATGTGAAAATCGTTCGTGGTGATTTGAATGCAAAAATAGGTCGGGAGCCGGCTTTCAGGCACTACAGAGGTTCCCATAGTTTGCATGAGAACACTAATGACAATGGACTACGTGTCATCGAATTGGCAGCATCGAAAAACTTGGTCGTTACGAGTATCAGGTTTCCGCGTAAAGATATCCACAAAGCCACCTCGGTATCCCTTGATGGAGCCACTCGCAACCAAATTGACCACGTGTTGATAGATCGCCGCCACTCCTCGAGCCTGATGACGGTACGAACGTACCGAGGTGCCAACGGCGACTCGGATCACTATCTTGTTGGTATAGCTTTCCGAGCGCGGATTGCCTTACGGAGACGTATTGCATCCGCGGATCAGGTTCGAATCAACACGGCTGTCTTACCCAATGAGAATACCAGTAACACCTTTGGTCATACGTTAAGACTCGCCCTCGAAGAGCTCGACGGAGGGAGAATAAGTCCTGGGGCCAGAATGCCGGGCGTGGAAGAGAAATGAACACGCCTTAAGAATACTGTCATTAATACTGCCAACTCCATCTTAGACAGTAGTCGTAGAGATCGGAACGAGTGGTTTGCTGATGAGTGCAAACTAGCGACTGACCCTAAGAATGCTGCATACCGGGCAATGCAGCAGTCTCATAGAACGCGGGTATGCGAGGAGAAATACAAAGAGCTCAGAAGATCTGAAAAAAGACTTCACAGACAAAAGAAAAGTGCCTGGGAAAAAAACCTTGTGTGTGAAACAGAGAAAAGTAGAAAGCGAGGGCCGCACCAGGCGCGGAAGTTCTACCAAATAATCCGCAGTATGACGCGATGCACACCACGCTGCACTTACTGCAAGGATAAAGAGGGTAATCTGATCACCAATCCTGAAGTGCACTTCAATGAATTGCTAAATGGTCAGCTCACAGAAGAATTGGAGGCTCCACCAATGCACGATCAAGACCAAATGCTGCCGCCACCAAGCATTGAGGAAACATTAAAAGCCATTAGACAGCCAAAATTAAATAAACCCCTTGGAGCTTATGGCATACCAGCTGAGCTGTTGAAACAAGGAGGGACAGCGTTACATCACGCAATTCATGAGATCGTGGTGCACGTATGAGAGCAAGAGGAGATGCCGGAAGATTGGGGTCGCGGTATAATTTGCCCCATACATAAGAAAGGAGATATCACACTGTGCAGCAACTATAGGGGTATAAGATTGCTGAGTACCGCCTATGAGATACTCTCCACTATCCTACAAGATCGGATAGCCTCATACGCTAAAGTCATCATTGCTCAATATGAGTGTGGCTTCATCCCAGGCAAATCAGCAATTGATCAGATATTCACCCTTAGACAGGCGATGGAAAAATGTCAGGAATTTAAGATTCCACTATATCATCTGTTTATAGACTTTAAGGTCGCCTACGACAGCATAGCCAGGGTAGAACTATATAATGCCATGAGAGAATTCGGCATTCCGAACTAATTAATACGAATTTGTAGGTTGACCACGAGCAACGTAACTAGTCAAGTAAAAATAGCGGGATTGCTGTCCAAACCAATAAACATCTATAATGGACTCCGACAAGGGGACGGCCTGGTCTTCCTCTTCTTCAACCTGGCGTTGGAGAAAGCAACCCGTGACTCTGGAGAAGAAGGGACTATTGTCACTGTTATAGTAGTAATTTATATATATTATATATATATTAATGTATATGTTCTCTGTCGTGGGCCGGGGGTATTTGTTGTATAATTTAATAAATATATTAATGTGACTTACGGTCTGTCCTGAGTCTCGCTGGTCCTTCTGGATCGATTTGTCCTAATACTCGAGGGTTCCAATACTTAATGCCTGGGAACTGGAATTACCAGCTTCTCTCCTTCGCCTTCGTCCCACGATGTTCGATCCAGCGATGAAAACTTTGCAGCTGTTGTAGTAGTCACGACAGTTTTTCTTCAATAGTACCTCTGAATCACTCAGGATACTGCGAATATTCAGATCACAAGTGCACTTTCTTGGACGTTATTCTGCGATGATCGCACTCAATATCCTTTGTTTCAGGATTTCCTTTGTGAGCGCATTCTTTATCTGATCCCAAGGTATTGTACCTTGGATCGGAAACCGTCTGGAATCCCTTAAGTATTACCTGGGATTTCTCACAGTGCCCAGACTTGGCAATTTCCTTTTCAGTGAACATCGGAGCCAAAGATATTTTGTATCTTATGGGTATTGTTGTTCAGCGAGTGTTTTTACGATCGCCATCCTTTTTCCCGTATAGGAAATGTTTCCTTGAATAGGATTTAAGGGGACGGTGTCGCCGTGCATTTTATGCTTTTTACCAACTTTACTTAAGAGTTTGTCATCTGGTCCGCAGATTTGGAACCAGGGGAATTTACGTGTTGAACATCTGGTTCATATACCACGTTTTGGATTTTTATTGTATTCAATATGGACAAATTGAGCGTTTAGTTAAATTTCTCTGATATTGAAGTTTATATGGGCAAATTGAACGTTTAGCTCAATTGATATCAATTTTGGTATTGGCCCGTTTAGCGTATGGGGAAATGCTAGGGCTTGGGGAGTGCTTCATCCTCTTAGCGGATGATTTTGCGGTTATCGCAATTCTTTGGTGGAGACTGGCTCCAAAGAGATATATATTTATGGGTGGGTGGTTTTGGACGTAACATCACCAAGTCCAGCCAGATACTTGCCTACGCAGATGACATCGATATCATCGGTAGAACCGAATCGGCTGTACAGGAATCCTTCACACAGATCGAGCAGGCGGCACAAAAACTGGGATTGCACAATAATGAGGGAAAAACTAAGTATATGGTGGCAACTTCTGCGAAGAGAAGACCTAATGTTGTTCAAATTATCAGGATAGTGGAGCACGAGTTTGAAGTATTGCAATCCTTTAACTACCTTGGGTGAATAGTATCAGCTGATAACAATATGGAAGAAGAAATACGCGAACGGCTGATCAAATCCAACAAAGCCTACAATGGTCTATCAAGGCTCTTTAAATCCCGAAATTTATCCATAACATCCAAGCTACTACTGTATAAGACCATGGTCTTACCAGTACTCAGGTATGGATCCGAAACCTGGGTTCTCAATAAAAGGCATTCTGAACTCTTAGCCGCGTTCGAGAGAAAGGTCTTAAGGAGAATTGTTGGCCCCGTATGTGAGGGAGGACGATTCCGGAGACGCTACAACCATGAGTTGTACGCAATCTACCTTGAAGCTAATGTTGTAAGAAAAATCAAGCTCGGTAGACTCCGGTGGGCGGTACACCTAGCTCGAATGAGCGAAGAGGAGCCGGCCCGGAAAGCCCTTTGTGGCAGGATGTATGGAAGTAGACAGCGCGGCAGAACATTTTGTTTAAATTCTCTAATTCATCTTTAGTATGACCCAAAATGCTTGGTGAAGCGAAACCCAACCTCTCAATTCATTGGAATAGTATATCTGGCAATTTCTGTAAAACAGGAACAAGCAATAGTGAAGAGCATTTGGGTATGCTATGTACTCCATTGACAAAACAAATGTAGTATTTCCAAAGACGATGCTTGCAAGATCGGTTGTAATATCTTTTCTGGTATCCTACTCCATTCAGATTACTGTATAATTCTATTCAGAATGTATGGAATTGGCATTTCTGGAAGAATAACAGCTCCTCAACTTTTCAGCTTCATTCGTGAAAGGCCGTTTATTATTTCTGTATAACTTACTTTAGATTGATTTCCCTTACCACCTCGTAAATAGCGTCGACCAGATTAACACCGAAGAACTGTAATAACTAGCCTACACTTGAGTGTAACCCCAAAAACACATATTACTCTAAGTTTCCTCATTCGCAAGTGATCTAATTAATGCATTTGCTTGTATATTCATCAGCGAAACTTCCACTAGCAATCCACATCCGGAATGTTGCAAGCCGCAGCCATACTTTACATTTCCTAATTCATTCCACATGTGAAATGCAAATTGAATTGCACCATCGTCCTCATTCGAGGCCACTTCACGTGCATGATTTTGTTAGGTAGAAATCCTTTTCAAAACGAAATGCATTATCCTGCTGTGGGACAAACAAATCATATAGCACTCTGAGCATAATTATCCTTGGAAACTAGCTCCACACATCGGCAGCAATCCTTTCCAAATGAATTCTAATTGAATTTGAATTTTAACAGACTTTCTCTAGTCCTGTTTATAGCCTTCGACTGCCTCCTTGTCAAGGTAATCCTGGATGGTAGGATAATAAGTATATTACGGCGAACTTCGTGGCTTTTATTTACAACCCCAAGTAAACATTAAAAGTTCTTGTTTTCATTATCGTCCACCGACGCCCCTGGCGACGTGGGCTGGTTTTCTTTATTCGTGAGTTACTCTGGCTAGACTAGTGCGGTTATCTTGATGGCCGTGGAAACAACGGGTATGGGGAGTAAGAAAGGAAATCAAACCAAGAGGATAGCGCACTGCAGAAGGACGACATGATTACGTCAGATTTTCCATAAACGCCACGTAACCAACGAAGCAGAAAAAGTGTGAATGTGACTACAAAAATTGAAGAATCCCCCCAACTCCTATTTCCCCGTAAAAGGACATTTAAAGGCGCATCCACAAATATAGAAATCTCGTCTCACTGACAGTTTACTGTGATGAAGTGCGTGCTGGTGAAAACGATTCGCTCATATTGATGCTATGTGGAACACCAGTCCAAGGATTCACCATACACTCGCAGGATGTGATTTGCTTCGTTCTATATCGGCTCCTATGGAAAGCAGAACAACACTGAGATTCGACATGATTTGCATTCCTGAGGCAACAACAGTTTACAAAAGTCTGGTGGGGAATAGAGGTCATAAGACTTTGTGACGTCGGCCACAAGAAAAAAGAAAAAACACACTCGCCGGGGAATCCTTCCTTGTCTCCAGAGTTGTCGGTGGTAGTTAAATGCTCCATTTGCTCGTGTGAGATTAGAGAGGAGTTCTTAGATACTGTTTGGTGCGTGTTGAATCGCATTGTCTGAATGAGTGAGTCTCTTTTCATGAGACAGAAAACGAAAGAATAGTAAAAGGAAGAACTTTATAAGAGCTATTGAATCCGGGATCTAGATTGGAAAGGTGAGTGGTTAACCGCTTCCTGTGGGCATCTGAAAGTGAAATACCCTGAAGTGCAAGTGGTTTTGTAAACATCTGCGTTCTCTCAATCGGGGGGTGGGCGGGGTTTTGAACTTAAGATATATGTGAGCACCTAACTTACAATTGCACTGTTCAATTTTAAGTGATGATTCTCCGGGACGTGCATAAATATGCTGAGCTCTTTAAGGATTTATGCTAAAAAAATCGACGGCACTGAAGTACTATCGATGGAATGTTAGTATATCTTTGAAAATGTTTTCTTGCTCTGACGACAAAAACCGAATAGATATTTGATGGCTGAATATAATATACTATATTCAGTAATAATTTCGAACTCACAGGATGGGTTTTTAGGAAAGCTCTATTAATTGGCCACCCGAATAGCTAAAAATCGCCTAATATTAAATTAATTGGCTCTCAATAGATATAGGAACATTCTTTAAATTTATTTGGATATATAATACTTTCAGTACATATTGCGTGAAACTAGAAAACGTTTCAAAAAGATATGGTACATTACTGAATGGATGAGGATCAATAAGTTATAGTTCAATGGACATTACATAAGTTAGCGTAAAACGGTTTAAAATTATTCTTTTGGATTTTTGATTGTAATACTTCAGCAGAATAGTCATCACAAGTTCTATTAAAAAGATGAGGTCGGTAGTATATTGGTTTTGCGTGATTACAAATTTAATAATAAATAAATCCCCTTCGTAACCCGAAAATATTGGTTGAAAACAATCTATCAAATTTTACATGCTATCTGTTAGCGACACAGCTCTCCAAACTAGATTTCTGTATTTGAGGTCAAAGATCGCGTACGCCCCTTCTCATCAGCTAGTCAATTTTAGTTAACGATTTTACATAAGCTCGCATAATATAGGAAAACACATAGAAGTCATTTAGGTACCGCTGAGCACTTCTTCAACTTGGTCGTAAGGGTCGCGAGGGAAAGGGCAAATAGATACCAAGGTACGTCGAGCTAGTGATGCGCGGTGAGGTATAGAGAGAAGGTCATCATCACATGGGGAACCAGCCCATAATCCCAACCTAATTTCGACGGCTAACAGCTCGTCACATTATCCCCTATCCCACCGTTCAGCTATTTTACCTGTAAAATTCAGCATAGTGTCCTATCGACTTTCCCCAGACACTCTATCCGCTGGGGATCAATGATCTCTTCTTACAAGTGAATAGCGCAAACTACATTTCCTACATCTCCTTCACAATTCTGTCTTTCCATAGTGCAATGCACTCTGAGATCACCGCAATAACCGCACTAGGTCAGTGGATCATTCTCAGACGTTGCATTAATACACACACACTAAGCCAGATCAACCCTGGGTTATTGTGCTTTCCTTTTGATTTCTTCATCCTTTTTACGCCCATCGACGTCGAACGAGTACACGAGTACTTATCCACCTCGATGAGCATGGACACTTGAAGGATGCACAAGAGAGCACGATTACCATTGGCTGATCGTTGTGCAAAAGCAGAAATCTCAATTTCCATCCCTAATTCGAGTCAGTCAGATCTCAACCAACATCATGTAGGTCACGCCGCTCGGGGAAACAATTTAATTTCGTGTCTGTTTAATGGAGTCGAATATTGTCGTTGGGCGAGTCACAATTCAACACCAGTTTTTAATTACCGCGGTCGCAGTGTTGAGAAAGAAGTGTTTCAAATCTAGATTATGTATAAAAAAAGGAAAAGATGTGTGAAATGAACTAAATGAGATTCTTTTGTGTAATATCAATATTAATAACATACTTTATAACGATTAAGAAAAAGCAAAGTTATTATTTATTCATGTGGTATTCGGAGACTTAATCTTCGGGGATCTAAGTGAAACCGTGCCATACGTTGGCAACAATACTTCTACCCCCACAGAGGTATGGCGTTTACGACGATAGTGAATAACGTGGGATTCGAACCTACGCTATGACGGTTAGAATCACTAAAAATGTATGTGGAATTACTATGTTTTTTTGCTATGGTATACGACTCTGGCGCTTTGGTTATTCGATTTTGTTTTCGGTGTCGTTTTTCAACTATTTGCGTATGTGCAGTGTGTGTCTGCATATTCGGTATCGGGCTTTGGTGAATTCTGATCTTGGCAACAACGGGAAGGCTTATCAGTGCGACGAAATCTAAGAAGGCAACCAGCGTTCGTCATCAGATCAGCGAAATCAAGGAAGAAACTGCCATGCCATTCAGCTTCCAAGCAGGAAGGAGGAGTGTGTTCCACATGCCTTGTGTGAAATCATAGCATATCTATCGCTATTCACTCCGGTATAGAGGAGTCAGTGTCCATTAACACCCGCATCCCACATTCCTGTCCCGACATCTTCCGTCTTTGCGTTAAGGAATGTATGGCACAATCAATTTGGTCCACAACAGGGTTGAGGCCGAAAGCAAAGTAATTGCTGCCCGACAGAAATTTGAAATTGAAGTGGCAAGGGTCAGAATAGCACATGAAGAACTCAAATTTTTGGAAGGGAGTTTAAAAAAGAGACAATTCGAAAGTGGAGAATTCGAAGGTTGCCATGGGAGAGGTGAAGAGTGGCGGTCATGAGATGCGAGCACAAGGTTGCTAGCCTTCTAGCAATTGAAAGTGCTACTTAAAAAGATGTCAAATGAGAGGAAAAGGTGTTTCACGAAGAACCAAAGGATCACATTGATGATAATTCGATGGAAGATGATGGCAGTGAAGGAGACGAGGAGTATGTCCTTGAATGTCTAGCGCGTGAGGGTGAGACTAACCTTACCCAAATAACCACCCAGAATTCAAACCCCAACTCCCTTTGCAAATCTGCAAATGTTTCCTTCATCAAGGACATTTAATAAATTATATTCCTCGCTTGCAACCAAGCAGCTCTAATTTCCTCCAAAAATCATTCCGACTCACTTCCTGATTAAACTATACTTCTCGCTTGTAACCAAGCGTCATTTAGTTCCCCCGAAAATCATTTCGGCTCCCATCCTACCCAATACCGATTCCCCTTACTGGTAAGCCACCAGCACGATGCGTTGCATTTCCGCGAAACAACCATCGCAACGACTAAGACCCATATTCCCTTGTCTAACCGACAACTCAAGCCCACACTTGGTCGTGTTCACAAAACTGATTTCTCAGTACACATAGCGACACCCCTTTAAAGTGCCTAGTAATGACAGTGAGCTTATTTAGCTATGACTCCACTGCCACGACGCGATGAACTTTTTCTTGCCTTTAACGAGTCAGTCGAGTCACAGCCGCCACCGAGCGCGTATAGCTCTTCCGTCAGTCCAGTCGAGTTTCATTACCCAAACCGTGCACACGAGTCCAGTGAACCCATATAAAGGCGCAACATAATCTAGCGTTTATGTGATGTTTCATTTAAAGTATTTACGGGTTGCTAAGAAATTTTGGGTTTATGAGCGCTCCCGAGTGTAAGGTATAGTCGAGTGTAATACCCTTTAGAGTACATACTAATTACAATTACTGAACTAAGTGATTAATTATGAGTATACATGTGTAGACAATGTCGTTATCTGGTTAGTGAAGAGTAATACGCCAACGAACTTGAAGTTATACAAAACACAAATTTAAGATTTGGATAACAGTTTAATAACTTTTGTATAGATTCATCATAAAGTTAAATAAAAGATCAGTTGGACTACCCAACAAGCCACAAGTGTTTTCATTTTTGCTTCTTCTTGGTGGACAGTTATCGACGGAACGGTTGACTATTCTGTTGTGAAATCCTGGTGAACGACCTTCAGCGAATTAGACTATGGTAGTTTAGTGAACCACGCGCCCTTGCCGGCGCCCCGACCAAACTTACCTACAAAGTCATTAACATTCATGCATCCAATGCATCTTCAAAATCTCCCGAAAGAATTCTTTACAGGCAAAGCATCAACCATAATTAGGAAAACATGTACAGCGCATTTTCCTGGCCTACCCACGGCCTCGCCAGCCTTTTGGCCAATCAACAATAGCAATCTACGCATCTAGTATCTAGCATCTAGCCGCCATGAATCGAATTCTTCAGCATACATACATACATGCAAACAGCATACATACATGCACAAACACCATTGTGTACCGAAATTCCTTTTAGCACCTAGTTTCCTAAATGCTTGGCAGACTATTTACGCAGCTGTACCATGTATCCTATGATGCCCTTTGTTCCCCCCTCTTTTCTCAATTTCGTTTTCGCATGAGCTTCGTTGCATGAGTAAACAATGGATCTATTAGCACACTTGCCAAGACCAACCCGGAGAGATACTCTCCAATTCACCACCACAAAGAGAGACTTCACGTATCTCTCAAAGAAAAGAAAACTCACCCTTAGCTAGGAGAGTATTCACCATGAGTCGTAACCCAACCACCAGCGAGGGAACGTCGCTGAGTCGTCGACCATCCACCATAGCGTGCGCACTCGCTCCTCGATAGTATAGTGGTTAGTATACCCGCCTGTCACGCGGGAGGCCGGGGTTCGATTCCCCGTCGGGGAGTCTCTGGCGCAAGACTAATGCCCTTGCCCAGAAAAAAACAAATCATTATGGAAAATTTAACAAGCCTCAGGACTTGATAAATAAGGCAAAGACAGACTCCCGGTTGTAGTTCCGATGATGATGATGATGATGATGATGATGAGTTTCCTTGTGAAAGGATATATAATACGTTAAATGATAAAGGAAATTAAAAGTGATTGGATCAAGGTGTGGCAAGTGTACTCATCAAGTTAGTGAGGTTAGCGATTTGATTAGACGTGAAATAGTGGAATGTTAGTCAACCCGTGCCCGTGCCGGCACATAACTATTTCCTGCAAGACTACAGCCGAATGACTATTGGATGATGGAAAGGCACCAGTTGTTGAAGAAAAGGGTGGTTCCGAAAGAAATTAGTTATGTAGGAGTTCGTTTCAGAATGAAATAAAGAAATTGAACTACAAATGGGAACGGTTGGAAGAGGAGTTATCAGTTGACACACTTGTCGAGTCAGTGAAGTTAAACGAGAGTGCCGAGATCAACCAGGCGAAAGAAGAAAATGTAGCAGAAGTAGGGACGATTATGTACATAAAAGGCAGGAAAACAGAAGGAATTTTCTTAAAGAAATCGACGTACATATTGAGACATTCGGCCGATCTTACATTAGCTGCCCGGAAGGCAAAGGCAAAGAAACGGACAATGATACGGCTACCCATGAAAAGAAATCGTTGTAATACACAAACAAAGATAGACAAGATCCTAAGACGACAATGACAATACATTTTTTAAAACAATCCATTCTCTATGCGATTTTTCCCCTCTTCAAATTGTCCTCGACAGCTTTTCGGTTTGGTGCCAGAAGAATGGCTTGGAATTTAATGTTGGGAAATGTCAATCAATTACTTTTTCACGGAAGCGCACACTCAGTGGTTTCAACACTACCTTTAGATCGACAGGGCACTGTGGCGGTTCCGCCAAACCCTACTGACTACTTACCTAAAGAACCCCCATAGCTTCGACCCAACCTTATAAGTTTCGCTATTGCAATCGCATTAGCACCTTAAATGCTTCACGCATTAAATAGAGCAATTTACAATCCAAAAGTCCCTGTAAAGAATCCTTACCTTTCATGCATCTCTTCTCTTCCCTACAAGAATTCTTTCCCTTATACAGGTGCATAAACCAAAAACTATTCGGTACCTTCGGTTGTCAGGCAAATTCCAACCTTCCCACACCTGCACCACAATCTGCCGACAGCAAAAACATTTCCCTCCCAAGGATAGTTAATGTTTTCAATGCATTACCTGGAAATGCCTGCAAAGAATTTTTCCTACATGGGCATTCATACATGTGTCAATGCATCTCTGCATTAGCGACCCAGAACCGAATTTCCAATTAGTGTAGATATTCACACTAGAGTTCTATCCGGCGTCACCATAGATGCCATGTACAATTGACACAGGTGGTATATACAAACCGCCATTGTGTAATCATCTGAATTGCTTCGCAATGACTTGCAACCATCGATACAGCTGCAAGGACATTACCCAGAATTGCTCCTTTGTTTGAATCTCCAAACCATCATCGACTTCGCGCATAGCCGCCGGATTGAATTCAAAGCATAAACAGTGCAAATAAAGAATCCGTTTCCCACAAACGAATTTCCCTGCATATACAAATGCAAGCAAGGGATTCGTTTCGTTCACCAACCCATTAGCACGTTTCCCAATGTCTATTCGTATATTTAGACAAGGGCATCACTCATCTAAGGCTTTTATGATGCTCTCGTCTCATCTTTTCTCTTACCACATTTCTTCGAAGCATCGTCGTCTATTTATTTAGACGCAATGCACTTCATAGACAATGATCGCCCCGATTCCTTTGTCCTTGCCGCCTGCCTGCTTTGTTTTTCCATTGCCTTCGCGCATGAGTAAACAACGAAGATCTGAACGATCACACACATACTACCATGATATCCATTACGAGATCTGGGTTTTCTATTCCACCAAGAGAGACTTTACGTTTCTCTGGTGGTAGGTAAAAACGATATCCTTAGTGGAGAGGATATCTACTACTACACCACAAACTCATCCCATTGGCGAGTCGGCTCTGCACGAGCCGTTTATCGCTGAGTCTTATTACATGCGCCGACCACCACGGTCGTGCTATCACCTGCTCTCCGTTGCGCGGCGTAGACACTACGAAGTCGTGTCGAGAAGGAAGTGTTTCATCTTGTATTACATTTATAAAAATCAATCAAATATTAATATTAAGTTCTAAGTGAAATATAAGACCCTTTTATAATAAATAAAAAGTGCGTTTAGATTATTTATGTCTGGTGGTGCCGATCGTTTAATGTGAGCCACAAACGTGGCGGCGTTTCGTTGTTTTGTCGGTGTATTTATTTCTTCCGTTGATGGAAAATTCGCGCCGGAGCTGTATAGTGTATGATGGAGGAGGAAGATGAACGGAGTGTCCATGCCAGGCACAATACACTTCCTCCCCACAGCACAATTAAAGATTTTCTATACAATTAACAAAAATGATTGAATTTCGTACATTCATCCATTTACAGTAAACAAAACATATTTTCACAACAAGAGATCCTTTATCTCAACGGCAACCGAATCATAAGGACAGCAAAATTACAGGCTAGCAAAATATATACTTATAGCTCTAATAGTGGAATCAGGTGGAATATACGAAGAGGTCCTAAATGGAAGAATACGGCGTTCGGTAAACGTCCCTTCGAAGTAATAATGAAGCACAGCGCAAATTGGCCACCAATTAGTAGAGATGGCTAATATTGGGTGTGACGCAGCAATGCCAAGAAGGATACCCGCGGATGGAAGAACGTCACGTTACTGGTGGACGGCTGAAATTAAAGCACTAAGAACACAGTGTTTCCAATTCGCGTAGGATGAAAAGATCAAGAGAAGGTGCTGACTTTTAAAAACAGCTTAAAAAGCTAAGGCGCGACATAAAATTGACATTAAAAAACATCAAGGTGAAATGATTCAAAAAAACATATGCACAGAGGCGAACATGGAGCACCGCTTACAGAATTGTCTTGTTAAAACCGAAATGACATAAAGCATTATGACGTCCGAATATACTGCGCCCAAAAGAACAATTTTTTCTCCGGAAACCGGAACCGAAGTTGAACATTTTCATAAGTTCTGGCATCGAAGTCATCCCGGCAGAGCGCGTACAAAAGAATTCGCGACATCAAATCTCCTGGGCCTGATAAGAATCCAAAAAAAGCTATCAGATCAACACTTATGACGAGACCAGGGGTATTCAAAGCCAAGATGCAGAATACCTTCGAAGAAAGAATATTTCCTGATATATAGAGAATTCAGTACCTGGTACTTCTGCCAAAGGGAGAGAATACACCGTCAGATAACCTATCATCTTTCCACCCTATATACAATGGGAAAAATACTGGCGAATGTTAAATACGATAGATTGGTCTCCACAGCGGGAAACAGCGGAGCGTTATGGGATCTCAAACATGGCTTCAGGAAATCATGATCGTCCATTGACGTCATCAAAACAATGGTCAACATGACAGTCGAAGCAATAAAAGGAAAACAATGAGAGCTGGAACAAAGAAGTACTGTGGTATCACTGGAGGTAAAAATGCCTTTAACTCGGCCAACTGGTTGTGCATCAGAAGAGTTCTTAGGCGAATGGGCACACCACACGATTTCATATACTTCATCAAAAGTTTCTTCACCAGCAGAAAGCTGATATACGACAAGGTCGAGTACAGACAATTTTATAATGAGTCGGCAGGAGTCCCCCAATATTCGGTACTTGGGCCACTCATGTCGAATATTACGCATAATGGAGTTTTAGAATCAAACCTACCACATAACGTGATTTTATTGGTTTCTCAGGCAACATTGGAATCGTAACAACTGCCAAGTATATACACGCAGTAGAAGCAGGCACTAGTGTTGATTCGACAGGACCATTTCCCGATATTACATGAATGCGAAACTTCTCATTCAATAGATTAATTGTGTGGTCAGCTGTGAGGCATGCGGCTCCGCCCTGTTGGAACCCCATATCATTGATATCAAGTCAATTCATTTGTAGCCAAAAATCATCATCATCATCATCATCATCGGCACTACAACCGGGATCCGGTCTTGGCCTTATTTAACAAATCTCTCCACCGGTCCCGATTGCGAGCCGATGTCATCCAGTTTGGCACTCCCAGGCTGTGGCCGTCCTGGTCTACGCCATCACTCCATTGCAGACAAGGTCTGCCGCGCTGTCTCCTTCCAAACACCCTGCCACAAAGGACTTTCCGGGCAGGCTCCTCTTCGCTCGTTCGAGCTAGGTGTCCCGCCCACCGGAGTCTACCGAGCTTGATTTTTCTTACAACATTAGCTTCAAGGTAGAATGCGTACAACTCATGATCGCAGCGTCTCCGGAATCGTCCTCCCTCACATACGGGCCCAACAATTCTCCTTAAGACCTTCCCTTCGAACGCGGCTAAGAGTTCAGAATGCCTTTTATTGAGCACCCAGGTCTCGGATCAATACATGAGTACTGGTAAGACCATGGTCTTGTACAGTAGTAGCTTGGATGTTCTTCATAAACTTCGGGATTTAAAGAGCCTTGATAGACCATAGTAGGCTTTGTTGGATTTAATCAGCCGTTCGCGCATTTCTTCTTCCATATTGTTATCGGCTGATAGTATTGACCCAAGGTAGTTAACGGATTGCACTATTTCAAATTCGTGCTCCACTACCCTGACAGTTTGACCAACGTTAGGTCTTAGGTCTTAATGTGCGGTCCCAGTTTTTGTGCCGCCTGCTCGATCTGGGTGAAGGATTCCTGTACAGCCGATTCGGTTCTACCGATGATGTCGATGTCATCTGCGTAGGTAAGTATATGGCTGGATTTGGTGACAATAGTCCCTCTTGTTGAAACGCCAGAGTCACATATTGGTTTCTAAAACGCCAGGTTGAAGAGGAGGCATGCCAGACCGTCCCCTTGTCGGAGTCCATTATATATGTTTATTGGTTTGGACAGCAATCCCGCTATTTTTACTTGACTAGTTACGTTGGTCATGGTCAACCTACAAAGTCGTATCAATTTGTTTGGAATGCCGAACTCTGCCAAAAATAGTCTTGTAAAATGACATGATAGCGAACTCTATTGACCATAACGTAGGGTTCATTTTAATCGACGGGTCAATCACACATTCAGATTGGAAGCCTTATCACATCCCCACTTTTTGTGGATGCAATGGAGTCCCTTGACGCACATACGGATTTGTTGCTGTTTGGTAACATATTTTGCACATCGATAAAGCCATTAAGATAAAAAATGAGTTTCAATGCTCGGTGAAATTGAGAATCTTCTTTGAATTTGTGTAGAGCCCAATCGGAGAAATTCGGCGCTCCTAATGATAAAGAGGCATCGGTTCATGAGTTTATTTGATCTTACATGGTAGGCCAAGCACGAATTGGAAGAGCTATACCGGAAACCCATAATAGTGAGAGTAATCATGTCGGGAAGATTAAGATGGGTCGAAAACGTGGCGCGAATGGGCAACGATAGGACCGTGCATAGAATTCTTGACGGTAAACCAACGGGAAAGAGACAGACAGGACGGCCGGGACGGAGATGGGAGGACAATGTTAGGTTGGACCTCGAGGAGATCGGATCAGATGGTCGAACGTGGAAGGAGAGCGCACGGGACAGGGAACAATGGCGGAGTCGAGTCGGTGAGGTCATGAACTTTCGGGTTCCTACAGGCCAATAAATAGTAGTAGTAGTATGGTAGGCCAAGATCTTCATCAAAAATTTGCCACAATGTGGTTTAAGAGATTTCCAATGTCTGTTGTGATTGGCATGGAATCGACTGAATTGGCTCATTTTGCACTGAAGCACTTATGACGGCGATATTTTCGATAGTTCGACCGATGCGTTGCTTACTTGCAGGCGAACATCCAATAGTGAATACTTCGGCTCAAATTTATTCATTATCACATGAATAGTGTTTGTAATATTTCTTAATTTTCGGTCGCGAACTTCACTACGATAAAAACATAATCTTTGAATACGTTTTGACTTTAACTAATCTCAAAAAATAACGCGCTTTGCGATTGGTCAGAAATGTCGGTTGCGAACTGTACTTGATACTGGCTGTTTCATAAGTGTGATTCTTTCCATGAAATGAAATGCAGGAAAGTTTAACCCTTCAGTTTGAAGACTATATTTTTAAGGGAAATTTTGTCGAAGGTGTTGGAAACGTCCGTGGCGATTTCTTCTACTTCATCCCGGTATTTGAAAATGGTTCCGTTTTGGATACAAAATCTTAACATATAGCATTTGAGACGAAGTGGAAAATGAGTTTCGCTCTTGAAATGTAGCATTAAAAAGACGTTTGTTTTTTAAAGAACAATTTTATGACTAATATTTACGTAGCCGCTCAACATACGTCTTTGGGTTATTGTAATTTCCTCTCGTGTTTGAGATATATTACCCCAAACATTGTACTTGGAATTGAAATCTCCTGCCATAAAGAAGGAATTATTTTCCGAGTCTAACTTGAGTCGTTCGAAAAGGGTTCTTCGAGTTCATTGATAAACTGTGCGCACTGAGGGTTCATCAAAGTATGCACTGAGGAGCTTCAGGAGCGTAAACAGAGACTAGATAGAGATGCTTTTGACTTTTCAAAGGAATATCTATAATACATGCTTCCAGCACCCGAAACTTCCGTACATTTGTGCCGTATGCGAGTTTGTGTTGCAGGTCATTTTTGATTAGAACAGCGACTCTATCCTCTTGAGCGGAGTTTGGACGATCTCGGCTTTATAATTTTTGTGGCCCAACTTGTGTCTTTGGTTTAGCTTAGTTTCGCTAGGCAACAGCACATCTGGTCGTTCGGCTTCCAGCAGGTTGTTCAGATTAGCCCTTCTTTCTATGCGGATTAGTGAATTTGCATTCTCAGTAATAATTTTTAGGGTTAACTCAGCCGAATTGAAGATTGTGACTAGTATATTTGTATCACTTTTTGTATCACCTTTTTTTGCGAAAATGCGGGGGAAAATTAAAATCCAGCCCACTACATCAACGATTGGTCCATTTGAACCGGATCAGCAACATTTTCGGTCCATTTGAGTCGGATCATCAACGATTGGTTTGTCCATTCGAGCCGGCTCAGCGACAACTTTGTTCATTGGAACCAGAGCGACAATTACATTTAGTCCTTCTAGCCGGATCAACGACAACTTGGTACATTTGACCCGGAGCGACAATTACACTATGAATAAGCCCACGGGACAATCTGAGCGACTTTTTTGGAAGTTCAAGTTAGTTGTTATTTTTTATCAATAGACGCGTATTTTTGGTATAATGTCATACCAAACATGAACAAATATAAATTTGTCTGCCATGAACACCCTGTGTTAAGGGTCTATGCCACTATTTATATCAATTTTTTTCTTGGATTAATTGATGGATAACCTATTTAAAAATATAATAAAAATTGTGTTATACCATAGACAACATTTAACAGATCATTTAAACTATTTTATTGAACATACGGCGGTGTAGTGAAGCTCTCAAATGTATACTAACAACTCAATCGACCTGAAAATTGACTTACAAGCTAATGAGATATAGTACTACAGAATACATGCTAAAAATTAAACACGCTGGTGCCATCTATCGTTCAGGCCGGAAACTTTTCACCCCACTCTCGTATGAAATGAAACAGAACTTAAAATTTAAGACGCACTTATCTCAAAACTATGTTTTTCAAATTGGCTTTCAAGGTAAGTCACTCAATTTTAATCCGTTTGAGTTCACACTTTAGCTGTAGCTTCTTAAATAGATTCCGCAGTGTATGTTGTATTTGGCCTCGCTCCCAGGTAGCCTGTCTCCTTGTCCTGAAAAGGATGAGGGATCTCTTTAAGACCGCTCCTGAGGGGACCCGTTGCAGTCGCCGCCGTGCTTCCTCAAACCTAGTTTCGTAGCGACCGGTCGTATACGAAACTAGTGCCGCAAAATTCCTAGAGCAACCGCCATCGGCTTCTGCTGGCTTCCGTGGGGCAACTGATCCTCGGCGTCAGTGAAAATCTGTGGATAAACTAAAAGGGACGAGAGCCACAGCTCTACTCACCAGTCAAGAATAGAACTCCGTCTTATTTTAAGGCGTACAGGGTCTTCTTCATTTTGTCAATTACAAGTTGTTCAGGATTTACTATCCTGTTGGTCTCCTGCAGCACTTCCCCCAGGGACCATGTACATCTATCAACTGCCGCGCGGAGATCGTTTTTTTTTTTTCAAAACTGTATTTATTAACCATAATTAGAATTCGTACATTTAAGTAATACAGTGACTTAAAATTAATTTTGTAACAATTGCTTACATGTAATTATTATAATAATATATACATTTCGCAAACAATATTTTATGAGATATAAGATAGATGCGTGTTTATAAATTTAGTGGTATTATCTTCCTGGAAAAGGTCAGAAAACCAGGAATTTGTTTTTTCAACTTTACTTAGTCTAAACTTAATCCTAATTATATAAATAACTTAACCTAATTTAGCCTGATTACAGTATGATTTTCATAAAGCCATAAACAAAGTTTTATAATTAATGGGATATATGTTACGAATTAAAGGATGTGGAATGAGGTTAGTTATGGGTTAGAGGTAGAGTATTTCTCTCCGGTTGTTCGTTGGAAAAGCGTAGGATGTTGGAAAATGGTTGAACGTTATAGTATTTGAACTGGTCAGGGGTAACTTCGGTGCTGTGGTATATGATCTCATTTGAATCATTTACCAGTCTGCCTGAGGCGAAGATAGCTCTGGTGTGGAGACCGTTGGGGTAGTTAGTTCGGATATCTAGAGGGTTCTCTAAGAGCGAGGTTATTATGGGATTGGGATTATTTTGTAGGTTTTCGATAAATTTGATAGACAGTTCGAGGAATCGTCTATCGAGGCGCTCGATACCAGCGGTATTGTAGAGTTCGACGTTACTATAGTACTTATAGGAGTTAGGACGACGATGTAACCCAGAGACATACCTAAAGCATTTTCTTTCGAATACTCGTAATTTCTCCATTTGGGAGGGAGTGATATGGTACCACAATGGGCACGCGTACGTGGGTGTGGGCCTGATAATTTGTTTGTAAATGAGCAGTTTGACTTTGTGAGAGAGACTATTAGGTTTCCACATTACTCTTCTACAGAGATTAAGCTGAATTGTGGCTTTTTGAAGGGAATTTTTAATGTGGGAGGAAAAAGACCAGTTATTAGAAAAAGTGATTCCCAGATATTTTAGGGTTTTGGAGAGTTTTATCAGAGTGTTGTTCAGTTGACTCTTAATTTTGTTGTGGCAGCATCTAGTGTTGTTTGTACAGTGCTCGTTTTTGCCCTTGAACACTATGAGCTGCGTTTTATTTGGATTAAGGTGGATTTTCCACTTATTAAAGTATGTTGATAGGTTAGGGAGGAAGTTGTTCATGCGGTTTCTTGCAGCCTTAACAAATTTGCTGCTAGAGTAAATTAATGTATCATCAGCATAATTCAGCATCACAACATTAGGAGATACGGGTTGAGGAATATCCGCGGTATATAACAGATATAAAATTGGCCCTAAAATAGAGCCTTGGGGAACACCCGCGGTTATGGTGTGGGTTCCTGAGACAGAAGAATTTTTTCTCACAACGAATTTTCTGGCAGAAAGATAAGGGGCTAAGAGCTTTGTTGCGTGAGAGTTTAGATTAAATATGGAATGTAGTTTGTACAGAAGCCCTGATATCCAGACGCAATCAAACGCCTTAGAAATATCGAGAGATATACACACAGTAGGGCTTTGGTTTTGGAGACCAGTTGTAACATCGTGTGTGAGTTTTAGTAGAGCATGACATGTGGATTGTCGCTTACGAAATCTCGACTGACAGTTAGGGATGAGGGCATTCTCATTGGCAAATGAGAGAAGATTTTGGTAGATCTTGCGTTCCAGTATCTTACTTAGTGTACTTAATAGGGATATTGGACGATAATTGCAAGGGCTATTACTACTACCGGGCTTCTTAATAGGAATTACTACCGCAGTTTTCCAGTTCTCTGGGAAGTGCGATGCATTAATTATATGATTAAGAAGAATGGGGATGGGAAGTAGATTCGGTGGGCGTAGCCTTTTAAATAGAAGACGTGGGATTCCATCTAATCCAGTTGACTTTTTGTTATTTCCTGATCTTACGATCTCGGATAATTCGTCCGCAGTTAGAAAATTTGTAGTGTCTAAGGGGTTTGAAGCTATGTTTGTGTTGTTGAATTCACCGATGAAAGGAGTAAAAGATGGGAATAATCTGTTTGAGATGTATTCGTTTACTGTGTTCTCGAAGCCAGGAGATGAGAGAGAATTATTTTGCTCATGGACGTTTGCAAAGTGTTCTGCGAGGCAATTTGCTATGTCCGAATCGGACTGGGCAATATTATTGCTGATCGGGTTAATGAGATGGTCAATTCGGGGTTTAGATTTACGACCAGTTAATTGATTGATGTTTTTGAAAGGATCCCGATTTCGTTTGATATTTTTAAGTGTGGAGATGTAGTTTTCATCTGCGAATTTTTTCAACTGCTCATTTATCAGAGTGGATAGGAGGTGGATTTGGCTTTTAATAAAGGGGCAGTATCTTGTATGAAGTTTAAGGCGGAGCTGCTTTTTAAGGCGCAATAATTTGGTTAGGATGCTGGGCAAAGGCTTTCCTAAATAGTTATGAGGAATGGTTATCGGGGTGTTTTTGCTGAGAGCCTCCTTAAGAATTTTCTCTATTCTTAAAGATGCTTTATCGATTTCAGTAGGGAGTAAGTTAGATGCTTCAGGGATATTCAAGTCAGAGAAACTTATCGTTATGTCCCTATTGACTTTTCTCCAATTTGTTTTGGTGAAGTTTGGGACAGGGTTTGACGAGTAGAGTGGGTCGAGAGAGGGGATTTGGATCGTGGTGTGAACGGAACCATGATCAGAAGGAAATATAAAGGAGACTGTAGGTGGACCCGCTGAATAAATATAGTCGGACTTGAGGAAGAAGTTGATTGTTGACCTGGCTGAGCTAGAGACTCGAGTTGGCTGTATTGGGGAATTGCGCGGAGATCGCGATGCATCTTCCTTTTAAATGAAAACAAATCGAGATTTTGTATCTTGAAACGAACGTTTCAGATGGAAAATCTCGATTTCGAGTGTAGTGTTCGATGTGCTCGTTAGGCTAATGGTTCGGTTTTATGAGTTCTCATGAAACTATTGTGCATATTAGGATATGCATTGGAATTTGGGTTTTTTGTTTTTGTTATCCGTCTGGCTTATGCAGACCAGAGTTTGCGTGTCCTTCGGATGGGTAAGACAAGATCCGTTGCAATTAGGTATTGGTTTTTAAATTGGTGCATTTACAAGTCATAAAACATCTGGCATGTGAATATATGCATTAGGACGTTTATGATTGCTTGAATTGTGTGTCGGCGGAAAATAGATATGCCTTTGTTTAGACAGATGCACATTTGGGCTTGGATCTTGTAGGAATTTGAATTGTTCTAATTCAATGTTTGAGTTTGAACGTTTAGTTCAGCAAATGGAATACTTGCACAACGCTGATTGTGCACCGTATCGAATTACACATTTTTTGAAATAAAAAAAAAAAAACACTAATAGATATATAAACATGTGTTAAACTTCATTTTATTAATAACACATTTTTTCCCATCCAAAAAAAAAAAATACCAAAGAAGTGGTTGGTTTTCGGGTGTTTACAGTGGCGTAACCCCTTAAGTGAATATCATAAACCCAAATCGAATATCTCAATTCTGTATGGAAGCAAGCTTCGAAGAATACGCGTTAATTTTCCAGTTGCATAACTCGAACTATTTAAAAGAACACCGGAGGAAATTCTAAAGGGCAATGAATAAAATGTTCGAGTATTCATATCGCTCGTAGCCGATGACAGTCCACTTATCAGCACAATTGAGAAAATGATTCTAAAATAGAGAGACATGTTAATGTTTTCAAGCTGAAACATGAATTTAAATGAAATGCTACACTGTTGTAATTATGAAATGGCAATAAGTTGACTGATTATTGGAATCGATAAAACAAAACTATATAATCTGTATCTACTTTAAAACTGAGATTTTTTTAAATAAATTTATTCATTATATTTTTCTTTTTATTCAATGATTATAGTTCATCGAATTCACTTTCCTAATCGTGAAATCTCTCCACCAAACTCTAACGCAACCCGCCTATTCATTTTCACTTAGCAAGTTCGAATAAAGTTCGTTTGCAATGACATTCCATTTGCTCCAGATTATCTGACAAGCATCCGTAATGGTTAATTTTTGTGAAGGAATGTTTGTATACATCACCACCCCCGTGGCTGTGTTATTACCATCATCAGCAACAACAGAAAAAAATGACCTTTCTAGTAAGAAATGTCTATTATCCCAATTCAACGGTTGTCCTCATGCCGTTCAATGAAGTGCCGTCTCCCTTAATGAGAGGCATGTAGTCAAAACAAGATAATAAGTCCCATTTGGTGGGGTGATCACCTGCCGGACAATCGCTGGAACCGGACAATAGCGACAAAAAAAAAAAAAAACACAACTTGGAACTCAATCTGAACACAGGGTGTTGCTTAATCTCAACAAGAGAATATTCTCACGCATAAAACGGAACAAAAACTATGTCGACACTGATAACGTTGCCCACATCAAACGACGTCTGAAGGATTTCAGGACGTGCGTGGAGAATGAGCGAGGCGAATGTTCGAAGAAATGTTTACCCGCCGCCCCACCCAGCACCCGCAAATCTGATGATGAGCAAAACGAGCACGAGAGAGCTCATCGAGCTCCAAAACACACAAGAGCGGGTGCGTGCTTTCGGACTTTCGCAACACTCTCATTCTGTATGCCATCCCCAGATGCTCAAACGAAAGATTTCCCTCCTCCCACAGTGGCGCTATGTCCTAGCTCATTTTCAACCCCTAGCATTCGGGGGCTTTTTTGCAAAACACACCAGATGCAAGCTTTCAGTCCCGGATTGTCTGTTGCTGGGTAATGATTGCCCCAGAGGAAGAATAATAACAACGCGAGCGGATTGCGGCATCTAGTGACTTGTTTCTGGGGAATTCGTTGACAAAAATAGAAATATACAAGAAAAAAAGATAAATACGAAAATTATGTATCGGTGAATTTTATTAATGAAAACTACACAGAAACAAGTGTCGGAAAATCGCAATAATAGTTGTACGCCTAATTGATAAGGTCCATCGGTTGGATCCTGGCTCCCTTCTGTACGTTCAGTTCTCGTATCCTGTCGTCACTTTGCCGCATGGCAATCAAACATAAAATCCTCCCAACCGTCGTCATCCTCAGTGAGTAAAAGTGAAACCCAGCAAGGAGTGTGCGGAAAAAGAAAGTGCGCGTCCTGAGATGTGAAATGTGAAGCGGGAGCGGCTTTAGTGAAAGTGTTAACTCGCAGTGAAATGAAAATTCATTTGAATCTGAGCTCAGGTTCGGATACTCTTTGACGTGCTAACCCAACAACCATCAAAAGGATTACAAATACTACTACTGATATTAATTCTCTCTCATCATCCGAGATTCCTGGAGAATTCATTTTATTTTTTTATGCTGTAAGTAAATGTTGTCCTACCTATTTAGCGGGGTCGTCTTCCCCTTTTTCGGTTAAATATTTGAAGTTATCTTATTGTGATACTGTGTACATCAGCAGGAACTAGTTTCGGCCTAATGCCGATGGATTTATGTCTTCCTTGTACTTCCTTTGTACAGGAGCACATGGTATAACCAAGGACATGGAAAACCTCCCCAACGGGGGATGGAAAAATTCACTGCATTTTGGGGGGAAACTTTTGACTCTAGCCCACGAAACGTTCCGAGCGTAAATGGAATATTGTATAAGTTCCCTTTTTCTTAAGAAAAACAAAAAACACAAAAGACAAAAAAAGTCTTTATATTGCTTTTTGAAAAGTTTTAGATCTCTCAGGTACTGAAGGGGCGGGGGGGATTGTGCCCTGTGAAAGTCTTTTCAAATAGTTTGCTTGCGGTTTCAATTAAACTCAGGAGTTCTGTTCAGTTTGTTGCATTTACCTTGTTAAATAGTTTCGTTCGCATTTTTAATTGGGTGGAGGAAATGTGGTGAGGATTTGAGGAAAGTATTATTAACAGCATTGGAACTTTGTGCATTTGTCGTTAATGGTAAGACGTATGTGTGAAGATGTGTTCTCTTAGTCCATACGAGATCATGATATTGGTAACTCAGATTGGCAGATTGGTATACGTACTCAGGCCATGTGTACTTAAATAAATAAGTTCGGGGTAATTAGCTCCCTCATCATCGTCAGTCCGCAGTACATTTCATCCCTCATTTTTTCCTACCTTTTCATCCGTTCCAGTCGTCTTACTTACCGGAAATCAAAGGACACTTGGCCATCTGATGGCTTTCAAAATTGTCTCAAAGCCTACCCTAGTGTAACACGTACTGTTTGTCCTGTATGTGTTCCGTCTACATGAGCATGTTTACCCCAACTTCTATAGTTTTATCTATGCTCCCTGTACCCATTTTTAACCTCATTTTTTTATACCTTTCATCTCTCTTGGCTTTTTGATAAATATTCTGCGGAAGATTGATTTGTCTTTTATCCTCGGCAACTATAAACTGAGTCTAGCTTATTCCTTGTGATTGAATTGATATTATCATGGTATTCAAAACAAACTCGAAATACTTGGAGCTGTGTCCACAAAGAAAACCGGTGGCTTAACTAATTCAATAGCGATTGATCGTGTAGTTATATAAATATTTTTTAACGAATTTCCTTCTTCAAGTACAATTACAAAAGCTTTGGGTTATGTATGTGCAGTATTTTCGGGTGGCATTTTCGAGAAGCACCTTCCACTTTTATATTGTTAATTGTATCCTTGGTTCGAAAACATGGTGTTATACTTTAACAATGTCTTGGTACAACGCAGAAAGTGGATTGGGCATAAGAAGGCCAGTTGGTATTCTTTGAGAAAAGTTTTTAATTTATTTCTGAAGACAAAGAGCAAAAAGTTGCCTGAACATTTAAGTAAACGTTCGGTACAAAATTCGGTTCTATTTTCCTTTTTGTTGTTGTTTTTAACCTTATTTTAAAACTGGCGAACTTTGAACGTTGATACAGAACCCTTAAATAGTTGTCCATTTGGTATTTTATTTGAATAGGTGTAAATTGTGGCGATCCGGAAACCCTCCTGTTTGAAAAGAATTTCATTGAAACTCCATTCTGTCGCCAGTTTTTAATTTGCAATATTCCAATATGATGAATTATACATTTATATTCGCAAGTGTTGTTTTGATCCTGAGCGGTAAAGCGTTAAAGAAAGTCATGGATGGATAGGTTTGTGGAAGAACGACTAAATGCAAAAGATCAATCACTTCAAAATCATAAGAGTCCATAAACCCGTCATATTGTCGATTGGCATGATTACTGCCTGTTTGGTTCAATATCTATGAGGATGCGTTTATGTGAATTTTAATTCACTTGGACTTGTAACGATTAGACTGTGACAATAAAACTGCAAAAAGTGATTTAATAATGAGTCCTTAGGAAGCTGGTCAACTCACGACATTGTATAGGTATAATACTTGTGGCAATTTGTGCTTAAAAAAACTGCATGAGGTTCTTTGCTACGTAGTACATCTTTGCTTTCCTGCGTAGCAGTCAATAAATATACAGAAGCAACACATTCTAGCAGGCTTTGTGTTCGTTCTATTTCTTTTTCCAAATTTTTTTAAACACCCTATTTTCACTAGCCTCTCGACACATTCATGGCCGTTATCGTTTTATATTATAAGGGTATCTATAATTCCCTTTAGGTGTGTATATTACAAGAAAACATGCGAAGGCAGATCAATAAATTCCCATATTTGACAACAGGTGACGCTGGTGCTGAAGGCATTACTCGGTATCATCATCATCATCAACACTACAACCGGTATCCGGTCTTGGCCTTATTTAGCAAGTCTCTCCACCGGTATCCGGTCCTTGTCCGAGACTCGTTAAATTTTCCATAATAATTTGTTTTTTCGGGCAAGGTTATTAGCCTTGCGCCAGATTACTCGTTCTTTAATGACGTCAATTCCAAATTAATAATTGTTTTATATGGAATTTTTTCTTGTTTCCTGTTGAAAAAATTCAATATCGATTCGTAGATGGACTCTTATTTTTTGATATATAAGAAATAAATGGGAAGTTAGATGCAATCTATGGGGACCTTTCTCCATTTAGTCAGACAAGGAAATAAGTCATGATGGTACCTTCTTATATAAAGAATTCCGGAGGTAAACTAGTCGACCATTGGAGGGGGGGGGGGGGGGGGGGTGTCGGGGGGAACATCGTGCAGATATCATTATAAATAGCCGAACTTTAAGAGGTTCGTCATCGCATAACTGGCCTTTCTCTCGAGGCTCTGCCCACGCTCGACTCCTGACTACATTTTGTAACATCAGGGGGATCGGTTTCACCAATACGAATGTAAACCTCGTCCACCAATATTTGCAAACTACGAAACCTGATATCCTTGCCCTAACTGAGACCCAGGTCGATTCGTCAACTGATTCGACATATCTTCGTTGCCCTGGATACGACTTACATTCGAGATTCCGTTTTAAGGGCGGAGTCTGCGTCTTCGCGCTCTTCAATCTGGCTTGCCAGAGGATGGAGGCGTTGGAACCCAATAATGTGGACATCATATAGTTTAGGGTCGTGCTGAGGAATTCCGTTAAATTTCTTTGTTGTCTTTACTGCTCCCCGAATGACGATCGACCGGCGACATTCTTCGAACATCTTTCACATACCGTCGACTGGATACAGATCAACCACCCAGCTTCAAAAATTGTCGTCCTTGGCGATTTTAATGTGCACAATTCCGGCTGGTTGAACCGACGAGGCTGGGAGGCTGGCGGAGATGTTTTCTGTAAGCCACAACTTGACTCAACACGTAGGGAAGCCAACGCGAGTGCCGGATGCCCGAGGCGATTATGCGAACACGCTGGATCTGTTTTTGACATCCGAACCGAGTATTTATACCGCAGAGGTTTCTGCGCCACTGGCAAACTCAGATCACTGCTTGGTATCTGTCGCTCAAGCACTTGCATATCAAGCGAATAACCGACCTAGGCAGCTTCGCCATGTATGGAAGTATGGGGCTGCTAACTGGGACGATTTGTGAGATTTCTTCGCATCCTTTCCATGGTGCGAGGTGTGCTTCGGAAACTCCGATGTTAACGCTTGCACGGAGTCGGTATCAGAGATTATTCTTCTGGGGATGGAGATGTATATTCCACATTCCATCAAACGAGGTTCGTCTGATAAACCTTGGTTTGAAAAAAAAAATGCGAGCTGATTACAGCGGCAAAAAATAGAGCTTTTAGGTAATGGCTCTCCAACCTCACCGATGTTAACAGAACGAAAATTGTTAGAATCAGAAATGCGTGCAAGCAGGCGATTGAAACCGCGAAGAAGGCTCACAACGACAGGGTGATCAATAAGCTCCTTCGGTGCCCAACTGGTTCGCGCTCCTTCTGGTCAATGGCTAAAGCTGTCAGCCGTAACTTCGCATCTTTTTCTTTCCCCCCCGTTGGTGACAGACAGCGGGACGTTAGTCACGAATTCAAAGGTTAAAACTAATATGTCCGCGAACTTATTTCCCCGCGAATTCAAACCTCGAGCCCGGCCTTTTGGAGCCACCTGTGATCGGGCCAGTACGGTCTTCGATGCGGGATGTGAGATTTCGTCTGCGCACAATTCAACGCATTCTACGTGAATTGGATTGTAGGAAGGCAACCGGCCCGGACGGAGTACCAGCAATAGTCGTTAAGAACTGTGCTCCAGAACTATCGCCGGTTCTTGGCAGACTCTTCCGCTTATCTTATGCACGGAGGACCTTTCCTGCCTGCTGGAAAATCGCTCGAGTTCAGCTAATCCGAAAGACGGGAAAAAAGTGTCTCCCACAAAATTACCGCCCGATAGCATTACTGTCTATTTTATCTAAGGTAATGGAAAAAGTCGTCAATACTGAGTTAGTTAAGTATTTAGAGTGCAACGGACTTCTGAATGATCGTCAATACGGATTCCGTGGCAGGCGGTCCACGGGAGACCTTTTGACACTTATAATCGATATATGCACATCTGCGATTGAGCGGCATGGTGAGTCAAGGGCGGTCGCATTGGATATCTCCAAGGCTTTTGACCGCGTCTGGCACGGGGCATTGCTGAGCAAACTTCGTTCATATGGACTTTCCCAACAGCTTTGCGACTGGACGAGGAGCTTCCTCGAGAATCGATCGATCCGGGTTGTTGTGGACGGCGAGTGTTCAGATCTGTATCCTGTTGATTCGGGGGTGCCCCAGGGTTCTATTTTGGCACCGACCTTGTTTTTGCTTCACATAAACGATTTGTTGGAGACAACGAATAACAAAGTGTTGAGTTTTGCGGATGATAGTAGTCAAGGGCTATCTCCAAGGCTTTTGACCGCGTCTGCACCGGGGCATTGCTGAGCAAACTTCGTTCATATGAACTTTCTCAACAGCTTTGCGACTGGACGAGGAGGTTCCTCGAGAATCGATCGAACCGGGTTGTTGTGGACGGCGAGTGTTCGGATCTGTATCCTGTTAATTCGGGGGTGGCCCAAGGTTCTATTTTGGCCCCAACCTCGTTCTTGCTTCACATAAATGATTTGTTGGAGACAACGGATAACAAAGTGTTCAGTTTTGCGGATGATAGTACGCTTGTTTCCTCCTTTTCGAGTGTTCGGCCGATTGGTTCATCTGCGTCGTATCAGCTGAGATGTAGACAGATTGACTCTCTGAATCAGGATCTAGATAGAGTCCTGCAGTGGGGAAGGCCCAATCTCGTCGACTTCAATGCAGCGAAGACACAATATACAACATTCACAAGGAAAAGTGGATCATCGGTTCCACAGCTGATGATGAATAGCCGGGCCCTCGAGCCTGGGGAAAGCTTGAAATTGCTCGGCGTCACGGTCTGTGGGATTGTATCATGGCATAAACACGTGTCGAGTATCGCCAGGTCAGCCGCAGGAAAACTGAGCTATCTTTTTAGAGCCAAGAAATATTTTCTCCGGCCCACCTTCTTCTCCTATATAAATCCCAAATCAGACCCGCGCTCGAATATTGCTCTCATGTTTGGAGCTCGGCTCCTAAACATACCCTCGACCTACTTGAGGGCATACAGAGACAAGCGATCCGCCTGATCGGGGACTCGGCGTTGACATCGGGACTACAGTCGCTATCACATCCAAGGCGCGTAGCCGACCTTTGTCTGTTTTACAGATACTATCACGGGCACGGTTCTTCGGAGATTCGTGATATTGTTCCACGCAATTCGGCTTATATGCGCTCCACAAGACAATCCGACGGATCGCACCCGTTTGTGGTCCATCTCCTGACGGCGCGAACATCTCTGCATCAGAACTCGTTCCGTTATGGAGCGGGGAAACTGTGGAACCCCCTTCCCACGCGAGTGTTCTCGGAGCGTTAGAACCTGCAACTGTTCAAAAAGAACTGCAACAGTTATTTGATGGCATCTCGGGGCGCCCACTCGGCGCTATAGGTTCGCCTCTCCCGAGAGAAGTCGAATGAAAAAAAAAAATTATGCCATCTGTGAGATATTGGTTTAACGAATATAAACGCGGTCGTACATCTTTTTTTATGAAGAATGGCCAGGTTCACAACATGATTCTTGCTGGTCAATGAAGTAAAATATGCAAAGTAGTGTAAGCCGTAGGTATATTTAAATGAACGCGAATTAATATCTTACATGATAAGTTAAAAATGAAAAGGATGTGGAACTGATAGTTTCTGAGAATGTTAATGGTGGAAAACAGACTGGTAAGGCTATCAGTGCCCAAATTGTAATAATTGCATTAAAATTGCTGTCACACCTACCATACTCATACTGATCTGACTTCCTGTGATTTTTCTTTTTATTTTTATTTATATTCGGATATGAAAACGTATTTTGAAGAGTTTGATAAATCATATTTTGGGGGAAATGGAAAAAACGGTGCATCTCCATTTCAAACTAGAGACCGATTCTTGTATTAAAACATTCTCTACCCAAAAAGACTGCATGACACATATTGATAAGGAATCGATGGGTCGAGGAGAAGCAGCCGAATGTTCATATATAAATTCTCTCCTCCCGCTCCTTAAATCCACAATGTGGTATAAGAATATTCACCTTATTTATTCATCTTAATGTGGTATAGAAGAATATTCACAATGTGGTATAGAAGTATCTACTATTAATTTGAGATGAAAACTACTCACGAATCACGAATTGCCCATCTAACGAATTGTGTTCTCATTTACACGAGTGTATTGCTCTGATTGACTGTGAATCATAGGACCAACCAAAACTCAGTTTGCCTCCATTGTCACGATTGTGATTGTAAATTATAATTTTGTGTCAAATTCAACTCGGTCACTGTCATTCCTCACTCGGCCGCCCTTACTGGATTCTCGACCTGAATGTTTATCGCCTTCCTCCTCCTCGTCACTCCTAAATAGACCTTCACTATTGTCGCATGCCATGGTTTCATATAGTCGGCGGGGGATGATGTCTGTTTGGGCACGTGACTCTCCCCTATCCGAAGCACAACGTAGCGATTGTTGCGCATGGTCTTGATAACCTCATATGGTCGAAGGAAGTTGTATGCGAACTTTAAGCCAGGTACTTATTGTACTTTGCCAATAGCGACGATATCGCCTTCTTGATATCGGAACGCCACCGTCCTGTTTTTATTGAAGTCCCGTTTGTTTTCGGACTGAATACGTTGGATATTCTTCTTTGTGAGTTTGTGGATTTCTGCTCATTGGTCTTCGAATGAGCAATCAATTCTTCCTCCAGAAGCTCCTTAATCTGTGGGTAGTCCTTCAAACGACTGTCAGCTCCGAACATAAATCGGAATGATGACATCCCTATGCTCCGATGCAGCGCGGCGGTGTAGCATCTTTGTACCGTGTTCAGCTACCGATACCACTTACTTGGTTTAGGAGTTGATAGTTTGGTCACCAGTGGCATTAGGGTGCGGTTCACTCTTTCAACTCAACTGTTGGCCCTTGGTATCCCCGTGCTTGCCAAAACGTGCTCAATGCCCTCTTCGCGGCAATAGCTCTCGAACACCTTTGAAGTAAATGCGGTACCCTTGTCGAAAATGACCCTCCGAGGATTTGCCATGATAAATGACTGCCTTCGCAAATGGCAGATGACTTCTGCGGATGCTGTTGATTTCGTGCTATACAGCCAAATGTACTTGGAAAAAGCGTACACAATGACCAACATTGTACGTAAGACTTTTTGGCTGACATCAGCGGACCCGGGTGAGCGATGTGGAAGGTGTCGAGGGTCACACTACCTTTCTCCATAGAATTCAGGAATCCTTGTAGTTTTCCTCGGTTTTGCTCTGCCAGTATACATGAAATACAGTTCCGAATTACCTCTTCAATCTTAACCCTTAAATCAGGTATCCAGCACACATTCTGGACCAGCGCTTCTGCTTCATTGATCATAAAGTGGCCTCGTTCATGTTATTTTCGTATCACCTGCAGCCACATTGACTTCGGAATCACAACGCACTCCTTGTCGCCAACATCTTCATATAATAAACCGCTTTGCAAGGTATACCTATCGAGCTTTCCTTTTTCCAACCGCTTAACCTACTCCTACAGGTCGTCGTCGTGCTACTGTGCTTTCTTGAGTTTCATAGTAAGGCATTTCTATATATCATTAATAACCAATTATCCGGGAAGTGGGTTTCGGCTTAATGCGTCGACCTGCTTCGTACCCCGTCCCGGTCTATGCTCTTTCGAATAGTGGAATTCGGTATATGTAAAGGCTTTGCAATTGTTACAGTCTTGAAATTTATACCCAGCAGATATACTCGGAATCGCCGCAGTGCCCTGATAACTGCCAAAACTTCAAGCTCATAGTTCGAATACTTCTCGTCCACCAGCGTTGTTTTACGGGTAGCGAAGTATATTGGATGCAGCAGCCCAACGTTTTCGTCGCGTTGCGAGAGGGCGCGATCCATACGTATCCATACTTCAATGCGACCATATGAAGTTCCATCTTAGCTCCTATTCGATACAAATTAAGCATTGGTTTTTGGCTTAGGCACGTCTTCAGTAGTTTGAAAGGTCCTATAGCGTTTGCGATGATAGTGAAGAACGTGTGATTCGAACTGACGCTATGACAGTTAAAATCACCAAAAATTGAACCAATGCTTAACACATCAGGCTACTGGTCGCGTGTAAGAATTCGATTTTTAAACTCAAGTACATTCAACTGATGTGGAATTGTTATGTTATCGCTATGGTATATGGCCCTGATGCATTTTCTTATTCGATTTTCGTTCGGTGTTCTTCACTATTTGCTTGTGTATTGTGTGTGTCTCTGTTAGAAACGCCACTGTCCTTTTTTGGGTCTCCAAAATTAAATTTGACATTTGCTCGCAAAAGGTTTGATAAATGTCGCGCAATGCGTGAGTAGTCACGAAAGAATTTCCTGACGTATCCCGACAGACCCAAAAAGGCTTGCAATTGTCGGATATTCTTAGGCTCGGAAACGCGTCTAACGATACAACCTTCGTTTGGCGTGAGTTTGTGGTGTGGTGGTAGATATCCTCTCCACTAAGGATATGTATTTACTTACCACCAGAGAAACGTAGAGTCTCTCTTGGTGGAATAGAAAACCAGATCTCGTAATGGAGTTCATAGTGGTATGTGGGTGATCGTTCAGATCTGTGTTGTTTGTTGCGAAGGCAATGACAAAACAAAGTAGGCAGGCGGCAAGGACAAAGGGATCGAGAAGATCGTTGTCTATGAAGTGCATCGCGTCTAAATAAATAGACGACGATGCTTCGAAGAAATGTGGTAAGAGAAAATATGAGACGAGGGCATCATAAAAGTCTTAGATGAGTGATGTCCTTGTCTACATATAGACATTGGGAAACGTGCAAATGGGTTGGTGAACGAAACGAATCCCTTGCTTGCATTTGTATACGCAGGGAAATTCGTTTGTGGGAAACGGATTCTTTATTTGCATTGTTTATGCTATGAATTCAATCCGGCGGCTATGCGCGAAGTCGATGATTGTTTGGAGATTCAAACAAAGGAGCATTTCTGGGCAACGTCCTTGCAGCTGTATCGATAGTTGCAAGTCATTGCGAAGCAATTCAAATGATTACACAATGACGGTTTGTATATACCATCTGTGTCAATTGTACATGGTATCTATGGCGACGCAAGTGTCGAATTCTAGTGTAAAAATCTACACTAATTGGAAATTCATTGATACATGAATGAATGCCCTTGTAGGAAAAGCAATAATTATCCTTGGGAAGGAAATGTTTTTGCTGCGGGGAGATTGCGGTGCAGGTGGAGGAAGGTTGGAATTTGCCTGGCAACCGAAGGTACCGAATAGGTTTTGGTTTTATGCACCTGTATAATGGAAAGAATTCTTGTAGGGAATTTGTATGCGACGAGATGCATGAAAAGGTAGGAATTCTTTAACAGGGACTTTTAGATTATAAATTTGATAACCTAGATGCGTAAAGCACTTAAGGTGCTAATGCGATTGCCATAGCGAAACTTAAAAGGTTGGGTCGAAGTTACGAGGGTTCTTCAGGTAAGTAGCAGTGGGGTTTGGCGGAACCGCCTTAGTACTCAGCCCACCTCTCCTTGCCGTTCCGAAAACGTCTTTTGATCGAGACGGGCTTCGCGATTGTTGGAAAAAACAATCAGACCATCCATGTACGTTAAGTCAAGCCCGTCCCGAATGGCGTCTTGAAATATGGCATTTACATATCGCTGGAAAACTGATGGTGAATTACACAAGCCAAAAGGGACACACAGGAACTCAAATTGTCCGCCTGGAAGAATGAATGCGGAATATTTAAAACTTTCGGCATCGACTGGCACGTGAAAGAAATCGTTCTTCAAGTCGAGTGTACTGAAGATCTTCGTGTGTTGTGGTTTATCCAGTTGGTCCTCGCTTATCGGCAGGGGATATCTATCTGGGATAATTTTTTTATACAAAAGTCGATAGTCAACGCACAATCGATGTTTTCCATCTTTCTTCTTGACTAATACAATTGGGTTGGCGTAGTCAGATGATGAGTGTCGAATGATGCCTTGGTTCTGCCGTTCCACTATTTGATTGTTGATTTGTTGGGCGCAAGCCGCCTTGCCTTTTGATATACTGGTTCGTTGTCTTTTAGTATGAGTACTGAGTCATATCACTGTTGTCTCGAACGTCTTGTTGGGCTTGTAATTTTGTATGCACGTCATTATTTTTTCCCTTTTATTCTCGTCTTCGATGTGAAAAAGATCAGTCTTAACGCGATTCTCTTCTTCGAGCACGGTGATCTCCAAAATCTCCAGTAATTATTCAGCATCATCTTCAGATTTAATGTAAATTGTACCATTCTTTGGGTGGAAGTTTCTTTGTCCCAAGCAGCCATTCCGAACAATAATTATTGCTGCGAAATAGTATCTGACACAACACATATGAGAGTCGGAAAACCGTGCCAATCTATCGTGATTTCCGTATGGAATTCTCCTAGGGTCTTATGAGTAGGTGTGCTTATTCCTGTGAACTGTACTTCGGTCAGCTGAAGCGGTGGGAATTCAATTCTCTCGTACTGGTCTCTGCACATGAGGGTCAGATCGATACCGGCGTCGATATTCTTGCCATGAATCGTTACCATCTTCATATACTTCTTCTGTGGACTGCGTGTTACAATGCAAACGTCTTTGTTCTGTCGACATTTTGTTGCGATGTGACCGTGTTCTTTGCAATGGAAGCATCTTGGGCCTAGCTCTTTCGAGGGACATGTTGCGCTTACATGACCTGTTGCCTCGTAATTGAAGCAACTTTTACCATATGTCCTTTCCCCGTTGTCAGTGGCTTTGTTCTTCTCGCTTCTTGCATTGGGTTTCTTATGTAATATTTCATCCTTTTTATTAATCCGGTTTGTTGACGACAGTTCCCGCAAGGTTATCTTATCGAATGCGTTGATTAAGGATTCCTTCGTAGCAAAGCACTGCATGTTTGCATAACAATTTATCAGGGATATCCTCGATACGATAATCTATCATATCTTCATTATTAATCGGCATACGGTTACCCTTCACAATATTACCGTGTGCGTATTCTAGGTAGGTCTCATCTTTCTTCCATATTCGCGCTTCACATTTTTTTGCGTATGTCAATCTCGGTTTGCTTCGGGCGATACATCTGACCCAACTCGTTCATGAGCTCGTAAAAGGTCATTTCGAGATGTTTGGGTTTTGAATGCAGCCACTATAACGCTTTCTTCCCGAGCTTCATTCCGACCAACGTTTTTGCCATGTCATCTGCTCGCCTATACGTCTCTTTCATGAACTTTTCCACACATGGAAATCAGGCATACTGTCGAACTCACTTACTAATTCAGCAATCATCGTAATGCTCTTGTTTGATTGCGGAGAAAATAAAGGGGCTGTTTCGCTTCGTCTTTCGCGCGTCTATTGTGCTCGCGACTATCTTGCAGCTAAGTGCTCGCTCTGTCGTAGTATCGCAATTTCACGTTCAGCGAATTAGAGTTCACGCTGCATTAGTTCCATTTCCCGCATATGAAGTTCTCTTTCTCGGTTTGTTAGCGCTTCACTGGATTGAGATTTTTGGCTTCGGTCCTTGTCTTTGGTATTTCCCGCGCAATTGCGGGTTCTTGTGTGAGATGCGATATCCTGGTTCTCCTCCTCGTTGGTGATTCTCATTCAATTTGCCCGTTGGATCATGTTCAAGCATTCGGGTGAATATCTGTGCTTTCGTACCCGCGATAGCTAATCCGCACATCTTAACCTTTTGTTGCAATCCGCTGACTGTGAAATCGTTCGCTTGAGGTATGGTTAATTTATTCTTTCGAGATTGAAAGCTATGTTGTCGTCTTTATTCGTCGTTTTTACCCCTTCGTCGTCGTCTTTATTCTGTCCTTGTCGTCTTTATTCCTTCTATTTCCCGAAAGAGCCCACAAACGTGGCATAAAAATATTCACTTGATTAAGCTTCTCATGACTGACCCTCTTTTATTCTTTTGCTCACCCTATCAAGAGTGCCCTGCTGTGATTGTGAATTATAGGACTAAACAAAATTCAGCTTGTCTCCAGTGTCTGGATGTGACTGTCAACTAAAAGTTTATCTCAAATTGATGTCCACCATATCCATTCTACCGTATTTTTCTTGTTTCCGGTTTTTTGGTAAAAAAAATTGAATATCGATTCTATGGGGACCCTTATCCACCTAAGCCAACTGTGAGATATTGGTTCAATGAATATAAACGCGGCCGTAATTTTTTTTTTTTTATGAAGAATGGCCGGGTCACTCGGTAGGTGTGACGCCGAACCCAGTGGAAAGGTTCACGACATGATTCTTGATATTATAATGAACGCCAATTAATACTTTACATGATAAGTTAAAAATGAAAAAGATGCCAAATTGGTGGTTTCTGAGATTGCTGATGGTGAAAAACAGGAAGGTACGGGTGTCAATGCCCAAATTGTAATAATCGCGTTACAAATTTCTATCACATCTGACATACTCTTACTCGTCTGACTTCCTGTGATTTTTCTCTTTCTTTTTATTTATATTCGAATTTTGAAAACGTATTTTTGGGGGGGTTAAAGAAATGGAAAAAATGATGCATCTCTATTTCAAACTAGGAACCGACTCTTGTATTAAAACATGCTCTACCCAAAAAGACTGCATTACACATACTGTTAAGGCACGGCGTATAATGTACAAACAAACCTACGGGCTTCCTAATCATGTAAAACACTGAAAGCTCGAAAATGACTAACAGCCTCAGATAACTGTTGTATTCCAGAATACTACCCTTATTCGCTTTAACACTAATCTCATGTCCTTTCTAACACAACCTTTAAAACTACATCCTCACATATCTTACATTCTCATTTAATACAATTCATAAATAAACAGACACAATATTCTATATCCAGTCACTTACAGCACATTTAAAAACATGCCCCTTTTCATAACAAGCACATTTTTCATTTCAAAACATAGCCACTTTGATTTTCGTTCAAAGTTTCTTCAAAATTTTAAGTCACAGAGACTTCTAGATTGTTTTGTTCATTTTATACGACACAGTCAGTTGGAACAAAATGTTCTATAAAAACAGGAAAATTTGTATTGTAAAAGTAGTGACACACGTGATAATGGTCACGGTTTCATCACACCAAATACCCTACAGAGTCTGGTTAAATCTCGACACCCTAAGAAGTCACCTGGTATCGACAACATGTCATACCACTCGTTGCGAAGGCTTTCTGCCTTATTCTTTATAAAGCTCTCCATTCTGTTCAACCATGCTTACAACATGGGGTACTTTCCCCAAGCTTGGAGGCACGCTATTATTTGTCCAATAGCAAAAGTTGGGAAACCAACGTATCACCCCTCAAGCTTTCGCCCTATCTCGCTTCTCACTTGCATCAGCAAAATATATCAAAAATTCATATACGAGAAACTAAATAACTTTGTCAGTGCCAGGCACCTAATACCTAATTTCCAATTCGGATTTCGAAGAGCGCACAGCACCACTATGGCTCTTAATTTATTTCAAAACCACGTCTGCGTGCGGCTCTTTAATAAGGAACCCACCGTTGCGGTAAGCCTAGACATTGAAAAAGCTTTTGACACGACTTGGATCGAAGGTCTCGCTTTTAAACTACTGAATACTGGCCTCAGTAGAACGCTATGTAGCATCATCTACCAGTTCGTTCGCAACAGAACCTTCCAAGTTAGAGTGAATGGAAAGCTTTCCCGAACTTTTCACGCCGCTGCAGGCGTACCACAGGGCTCCATTCTAGGCCCCATCTTATTCAATATTTACACCTCCGATATTCCCCGCCCTGTGGACGGGAGAGTATACCAAATATGCTATGCGGATGACGTCCTGGTGTACACGTCAACCAAAGGCCCTAACCTCGCAACAAATCGACTCAACCGTCACTTGGACGAACTGTATCAGTATTACAGTCCATGGAAAATACGACTTAATCCATCCAAAGCAGTAGCCATAATTCTGAGTAGTAAACACTCCCAACCTACTTCTCGATATTCACAGAATATTCGAATAAAAATGGGAGATACTACGATTAGACCACAGGACAAGATGAAATATCTCGGGGTCACTTATACCCCAAAAATGAATTTCATCAAACATGTGACCCACATTCTCCAAAGGGGCCTCGGTCGGTCTAAGCAACTGCACAACATCTTGAAGTGGGGGAACAAAGTTGACACCAAAGTTAAGCTTCTCTGCTATAAGCAGCTAATCCGATCTGGAATATCGTACGCCTTTCCCATATGGTCCTGCATATCTTCGGCTCAAATGGAAAGACTTCGGGTTTTCGAAAGGAAACTCCTCAGAAGATGCACCAATCATTCTAGAAGGCCTGACGGTCGTCATTACCCCAACTCTCACCTATACGAAGGCGCCTCCATTACCCCTATCGACGAGTACTTGCTTCAATTAGCATATAAGTACCTCGAAAACATTCAGAACAGCGAGAACCTACTTGTACGGGACTCTTGCGTTCTTGACCCTTCTCTCTCTCGATCTCTTCGGATCAAACCCCCACAATTTCTTTTTCAGTACAAAACTGAGGAAAGCACCCTTCCCAACAATATTCCCCTCTATAATAGAGGATTCCTGGACCCATCCCATAGGGTCTACTATTAACAAACCAAACACACGAACGCACAGTACAAGACGGCACAAACACAAACATACACACCGACCAAAGAGCAGATTATCAGACGCCAAAGACGTGATCTGCGTTTACTACCGCACCCAAGACCCACCGGTCTTGTATGATTTCTTTCCCACCATCCCTCTATAAAAGTAGTTAGAGAACACTTGGACTAACACTGTCCACACTATCCTTGGATACCCCCCCTTTTTTCTTCTCTTTTCAGATGCCGCGAGACCGAGCCCAACATCCTCGCGGATGTGGCTGATTCTGGTTATCGCAAGATGACCAGAAGTCAGAGACAAGATGAAGGACACATATGTCCTGTCTCGCTAAATTCGGCCTTCTCGCCACAATTTTTTTTATTGTAAAAGTAGTTCAGAATAGAGCTCAGCTTGAGACAGCTGAGTTCAATAAAATAAAAATAAAACAAATAATTATTTTAATAAAGAAAACTTTAATTATTATAATAACCCCCACGCTCTTCCCTCGAAAGAGGAAGCACGGCGCTGGAGACGTAACATAACAATGGATCTACTTATGGCAATAATGCATTCAATCCTTTTTTTTTATACAGGATGTTGTGGCGTTTCTAAAAGATGCAAGTAAATAGTGAAGAACACTGAAAGGATATTCGAATAAGCAAAAAAAGCACCAGAGCCGTATAGCATAGCGATAACATAACAATTCCACATCAGTTTAGTGTACTTCAGTTTATAAATTGAACTCATACTCGAGGTAGTGGCCGGATGTGTAAAGCGTTGGTTCAATTTTTAGTGATTCTAACTGTCATTGCGTCAGTTCGAATCACACGTTCTTCAGTATCGTCGCAAACGCTATAATGTCTTTTTCAAGCCCGACAGAATTGGATAATTCAAAAATAACATCACAAGCATAACTTTAATAAAATTGCTTTATTCATTTGAATGACATTAACATTTGCAAATGATTTTTGGCATATGGTCACTCCGGCTGTTCTTGATGAAGCACATTCCAATTTTTGGGCAAAGGAAATAAACGTTTCCTTAGTTCTTTACTTTCTTTTTTGTTTATTGCGGTATCATCATCATCATCATCATCGCCACTACAACCGAGATCCGGTCTTGGCCTTATTTAGCAAGTCTCTCCGCCGGTATCCGGTCCTTATTCGGGACTTGTTAAATTGCCCATAATAATTTATTTTTCCGGGCAAGGTTATTAGCCTTGCGCCGACCTTTTTTTGGATGATTATTATTACTACAAACCAATAAATAGATAGGTATTATTCATGTTAAGAATAAATAAATTATTTCTCAGCATGCACAGAAATGCAAAAAATATTACACGTCATCCAACCTGGCCGCTACCTACAAGACGTACATTCGTCCCTCTATACGAGCAGTGAAACTTCTTGGGCATGCAGACGTTCGTTCCGTCGTTAGAACATAGGTGCAACATATCGATTTTTTATAGGTATTATCACGGTCGTTGATCCAATGAACTTCTTGAATGCGTTCCGCTTGCTCGAACATTTTTCCGCGATTACCACGAATCTGAGAATGCATATCAGTTCACGTTAAAGGTCAATTTCGGGCATACAAATAAACATAGTGAGTCATTCTTTAGTCAAATCACACAACTGTGGAATGGTTTGCCTGATCATGTGTTTCCTCGTCGTTGTAATGTCCAAGCATTTAAAACCGATGTGCATCAATACCTCCTTTTCTTATCCACTTCCTCACCGTCCGCTTGCACTGTGGTCTGCGTTTAAGGGTACTCCAAAATCTCCTTTGTGTGCGCGTTAGTGTAAAGAAAATGTGTATATTTGGTCGTCAAGAATGGTATTTCATGCTTGACAACCTTGATTGATAAAGTCCAAACATAAGGCATTTTTTAATTCTAGTTATTGAGCTGTACAAAACCGGGAGTTCAACGACTCAGCTACGCCATCGTTCTCTGTCCTATGTACTTTCCCGTGACGCTTTTGCCCTCTGATCTGACTTCATCAAGGTCACGCCTTAAATAGTCCTTCCATATTTGTCGTGAGGTCCCCAGTGCTCTCGTGGGGGTTCTCTACATTACATGGAGAACCAACCCACAATTCCATACCTTATTTCGACCGCTTTCAGCGCGTCATTTCTACCCATTCCCCCTATATGCTATTCACCTGAAATAACATGTTTTCCCCAAGGACGCATAGCTAAACTCATTATCCTATGCAGATAATGCATAATTGAGTTTAAATACCATTTTCGCCATACGGCAATTCCATTACTCTAACCATGAGATTTCCACCGGAAATTCCATTCGTATTGGTTAGCAACAAGCAAGTCGAATCAGACGACGTGGATGCATCATCATCCATTGGCTAATTACCAACATTCCTTAGCATTTTTCCCACGGTACCATTTCCCTAGCAGATGTAGCGTCCTATCGATTTTCATCAGATCATCCATTCGCTTGGGATCAATGATCTGTTTTTGCAGGCGAATAGCACCAGCTAAATTTTCCTCTCCTCCATAATTCAGTTTCAATACGGTTCAATGCTCTCTGAGTACCCCAGGTCAGGCTCAGTAGTTGCATTTGATACAAGCACACACAACCTACCCACCCCGAGATCACAGTACATCGTGTTTCTGTTCTCTCATTCTCCACGTTCGTCAATTATCAATTAACCGAACTTACCACACTTCGACGAGCGTGACGCTGAGAGAGCAGGGACGTGGTCTCTTTTGGTTGTCCTGTGTGCAAAATGAAATACAGAATTCCACCCCTAAGTAGAGTCAGTCACTATTCAACCACCAAAGAGCAGGTCACGTGCACGGAGTTAAATTTAATTATCCGATTTCTCACCAGTTGCGCGAATATTGCCGAAACATCAAAGTGTACTAGTTAAGGCGAAACGCGAAATTTGTTTTTTTTAAATTCGTGGCTTATGGAACAACCGGTAACGTTGCAATAAAATAATAAGTGTATTAATATAAGCTAAGCCAAATTAAATTAAAATAAAGAACATTAAAATAACAACAAAATAAAACAGTGTTTTCTGCTTTTCTCTTGGATTTACGGTGAACAATTTTCTGTGGATCATCGTTCGGGATTTCAGTGAATCCGTGCCCTGCCCTGGCACACCTACAAACACCCCCACACTCTCTATCCCGTTGGTCTTCCGTCAAGGATTATACGTACGGTTCTAGCGTTACCCATTCTCATTGTATGCCCAGCCCATCTTGGTCTTCGCGACCTTATTATTCATTTGGGGTACAGCTCTTCGAATTCACGATTGTAGAGTTTCCTTCATTGTCCTGCACCTTCACAATTATTTAGTGTCCTATGAGTAGGGCGTTAGGACATACTCATAGTTAGACCGGCTTGGCGTGAAAGGCAACTAAAGTGCGAGTGGTTGGTGGGGTTCCAACGCCCTGTCGCCTGGTTAAACACAACCCCATTAAGCTATAGCTTCCGTGAAATGGTCGGGAGACTTCCCTGCCAATCTTTCGGAGCTTGGTTCATGGACCAGCCCGAGAAAAGGTTTGTTTAGATGGTAAGGTGGTCCCAAACTGACTTACCTCCGTCAGGGTGTACATTCCGCGATATCGTCGGGAGAAATTTATAATTATTTTCAGGACATTTGGGCGATGGCCCGGATTAAAATGGAAATACGTCATGATGGTATCTTATGAGATAGAGAATTCTGGCAGTAAACTACATTCCCATACGGACCACCCCGGGGGGCTATGTCAGGGGGGACACTATGTGTTGCTGAAACGAAAAGACTGAAACGAACAAACGGCGCTTATTCCAGCGACGCCTCAGTCTCTCTTTTAAGTGGACTGTATCTTCCGGCACTGGCCGGCCAACGATGGTTTTTCAATAAATTAGAGGAATTGTACCTCCAGAATCGGACTCTTCTCTGGATCAGACGGGCGTTTTAATCTTGCCCAGTACAGATTCCTAACCAACCAACGACCAAGAGCAATACAGGACCAAGGAGAGAAGATGGGCGAAACAACGCGTTGCAACACAAACGCCAGTACTTATAGAACAAGACTTTACCTAATTCTTTATTTGCTGAATTTTATGAATATTATTATCTGTTTCTCTTTGTAGCGCCAGTCTTTATCAAGACTGATTTGGTAGGATTTCCTTCGACGACTCCTACCGCTTCCAAAAAAAAAAAAAAAAAAAAAAAAAAAAAAAAAAAAAAAAAAAAAAAAAAAAAAAAGGGTGGCGAGAGGCCCGACTTTTGCGAGACAAGAACAGATGTGTCCTTCATCTTGTCTCTGGTCATCTTGCGATAACCAGAATCACCCACATCCGTGAGGATGTTGGGCTCGGTCTCGCGATATCTGGAAAGAAAAGAAAAAAAGTGGGGGTATCCAAGGATAGTGCGGACAGTGTTACTCCAGGTGTTCTCTAACTACTTGTATAGAGGGATGGTGGGAAAGAAATCATACAAGACCGGTAGGTCTTGGGTGCGGTCGTAAGCGCAGATCACGTCTTTGGCGTCTGATAATCTGCGCTTTGGTCGGTGTGTATGTTTGTGTTTGTGTCCTCCTGCCGCTTCAGGGCCGCGCTCGCCTTTTATTGCCAGCAGCTGTCTCCTCGTTCGCTTGGTTTCGATAAATCACTCGTTTCCTGTTGAGTGATTTATCGCGACTGGTATACAGCTGTCTGCCATGCTCCTCCCTCTTGAGTGCTTGTGAGCCGACGTCGAGTGCCTGTGCGTTGGTGCCCAGTGCTTGTGTGTCGATGCTGAGTGCTTGTGGGCCGGTGTCGAGTGCTTGTGCGCCGGGAAATTGCATCGCCAACACTATGTAAGTGTTTGATAAATGCCCGAACTGTATACCGTACAACTCGTCACCGTGTAATCGGGTTCGCACGCGAAACACTCTCAACATTTAACTAGTAACATCAGGGGCATCGGCTACCGTAATACCAATGTAAACGCCGTCCACGAATATTTGAAAACAGCGAAACCTTATATTCCAGCGACTCGTCAACTGACTCGACATATTTTCGTTGCCCAGGATACGACTTATATTCGATATTTCGTTTTAAGGGGGCACTCGGCGCCTTTGCTCGCATTGCAACTCAATAACTTAGACAACATTTGGATGAAAATCGGGCTGGAAAATGCTGTCAAATCCCTTTGTTGCCTCTACCGCTCTCCGACTGACGATCGAGCAGGGACCCTTTTTGACCATCTTTGACGTACTGTCGACCGGATACAAATCAATCTTCAATTCGGCTTCTGAGATTGTTATTATTGGCGACTGTCACTTACACAACTCTGGCTGATTGGTATATTCTAACAGAACCGAAGAGCTGGGAGGGTGGTGGAGAAGTTCGCGGGCAGCTGCAATTTAACTTAACTCGTGAAGGAATCTACGCCAATACCGGACGACCGGTATGATTTTGAGAACACCCTGGATCTGTTTCTGACGAGCCAGAAAACGACTGCGCCATTGGAAAACTCAGATCACTGCTTGATATTAGTGGTGCAATCATTTATATTTCAAACGAATAATCAACCCAAGCGGCTCACCAAGTATGGAGGCGTAGGACTGCTAACTGGGATGCTTTGCGGGATTTCTTCGAATTCTTTGTGTGGTCAGAAGTGCATCTTGGAAACACCGATGTTAACGTATACGCGAAGTCGGTCGCGGAAGTTATTCTTCTCGGGATGGAGCTTTGCATTCCGCATTCCATCAAACTAAGCAGTTTACAGCGGTAGAAAATACAGCTTTCAAACAATGGCGATCAAATCCAACGGGGTCAACAGAATGGATTTTGTCAGAATCAAAAACGCGTGCAACCGGGCGATTGATACCGCGAGGAAGGTCCATAATGACAAAGTGAACAACAAACTGTTTGAGTGTCCACCTAGTTAGGGTCTCTTATGGCCAATGGCAAAGGCTATTAGCAATAACTTCGTTTCTCCTCTTTTCGTCTGTTAGTAACGGACAGCGGGGCATTAGTCCCGAATTTAAAGGTTAAAGCCATTTATTTGCGTTTGTTTATTTTCCGGGAATTTCACCCTCGATGCTGGTCTCTTGTGGGCACTACTAATCGCATCGATGCAGTCTTCAATGCCGGATGTAAAGTTCCACCAAAGAGCTCTCCAACGTGGTCTTCGTGCACTGTACTGTAAGAAAGCAACCCTGTCAGACGGAATACCAGCAATGGTCCTTAAAAACTGGGCTACGGAACTGTTGCCGGTTCTTAGCAAACTATTTCATATACGTTTAGCACGGAGGATCTTTCCTGCCCGTTGGGAAGAGACTCGAGTCCAGCCAGTCCGAAAGAAGGAGAAAAGGTGTCTCCCACAAAATTACCAACCGATAGCACTACTGTTTATGTTATGCAAGGTGATGGAAAAGGTCATCAGTGTCGAGTGGATTAAATACTTCGAATGCACCGGACTTCTAAACGATCGCCAATAGAGATTCCGTGGCAGGCGGTCCATGGTAGATATTTTGACTTTTGTAACTGATAACTGGATATCTGTTATTGAAAAACGTGGTGAATCAAGGACGATGGCATTGGAAATTTCCAAGGCTTTTGACCGCGTCTGACACGAGGCGCTGCTAACTAAAGTTCTGGACAAACTTTGCGACTGGATAAATCGATGAATCCGGCTTGTTGTAGACGGTGTGTCTTCGCATTTGCATCCTGTTAATTCTGGGGTGCCTCAGTGTTCTATTTTGGCTCCAACCTTCTTTTTGCTCCACATTAGTGATTTGTTAGAATCATCGGTTAACAAAATATTCTCTTCTCCGGATGATAGTTCTGTTATTTCCTCATTTTCGAATGATCAACCGATTAATGTATCAACGTCGCACCAGCTGAGATGTAGTCAGATCGACTCTCTGAATCGGGAACTGGACAGAATCCTGCAATGGGGAAAGCCAAATTTCTTCGACGAAGCAATATACAACGTTTACAAGGAAAAACGAATCGCCGTAGCCACCGCTGATGATGAATGGCCAGGCCCTTGAATCTAAGGAAAGCATAAATATGCTTGGTTCCACGATCTGTGGGAACGTATCGTGGAATAAATAGGAAAATTGGAGTTATCTTTTTAGAGCCAAGAAATATTTACTCCCCCCCAACTTCTTCTCATGTATATCAAATTAGACCCGCAATCCAATACTGTTCCTATGTTTGGAGCTCTGTTCCGAAGCATACCATCGACCTACTTCATACAGAGGTGGGCAATCCGCATGATCGATGACACAGCACTAGTGTTAGGACCACAGTCCCTATCACATTGAAGACGCGTAGCGGCCCATTACCTGTTTTACAGATATTATCAGAAATGCGTGGTATTATTCCGCGGAATTCAGTTTATTTGCTCTCTACAAGACAATTTGACGGACCCCCCCGATTCGAGGTTCATCTACGATGGCACGTACATCTCTGTGTCAAAACTATCTACAGAAGGGGTAAGCTTTGGAGCTTACTTCCCGTGCGAGGATCCGACGCGTTACAACCAGGAACTATTCAAGAGTCCAACACTTACTCACTGGCATCTCGGGGCGTCGACTAAGCGCTATAAGTTGGCTTCTTCTGGGAGAAGTATAGGGTGGGTCAAAAATGTTCACAAATGGAAACACTTGACTTTTTAAAAACCGTTAGAAAGAGGGACGCGCGAGTAGCCGGGAATTGTGCGCTTCATGCAATTTTAGTCACGATGGAGTGGTTTACGGGACAACAGTGTGCTTTTTGTGTAAAACAATTTTATTACTGTATGACGCCTATTTAGAATTGAATACGGATTACGCCGTGTAAGTGAGTGTCCAAGTGTTAATATAATCAAAGCTTGTGTCAAGAAGTTCGAGGAAACGGGATCGACAACGAATATTAAACGAACACGGCCATGTTTAAGAAGAAGCAATGAGAACATTCGAGAGGTTGAAATTTCCGTAAGGAACGATCCAAAATCAGCATATGTCAGCGAGTTTTCCAAGGTTTGCGTAGTCGATTGCAGGAAACATTTATGGCCCACCCTTTATATTAAAAAAAAAAAAATACTCCTTTGCTTTTGTAAGGGCCCATGTTTCGCATGTGTATAGAATGAACAAAGCTCCCAAAGAAGACAGGATGGTTCTACGAGAAAGCCAACTGGGACGGTCTGAAAGGACTTGTTTTTGGGAAGTTAAACTTGTCGTTATTTCTCCTTAATAACGATGTGGGTATTACACCGGACACATTGACAGGCACGACTATATTTGGTATCCGGACCTTTCATGCACATAAGATAAAGAGTGTCAAACCAAAGAGAAATATGTGGTTCAATTTCGCGTACAGAGAAGCCATTAAAGCTAAAGAATTTAGCCTCCGGTTGTATAAATCAAACAATACTAAGGAAAGAAAAATGTACACATAAATAGATGCTATGAGGCTGAATCAATATAAACGGTAATTTCTTTTTATACTGTAGCGAGCTTAGGGTTCGCTGGATTAATTATATTTAGTGAATAAGAGCCGTTAAATCGATTTTTAATTAATATCACACTTTATTAATTCGTTAATAACCCGTTACTTATCCCGTACACTCAACGATTTCCTTTCTTGTCGCTTGCTTCGCTTTCTCTTCTTTTATGTCTGTCACCATCAGCTGTCTCGACGTCTTTTTATCGTTTCTCACATTCTCATTTCGTTTCCGTCCGTTCCATAATCTCGGATGTTCTAGTCTCCAGTTTTCCAGTACTTTATAGAATATTCCAGTACCTGTTTTGGACTTTCCCGAATATTCCAGTACTGACTGTCATATGCGTCACAATGCATTTATTGAATAATGTTACACACTAACGATACTATCAGCATTTCTCAATATAGTCCTGCGTGATCTACACACTTTTACCACCCATTGGGAAGCTTTAATATCCCTTGTTCCTAGAAAGATTTAGGGCGAGTTGTTAGCCAATTGGGCACGTGCTCCTCGACTTCTTTATTACTTTCGAATTTTTTCCTCCAAGTGATTCCTTCAAGGTTGCGAACAAAAACTAGTCACAGGTTGACAAGTCTGGTCTATAAGGGAGGCGTTCGAGGGTTTCCCAACCTATTTCTTCCAATTTATCCCTTGTCAATGACGCGGTCTGAGGCTTGGTGTTGTCATGAAGAAGGGTGACATCTCGAATGGGCGTACCTCGCCTTTTGTTTCGATATGCGGCTTTTGACGGCTGACGATGAGATTGTGCGAGTTCTTTAAAGCTTACCTGAAGAACCCCCCATATTTGCAACCCAACCCCCAGGTTTGCACCCCAATCACCAGCATACCCGAAACAATTTCCTTTTTCAAGGACATTTAATGCATTCAACACATTATCTAAAAATCCCTAAAAATAATTGTCCCAGCAATCACGCATTCAATGCGTTATTCAAATTCCCTGTAAAGAATTCTTCATATCATACGGGCATCATACATCCCAAACCATTCGGCACCCTTTGCCATCATTCAAATGCAATGTCGGGTAGCTTGTTTATGCAGCTGCAATAAACCGACCCGCGATTCGTTTGTCCAATCGACAAATAATTACCGCATCTCAAGCATTATCATCGAAACCGAATTCTCCAGCATTTCCTAATACAAACAAGACTCGGTTCATACTGCAGTCTGAGATGCCATAAACATCTAAAACCCATTAGCACCTTTTCCTAATGGCGATACGTCTATTAACGCAACTGCACCACTCATCCATGACTGTAATGATGCCCTTATTTGCTTTTAGCACCATTTCTCCGATGCATTGCCGTCTATTTATGTACCTACAGCGCACATCTGAAACAATGATCTACACGATCCTTTTGTCCAATTTCGGTTCGAAGTTTAAGTACGTTTCTCATGACGTCATTGCATGACCAAACAATGATCTACACTATCACGCATACCACAGAGATCTTTACTAAGAGAAACGGTTTTCCTATTCCACAAAGAGAGACTTCACGTTTCTCTTGTGGTAAGAAAATCGCACCCTTAATCGAGAGGGTGTTCACCTCGGGCCGAATTTCCACCACCAGCGAATACACATCGCTGAGTCGTTTTCCACCACCCGACCGAGCCGGTCGATTCTTCTCCCGCTGCCCGTAGCTCTGCGGGCACGCGTTCTATTTCCAGAGTCGCGATCGGGTTGCTGACAGTGTTAAAACTTTTAATCGTTTTCTTTGTGTATAATGTGAATTAAAAGATATACATCGCAAGTGAGATGAACAGTGTACAGACCCTATCTGCTCTATTCCATCCGCTTCTTTATAATATAATAAGAGAAAAGAACTTAACAAAAGATCAGTGTCAAACATTTTCTTTTACATCGTCAACAGTTACGCAAGTAGATTAAAAAACATAAAAAAAGAACATTTGTTACAACATTTAAGCAGTGTGTTTCATTTGTCCGGTGTTTGACGTTTCTTCTCCACTATGACGATCGTTTTCCTGTGAACAGTTTCCAGTGGAACACCTCAGTGTTGATGGGAGAAGAAGTGGAGCCCGTGCCGTCCGTCGCCGCAACCTACTTCTTCCGCACAACATCAACTAAGCGGCGATCACTTTAAATAAGCTCTTGGGCGTTGTCATCCGTACGACTTGTCCTTGGGCGTCGATCCTGACTATCGTTTTCGATAGGTTCTCGCTCACTTTTAAATTCTCTGGCCCACGCATACACACGGTCCTGAGACAGTGTATCATCACCAAACTGTGCCTTCAATCGAGAAAAAAATTTCGAGGGTTTAACCCCGTCATATAATAATCCGTTGCGCAACAGACGTATGTACCTCTTGCTCGCTTATGGTTGTACTGACTACAAAGTCGAGCGCGACCGCTAGCCAAACCGGTTCCCCTACTCTTCATAAACCAGACAACAGCCACGCACTAGATTATCTCGGTCGCAACTTGTTGCTAGGAAAAAAAGTAAAATTACTGGTTATATTAAGTGTTATAATTCGCTCTTCCAAAGTAGTGAGCATCACTGGGATATACATTTTCTTTATTATTTTCGCATACTTCGTTTACGTCTTTGGTGGCATATACCTTCTGGCTTTTGGCTGTTAGATTCAGTTAGGGTGTGGGGGGCGAAGTCGTGGTGCCGGCATACGGCACAGCGTCCTACTCCGTCCCCACAAACTATACACTTTCCACTCGTCGATTGTTCCGCCGCGGCAAACTGTTCACCAAGGAGATCCAAAGGATTGGTAGAATTAAAACTCACCGATTTAATTGGTGATCACCGCCTTTGTAATATAATCTATTTTGATGTGAAAATATTTTCTATTTACTTAATCTGCTGCAGTTAGACTTTTTACAATTAAAAACACTAAGCGACAAGAAACTCGACTCGCGTAAGGGACACGTCCCGCAGGGGTGCAGACTCCGGTGCACACCCTACGGGGGATGATAAAAATAATCGATGCGCGCGCTGAAGGATGGAAGACGACTCAACGATATTCAATCATTTGGGGTGAGTTTTGGGTGGTGCGGTGAAAAGGAAATGAAATTTCCTTTGACCAGTGACCAATGGAAGGCGATCTCTGGGACGCGGTGGTGTATGTGTGTGTTTGCAGAATAAACGGTAAAATAAATGATAAACGGAACCTACAACGAGGGAAAAAAGAACAAAGGGGAAACGACATAAGGCATCGTTCGGTAATGAGGGTCGGCTGTCTAAATAGCAGCCACTCATTAGATGCTAAAAGGGATTGAAATAATAGAGATCGTATATCGTATCTCTGCCAACTGGAAGAATTGGATTCTTTTGTTGGCATATGTTTATGCTATTGAATCCAATCCGACGGCTAAGCGCAACGTCGGTGATTGTTTGAAGATTCAAACAAAGGAATATTTCAGCGAGAAGTACTTGCAGCTGTATCGATAGTTGCGTCTTCAGAAGGTAATTTAGATGGGTACACAATGACGGTTGTGTATATCATCTGTGTCAATTATGCATGGCATCTATGGCGACGCCAGGATCGAATTATAGTGTGAATGTCTACACTAATTGGAAATTCGGTTTTTGGGTCGCTAATGCAGAGATGCATTGATAATGTGTGAATGCCCATGTAGGAAAAGTTCTTTTCAGGAATTTTAGGTAATGCTTGTATGCATTAATTGTCCTTGGAAAAGGAAATATTTTCAGATGCTCATGCGATTGCATTGGCGGGGGACAAGGGAGTTGGGTTGCGGATATGGGGGTTTTTTTAAGTAAGTGCGCCGTAGGGTTTGGCGAAACCGCCACAAGGGATTCAACCTTGCCTTTGGCTTCATTTTAGATAAAACCGGACCTTCATTTATGGTCAGAACGTCACTTTTTTTAAATGGTTCTGCTCGATTTTTTATGTTATCTTGTTTCTTGTGTGACAACGTTACACACATAGGTAATCGAACCATTGGATGTTTATAAAATACGCGCACTCGCGCACTCATGAATACACAGACACGCCCCTATTTTTATTGAACTTATATATACCTGTGTCTATAGACACGTCCACACTTCACTTTTATATCCTCTGTAAGGAAAGCACCCAATCGCGTGTACGCGAACAATTTTTTTCGTAATCCCTAATTCTATTTCTGGTCGAGTATGTGGGTGATGGTTCGTCTTTGGCTCCCACGATAGTTGCAGAGGAGCGAAGTCACTACACATGTCGGCTGCTATTTCGAAAAACTCGCGAAGAAGGGTGAGCCCTGTTTGTTTCGTCATTCCGGTTACTATATACTTTTGTTTTTTATATACATGGGTATGTCGGTATATTGAGGCGCCCTTAAATGTCAGAGTGCAACTGGCAGGAAACTTACTGGATAAGCACATGATGTCTGATGAATATTGGTTTTAAATGCCTGGACATTACAAAGATTGATAAACATATGATTAGCCAAAATCTTCTACAGCCGTGCGACGAATAATTCTCTGCGTTCATTCGTGGGTTTGAAGTTGACTTTTAACGTAATATCCGGGTATGGCAGAAGAGGTCGATTACATTCACCTCAATGGCTGAGTTGGTAAGGCGGTTGTCTCTTGCGTTTGATTGTGCAAACCTAAGTTCAACTGACGACTCTTGCTGGCGTGCAGTTCGGCAAATTACTGAGCGGTAGGTAGGGTCCCAAAGCCCAGTCCTCCGATGAAATATCACCCCATTAACTTATAGGTTACGTAAAATTGTCGGGAGAAATCCTTGACCACCTTTCGAAGCTTGGCTGATGGATTCGGTCGAGCAAAAATAGCATCTCAGCGCTCTGACTGAGCGCTATAGGCTTGCCTTTCCTGGGGGAAGTAAAATAAAATAAAGAATAAAAACAAACTAAGTACCGTTTAGCAACGAAAAGAGATAGTCATGATACTGTAATAATTCTGGTATCAATGTGGGTATTTTGTATATTTAGTCTTTAGTGGTAAGGTGCCTCCGGGGCACAGGTTCACCGCTATAACCTAGTCGCTGCTTTCCGTTCACAAAAGTAAAACTCCGTGTTGCTCCTTTTTTTCATTTATTATTAGATATGAACACAAACTACAGCTTACATACTCAGATCCGATGTCTGTCGACTAACTTATAATTAAAGACACAGAATCTCTTAGCACTAGTTGAAATATTAAAGAATCCATAACTTGGTGTGAATATTCACAACAGAAACTAAATCGCGGTTGTTCAATTTATTTAATTTAACCCGAATACACTTTACATAGCCGTTTGAATTACCATATTTGAGAATCCAATAACGATCCGTTGCGGTTTCAACTTGATGACTTTAAATGAAGGAGGACCCCTTTAATCAAACGTACACTAGCTGATTACTCGACTCGACAGTAGCTTATTTAACGTGGAGACCCGACTCGCCTCCACGGAATCCGTAACGCGATTAAAGATATCGACCGAAGTGACAGAACACCAAAATGTTCATCCATCGCCCCGTTGTCCATATAAGGGATGATCTTAGAAGATGATCACCGAAAGGATGTGCACACACACAGATGCGGTTATTCTCATGCTGTGGATGAGCAAGCGGACCGTGGATACAATAATTCCCTAAGGGGAACATTAGCTGGCATGGTTGCAGCTGGTGCTATTAACTCGACATAGAGATTTTGTTGCTTACACGATCACCGACTGCGTAAAGCATTTATGCTGATCGTGCACATCTTGGTGGCATCTCCACGTAGTCGAATTCTCGATGGTAATTCTTCATTTATGAGAACTAGAATTCCTTGGGCGGTCAGCCGTATGCCTTAATGTATTTGTCGGTCGGATGACCGACCGATGTGGGCATAAATGAAAAGGAAAAGATGAAACATCTCCTGCACGTGTGCGGCTGACGCGTATGGGTATATCTTGGTGATTTGGTTCGGACAATGTTGGTTGCTTGGTGTATGTTGCATGTTATACTTTCCTACTAGGAAATCCGATGATGCAACATACACCCGACGAATTACTTTCTAGCACATGATGCCCGTGAGGAAAATGTCTCTTGTGGTTCGTGCTATTGAATTAGCAAAAATATGGTTTAGGAAACACTTTAGGTGGGTGACAAAAGGTAAGTACATGCTTAATTGCTAGGCAAGCAATCAGTACTTGTTTTATCGGTTTTCGGCCGCTCTAGGTGGGAGTTTTTACATGGTTAATGGGAAGATGAGTAGTGGCGTTCAAGGGAACCGCCAAAATACATCGGGTCTTCGATGAGTTTCCCTGCTCGTGTTCGCATCCTTTCGGCCCTGGACGTTATTACCAACGACATTTCGTTGTTTATGTCTTTAAAGTTTCTGGTAAACTCTGACATTGCGTTTGCCCTAGTGATCTTGTGGGGAGGAAGTACTGTGCCAATACACGGGCACTCCGTTCACTTCCTCATCCATCCTTCATTCACTGGGTATTCCACTGCTAAACGATAGAACGATCTCCAAGGAAAGGTACAACGCACCGTGGTTGATGGTTAGTAACTGGTTCTTACCTTATTGTTCAACACTCAACGATCTTATGGTTCAACAAAAGTAAAACACTAATTTTGACTGTTAGTGGCAACGTTTTATCTGGGGAAAGTTCGGAAAAGTGTACGGCACGAACATTCGACGTAACAATCACTGGTAGTGGTTTTGTTTTTATCTTAATCATCATCATCATCATCATAGGCACTACAACCGGGAACCGGTCTTGGCCTTATTTAGCAAGTCCTGAGGCTTGTTAAATTTTCCATAATGATTTGTTTTTTCCGGACAAGGTCATTAGTCTTGCGCCAGAGGCTCTCCGACGGGGAATCGAACCCCGGTCTCCCGCGTGACAGGCGGGTATACTAACCACTATACTATCGAGGAGCTTATCTTAATCACACCGGTTTAATTAACACAGGTTTACATCAATTCACTGGCAAACGGAGTTCATTAGGTTTATTGGTGTATGGCGACACTAGTGTTATCGTTCATTAATAGTTCTATATTATACACTTTTCACAAGTAAAGGGGAAATTAGCGCACTCGACTCCGAGAAAGGACACCGCTAGGTATACGGTTCTGATGTATTTTCTTATTCGATTTTCGTTCGGTGTCCTTCACTATTTTGCTTGTGAATTGTGTGTATCTGTTAGAGATGGCACAAGTTCCTCTCGTGGTTAGAGAACGGCCATAATTCAGGTCTTCTGTAACTCATTTTCACTTGAACCCGTTCACGGCATTTTGATGGTGCTCAACGAAGAATCATAAGAGACTTCTTACTTGCTATCCACTGAAGTGATATCTGCAATAGTGCTGAGTTCTGTGCACGCCTGAAAAACGGTGATATATGCTCAAGAGATATCCTTAATACTTGGCATTCCACCAGTGCCAGGCTGAAATACGATAGCTCCACTCCGTGGATCGACGTAGCTGCTTCTACTGATTTATCAGACAATTCGGCTGTAGACTGCGTCAACTCGTGGATGTCCCTCTCCTTTTGTCCGTCGTGACATAACATCCTTTCGTGTAGTGAAATTCTTCTTCACAGGTCCGTTTTCGAGCCCAATAGTTAATAGTTCAAGCTTGGGTTGTGCCGCCCTCTAGTGCTAAATCTTTTATATGTATGTGTCAGAGTATCTCACATATATTTAAGACTGAGCTCATAAATTTATGCATTGTTACATGACCAGTATTATTCAAGTTTCGATGAATGAATTCCAATCTCTTCGATGCATTTACGAGGAGTACCGCTCAGTGGACTTTGTTATGTTTATCCACATTTTTCACTCAAAAAACCAAAGTGAAGCCATTTTCGGTTGCTTTCTTCTATCAGATGCTGAACTTTTGAATCGGGTGGAAACATTTTACATCCATTTTAATTGCCTCACTAACATTATATGCGAAAAAATAGAATCGGACTTGGTTTACGTTACATCATTAAGTCAGTTGGAGTTATCACACATATAAAATTTGATATTCACATGTAGGTTGGAAGCCTAGGCCTGGAATCCCGGAACTGTGCCCCGCAGTTCCCTGAATTGCTTCATTAAAACTTTATGGTAGTCGCATAGTTTACTTAAACTCTATTCAGAAACACCTACACGGTCAGACAGCGGAAAAGGTGGTTTTCCAACTTAGTATGGAATTTCAGTCACATTCCGTTGGGCGCGCACATATGCCTAGACCTAAAGAGGTATTTTGCATTAGACCTCATCCCCTGCTCGTTGCTACTTACCCTGGGAACGGTGTAGAAAATATTCCTCTGGGTCGGTAGCCGTTGAAATCGGAGACAGAGAGTAGCTTCCAACAGGCCTAATAGAAAACATAACGCAGTGGGTGACTGAGTCGTAAGAGATTGTCTGTATATGCAGCAAATATGGTTATATATATATATATATATATATATATATATATATATATATATATATATATATATATATATATATATATATACCTATCTTTTCGGGAGAGTTTAAACTAGCAGGATGATGGTTAATGGCATGTCATTTTAGCACGGACAAACCTAGTACTAACGCCGGATGTTGAATCACATCATTTATCCTCCCCCTCCATTAGCTTCTCGTGCGAGGTAACATCTACGAAACTCTCCCTTTCAACAAATATAACAAAAAACAGATACAAATAAGATGGGTATGCTTTAAATTTTATATGTTTGCCACCGTTATTATTGAGTTGACTTGAGAGAGCATTCTAGCATGGCAACATCGAAGTCACTATTCGAATTATAACGTCTTTGTGGTCTGCCTCCCCCTACAGATTATTGCGACTTCATTGGGTTATGTGGATACAGCATGCCATTTGTCTCGCCATCCATTATCATTATGTCAGGGTATGCCGGAAAAAATACCAACAACAATCGAACACAGTAAATAGCGAGCAAAAGAAACTGTGGCAAGGACTAAAATGACAACTTTATGTTACTACTCTGTTCATCCCCATTCTAGGTCGTACACGAGTATACGGACGACAAACTAACTACTGGAGCGAGTCCTGTGAATCCCTTGCGGTAGTTTCCCTCTTATATGCTACAGGGAATTTTGAGAAAGAAAAGAAACCGTTTTTGGCACAAGTCATCGCATGCGTAATGTTTATAAGGATAAGAGATGAACGATAATATGGAGACATGTTGTTAAATATTACTTTATAGATTTGTAACGAAAGAAGATTCAACAAAATCAAAGGGCTAGAGAAATGTTTATTTGCAGTCAAGCATCTAGAGCTTTTTTAAGTATCACGCTTCCGGTTGTAAGCAGTTGCGGATTTGAATACCAATTGCCGTGCGTGTTTGAAACAATGTTTGCCACAGGTTAGTTACGGGTGTGGCACACTGTTAGAACGTTGCTGATGTACAGGTGAAACAAATCCATTAACTGAATGATTATAAATGGTTGAATAGGAGAAATAAATTACTTCCACAAATGATTTCATAAGCGGACCCACGGGAGCGATAAATGTTTAGCTAACAAAATATGTGGTCCTTATATACGAGTTAGGAAGTTGATGAAACTTTGGGGAATGTTGATCGTTGATTGTGAGGGCCGACATATTTCACGATGAATCATTGGTTTGATGTGTTAATTGATAAATGAGTAAGCAATGGATTGTTTGCCCTCTAATCTCCTAAAGTTATGCAGCGCTACGTCACGATTACTCACATCAACAGGCTACAAGGAAGCTTGTACTGTGATTCTAACACGCAATTGTTTTCAAAACTTCTGTTCTTCTTTAGATATATGATTGGCAGCAATTCGGTGTTTGCTTATTTCAAAATGCTTATAGAAAATATGATATATATAAAATAATATAAAGGAGGTTGTAATTATAGGTTTCTTTTGGACTCTTGATGCGATGGTTGCCAACTAGGACTTGCGATTTAGTTCAATTAACAAATGTTATTGTTAATGTAAGAATATACAACGCAATTGGACATTTTTTGAAGATACACTTCGTAGGTCTCAATTGTCATGGCAGCATTGGCAGTAATTTTAAATTACATGAAAAAAAAAAAAAAAAAATATATATATATATATATATATATATATATATATATATATATATATTGTAGCGAGCTTAGGGTTCGCTGGATTAATTATTTTAAAATAAATAAGAGCCGTTAAATCGATTTTGAATTAATATAACACTTTATTAGTCCGTAATACAACCGTTATTTATACCGTACACATAACGATTTCTTTACTTATCGCTTCCGTACTTATCGCGTCTTTTACTGCTTACTTCTCACTCGAGACTTATCGCTTGCTTCACTGTCTTACTTATAACTCAATTCCCGATCTGCGTGCGACGTATTTATACCGTTTTTCCTCATTCTGATTTGGTGTATCGTTTCCGTCTGTTCCATAGTCTTGAATGTTCTATTCCGGAAGCTCATGACCTCACCGACTTGGCTCCGCCATTGTTCCCTGTCCTGTGCGGTCGCCTTCCACGTTCGACCATCCGATCCGATCTCCTCGAGGTCCAATCTAACATTGCCCTCCCATCTCCGTCGCGGCCGTCCTGTCGGTCTCTTCCCCGTTAGTTTACCGTCAAGAATTCTATGCACGGTCCTATCATTGCCCATTCGCGCTAACGTGTCCGGCCCATCTTAATCTTCGTGTCTTGATCACTCTTACTATTGTAGGTTTACGGTATACATATTCCAATTCGTGGTTGTGGAGTTTCCTCCATTGCCCTGACTCCTCGTCATATTTACCGCCAAATATACCCCTTAAAACTTTATTCTCGAATACGGGGAATTTGTTCTCTTCACGTTTTGTGAGAGCCGATTTTTCGCATCCGTATAGAGCAATCGGTATGATTATGGTTCTATAGACACGGAGCTATATATTACGTGATAGCAGTTTGGATTTCAACAGTTTGCTGGCTGCATGCCAACTAGCGTTGCCGGAGTGTAGTCTTTTGTTAATTTCCTTCGACGTTTCGTTTTTGGTCGTCAGTATCGTTCCCAGATATTTAAATTCTTTGACATTTTCAAATATCTTGCCCCTGACGTTTATATGTGTTTCCTGAGGTCCGCCTGCTCTCGCCATAATCATGTATTTTGTTTTGTCGTCATTTATTTCTAGGGCCACCTCTTCTGCTGCTTGCATGATGATTTCACAGTTTCTACTTACAGTTTCGAGATTATCGCCCAGAACGGCGATGTCATCCGCATACGCGAGCACTTGTGTGACCCCGTTCAGGGATGATCCGGCCGTGTTGTCGTCTTGTATCTTTCTGAGAAGCCATCTCTCTTTTTTAGTCCGTCGCGGATTTCAAGTGGTTCTGATAGGTGGTTTTTTATTATACCTCGCCCTTTGTTTTCGTTCATGCAAATTTGAATGAGGGCGGCATATTTTTCCGGGATCCCCAGCTCAATCACAATATGGTAGAGTCTTTGCCTTGCGACTGAGTCGTAGGCTTTTTTGAAGTCAACGAACAGTTGGTGAACCGTCTCTCTATATTCCCAGTAGTAGTAGTTGTCAGAATTTACACCCCATAGAAACAATCTTCTTCCCCCACATACAAATCCCTACACCCAAATCAAAATTGAATTTATTGTCAACCAAATCGAACTAAACGTTCAAACTCTCAAACATTGAATTGAATTCAATTCAAATTCCTAAGAGATCCAAAGCCCAAAACGTGCATGTGTCTAAACAAACGCATATCTATTTTCCGCCGACACACAATTCGAGCAATCATAAACATCCTAATGCATATCTTCACATGCCTGATGTTTTATGACTTGTAAATGCACCAATTCAAAAATCAATACCTAATTCCCACGGATCTTATGTTACCCATCCGAAAGACACGCAAAATCTTGTCTGCATAAGCCAGACGGATAACAAAACCTAAAAACCCAAATTCCAATGCATATCCTAATTATGCATAATAGATTTATGAGAACTCATAAAACCGACCCATTACCCTAATGAGCACATTGAACACCACACCCGAAATCGAGATTTTCCATCTGAAGCGTTCGTTTCAAGATACAAAATCTCGATTTGTTTTCATTTATAAGGAAGATGCATCGCGATCTCCGAGAGCAACACACTTCAGTCGACAGTGAGAGCTGATAGAAGACACGTACAAATTAAAATTTATTTTTAACAAAATAAATATACAAAACATTTAAAATTTAAATTGAAAAAAAAAAGGTTGAAAAAAAAAAACAAAAAAAAATCTTTTTGTGAGTGTGAACAGGAAACAACTTTAGGTTCGAATATTTTTAATTTAACTTATATTTTCTAAATTTATTTTTACTATTTGTTTTAATTTTATTCATTTAGAAGGATCTTTTAGGTCTGTTTGTTTCCCTTCTTGGTTTCTGTTTGTTCCTCTTCTCTTTTCCTTGCGCCCCACGCGTTTCTTGTTTCTTTTTCGTGCTCGATGTTTGCGTACTCGCAATAGATGGACACCTGCTCTTCTCGTGGTGTGGGCCATCAGCCCGATCAGGGCATGATGGCTCTCATAAAGAGATTAAGGGAGGACCTCGAGGCTCTCAAGGCAGAGAACGCTGTCTTGAGAGATACATTGTCGCGACTGGAAGCCGCACCGCCCGCACCCCCGTCCAGTGCCAGTTCGGAGGCTTATGATTCGGAATCGGAGCTCGAGCCCGAGTTGGAGAGTGTCACTGAGAGTTCTGACGAATCAATGGACGACGCTGACTCGCGCACCCCCACCCCAAACTCGTCTAGAGCCCCAAAGCGGAAAACACCACTTCCAATAATAAGCTGCGAAGGAGGACCCTCCAATAAGCGTGTGGCCACCGGCTGCCCGCCAACGCCGCCCCCCAAACAGTTGTCGAACCCGCGATAACTCCAACTCATGTGAAGGTCGTACCTCCGCAGGAGCCTTGCCCACCGCGGCCAACTCCATTAATTAGCCCAAAACCAAAGGCTGCTTGTGTTCCCAACACTGTTCAGCCAGAGGTCTGGGAACGCCCACCTGTTTCTAAGAAGAAACAGCAACCCGGGGTCTTTGCACGAGACCTCAATTTAAAAAATTTCGTCGGTGACATGAACCGGCTAGGGATTTCCAACTTCAAGGCAAAGACCTTAAGCCCATCCCTAAACAAAATCATAGCCTACGATAGGGAAACCTATCGCAAGGTTAACGACAACCTCACGGCCAAAGAGGTGAATTATTACACCCTCACTCCGGCCGACGAAAAGTCGAGGACAATCCTCTTAAAACGAGTCGCTGCCTCTTGGGAAAAGGACGACATCGTAACTGCTCTTGAGGCAACATTTCCTAACGTCAAATTCATTGACGTCAAAAAATGCTCTCCCCCACAGCGGTTTGTGAACATCAGACCGCAAAAATACACCAAGCTGAACATGTGGCAGCTTCACCTTGCCCCAGGAACCGACATAGATTCCATAATACGGACAAAGTCGCTCCCAATCTTGCATCAGCAAGTTGTCTTCGAGGTATTTCATAACAGAGAAATACCTCAATGCCGACGTTGCCAACGTTTCGGGCATGTCTCCCGAAACTGCAACATGAGTCGCCGTTGCGTTCGTTGCGGAAAATCCCACTATATTGGCAAGTGCGAACTACCGCTAGCAAAATACGATCCCGCAACAAATGTGCAGGATGAAATAACACTGCCAACTTGCTGCAACTGCGGCAACAAAGGGCATCCGACTAGTTATAGAAATTGTCCTAAATATAAGGAAATTATACAAAGATCCAAGGAGACTCGAGCTAAGCAAACAGCCAAGTCAGACTTCGGAAAACAGGCCACACAAAACGTCATCCAAAATGGATTCACATTTGCTGACATGCTTAGGGGACAGCAGGCAAGGAATATAAAAACTCTTCCAACTCCTCCCCCTCAAAAACATATTCAAGTCCCTAAGCGAGCCCCAGTAAAGGCCAACACGACGCCTCAAATTCAAGCGGCGGTGCAAGAGCCTTCGAGGGGGCAATCTTCAATGCTCTAGAAAGTACTTAGTTTCTCCCGCTTAATTGAAGATAATCGACCCCGATATGAGAAACTATCAACCGAGGCTGAGAGGGGGGCACTCCTTTTCACTGCATATGCAAGACATACCCTCCACAATGGATTCCAAAATTAAAGTTATCCTCATAAATGTCAACTCCCTTGTTTCGCATTCCAAGCGTATGATAGTCTCTGACTTCATAAAGGAAAAACGGGCGGACGTGGTACTTGTAACCGAAACTAGGTTGCATCCATGTCACCGTCCCGTATTCCTAAACTTCTCCATGATTCGAAGAGATCGAACCCTCACTGCCGGTCCCACCATCAACGGAGGTGGCACTTGTATACTGGTTAATAGCGGACTTCCCCATGAAGCTATTGACCTCCCTGGAGTTGAACTGCATCTGGTTAGTAATGGTAGAGTGAATATATACTCCGTATACCACTCGCATAAAACCAATAATGGCCCCATTAATCCCGAAGATATCGGCAAACTAATAAGGACCTCGGGGCATACACCCTTCAGCATAGGCGGCGATTTTAACTCCAGACATCCTCACTGGAACAACTCTGTCTCTTGCCCAAATGGCACAAAACTGTACCAATGGTACACCGCAAACATGTATGCCCTCAACTTCGAAATAGTCGCACCTACGGCTGGTACTCGAGGTAACTCAATTCTGGACATATTTATTGTGTCCAAAGACTTACTTCCACAAATCACTCCTCCTCAAGTTTCAGCGGGTGTATCTGACCACAACGCTGTGACCACGTTCATTCGCGGCTATCGAACATCCCGGGCTCATATCAGATACATACCCGATTATGGGCGGACAAATCGGGACAACTTCAATATTACATTGAACGATAAACTCCACCAATTCTCTCTTCCCACTGACAGGAACCTTACTACGGTTGAGATAAACAACGCTGCAAAACGACTTCACGAGATTCTAGTTGAAACTTCGGAGACTCATGTCCCGAAGTACAAACTTGAAAAGACTTATCAGATTCCCCAGGACGACTTCACTCTTCGTCTCATCCGGGAGCGTAAAAAGCTCTGCAGAATGAGATATCGTCACCGCTTTACGCAAAGGGAGCCGTTATTGCGATCCATTATTCACAATATTGGTACACTGATAAAACAGAGAATCCAAAACAATCGTACCCGACAATTGGAAGACAAGCTGAAGGGTATTCAGATGGACCAGAACATTTATAAAAATGTTAAAAAGATATGTGGCACTGCCCGCATCACTGGGCCAATTATGCACAATGGTGTTGTTGTCAATAACGACACCAATAAGGCAAATATCATCGGAGAGACCTTCGAAAACAATCACAAACTTACTCTCCAAGATGGCGACCCGGAAACTAATGCAATCGTTAGTTCAGAGGTCCACAGTAAATGGACAACTTCAACGAGCCAATTGTTGTCTTTAACCCAACTAACAGTGCATACTTCGATGACACATGTGATAATGGTCACGGTTTCATCACACCAAATACCCTACAGAGCCTGGTTAAATCTCGACACCCTAAGAAGTCACCTGGTATCGACAACATGTCATACCACTCGTTGCGAAGGCTTTCTGCTTTATTCTTTATAAAGCTCTCCATTCTGTTCAACCATGCCTACAACATGGGGTACTTTTCCCAAGCTTGGAGGCACGCTATTATTTGTCCAATAGCAAAAGTTGGGAAACCAACGTATCACCCCTCAAGCTTTCGCCCTATCTCGCTTCTCACTTGCGTCAGCAAAATATATGAAAAATTCATATACGAGAAACTAAATAACTTTATCAGTGCCAGGCACCTAATACCTGATTTCCAATTTGGATTTCGAAGAGCGCACAGCACCACTATGGCTCTCAATATATTCCAAAACCACGTCTGCGTGCGGCTCTTTAGTAAGGAACCCACGGTTGCGGTAAGCCTAGACATTGAAAAAGCTTTTGACACGACTTGGATCGAAGGTATCGCCTTTAAATTACTGAATACTGGGCTCAGTAGAACGCTATGTATTATCATCTACCGGTTCGTTCGCAACAGAACCTTCCAAGTTAGAGTGAATGGAAAGCTTTCCCGAACTTTTCACGCCGCTGCAGGCGTACCACCGGGCTCCATTCTAGGCCCCATCTTATTCGATATTTACACCTCCGATATTCCCCGCCCTGTGGACGGGAGAGTAAACCAGATATGCTATGCGGACGACGTCCTAGTGTACACGTCAACCAAAGGCCCTAACCTCGCAACAAATCGACTCAACCGTCACTTGGACGAACTGTATCAGTATTACAGTCGATGGAAAATACGACTTAATCCATCCAAAGCGGTAGCTATAATTCTGAGTAGTAAACACTCCCAACCTACTTCTCGATATTCACAGAATATTCGAATAAAAATGGGAGATACTACGATTAGACCACAGGATAAGATGAAATATCTTGGGGTCACTTATACCCCAAAAATGAATTTCATCAAACATGTTACCCACATTCTCCAAAGGGGCCTCGATCGGTCTAAGCAACTGCACAACATCTTGAAGTGGAGGAACAAAGTTGACACCAAAGTTAAGCTTCTCTGCTATAAGCAGCTAATCCGACCTGGAATATCGTACGCCTTTCCCATATGGTCCTGCATATCTTCGGCTCAAATGGAAAGACTTCGGGTTTTCGAAAGGAAACTCCTCAGAAGATGCACCAATCATTCTAGAAGGCCTGACGGTCGTCATTACCCCAACTCTCACCTATACGAAGGCGCCTCCATTACCTCTATCGACGAGTACTTGCTTCAATTAGCATATAAGTACCTCCAAAACATTCAGAACAGCGAGAACCTGCTTGCACTGGACTCTTGCGTTCTTGACCCTTCTCTCTCTCTCGATCTCTTCGGATCAAACCCCCACAATTTCTTCTTCAGTACAAAACTGAAGAAAGCACCCTTCCCAACAACATTCCCCTCTATAATAGAGGATTCCTGGACCCATCCCATAGGGTCTACTATTAACAAACCAAACACACGAACGCACAGTACAAGACGGCACAAACACAAACATACACATCGACCAAAGCGCAGATTATCAGACGCCAAAGACGTGATCTGCGTTTACTACCGCACCCAAGATCTACCGGTCTTGTATGATTTCTTTCCCACCATCACTCTATACAAGTAGTTAGAGAACACCTGGACTAACACTGTCCACACTGTCCTTGGGTACCCCCCCCCCCCCCCCTTGTTTTTTTCTTTTCTTTTCAGATATCGCGAGACTGAGCCCAACGTCCTCACGGATGTGGGTGATTCTGGTTGTCGCAAGATGACCAGAAGTCAGAGACAGGATGAAGAACACATCTGTCCTTGTCTCGCTAAATTCGGCCCTCTCGCCACCAATTTTTTTTTTTTTTTTTTTTTGATCTCCGAGAGCAGTTGATTAACGTACATGGTCCCCGGCGGAACTGTTGCAGGAGACCATCAGGATAATAAATAAATGATTTGACAAGATGAACAAGACCCTGTACGCCTAAATAAAACGAAGTTTTATTCTGATATGGTGAGTAGAGCTGTGGCTCTCGCCCCTTTCGTTTTTCTATCCACAGAGTATCTCTGACGCTGAAGAGCACTGGCCCCACGGAAGCCAGCAGAAGGCGCTGGTGGTTGCCCTCGGAAGTTTGCGGCACTAAAATCGACAACGATCGGTCGCAACTCTTCCCTCAGGTTGGAGGAAGCACGGCGGCGACTGCAACGGGTCCCCTCAGGAGTGGTCAATAGAGATCCCTCATCCGGTTCAGGACCAGGAAACACGCTACCTGGGAGTGAGGCCAATAACTAATAACAACAGTTTGACAATCGTTCGAGTCGCTTTGACTGCGAGTGTTTTCCCACAATTTTGTCGTATGTGACCTATGTTTCATCCCCATTCACCATCCGTTTTAGTTGAGTTGATTTCATCCCGATTGGCTAATACTTCACAGAGGAAGTTCAATCCAACGTGCGTTTTGCGTCAATTGGCGTCACGCCCAAATGTACCTTTTTGAATCAAATTGTATGCAGATGGTTTAAGACTGTTTTGCGGCTTTAGTTCCTCGGCAATGCTACGGCTGCTAAAGTGTTGGTCTACTTCGATCATTTCCATGAACTTATCGGCATTTTCAATGACGGTTTTACCTACCGGACTTAGATGTTTATCATCGAATATGCTAGAACGGGGTCTACAAAATCAAAACAGAGGGTAATCGACTGTAACAGTATCCGTATCTTTAATTCTATTCAGAGTATCATCCATCTGTTTTGCATTTTCGTGTTTATCAAAGCCAAATTGTACGAATGTAGACTGAAAAGTATTGCCCATATGTTTGAAGAGCGCGAACAAAAACAAAGCACCAAGATCGGGCAAGAAGTATATTAAAGTACGATCCTTAAGCTTTAAGATCATATACTTGTTTTTCAACATAGTCACCGTTCAGGTTTCTACACTTTTCCCAACGTCTAACAAGTTTTTTTTATTCCGTCGTTGAAAATTCTTTAGTCTTTTTTTGAATCCAGGACATGAGAGTGGACCTCATCTCATAATCCGAGGTGTCCCTTGAGATCTCTCCTGAACAGAGGAAAAGGATAAAAATCGCATGGCGGGAGATCAGGGGAATGAATGTTGTGGGCGAGGTACATGGACGAGCGTTGTCATGGTGCAAGGTTTTTGGCGCCAGGTTCCCTGTAACACGAGAAACTCGATGCCGGATATATTTTAGAGTCTGTATGTACTGTGAAGGATTTACTAATGTCCCTAGAAATTTTTTTTTTTTTTTGAATGGTTGTATTTTGAACTTTATCGGCTGTTAAGAAGACGCCTGTCGATATGCAGCCCTTTGTCTTTTCTCTTCCGGATCGTAACGATGGACCTATGGCACATCCCCGGTCACAATTTGCTCGCAGCATTCCAATCGACACCACTTGTTCTCATCTCTGAGAGGGCATGGAACCCATCGCGCCAGATTTTACGGTATCCCAATTGTTGTATAATAAAACCTATTTGTTCCTTGGGTATTCCTATATAGTTTACAGTAGTCGAACGCTCGCTGCGTGTTCCATCAACAATTTCCACGCTCGCAACCACGACATTTTATTGCCCATCGATTTACAGTAGACCTACCAATAGCATCGTCATCATAATCAGCATTTAAACGATGGTAAATGTCAATTTGAGTCACTTTTTCACCAGTTAAAAATTCAATATAATATAAATAACAGTACGCTGTTTAAGTCGTGTTGACAAAGCACCAGAACACGTCACCATACTTTCCGCTTTCGAAATAGATTGCTTGAATGCTTGACCCTGGGGTTACGCATGCGTATTAAGAAGAAATGTTTGTTCTATTTGCCGCCAGGTGCACTTCTGAAGGTCATTTGACTCGCGTCCTGTAAGCACACATGCATTAATTTTCAGTCTACCCTCGTAATCTTTGCTGCTCAATAACTTTTATTTCGTTTTCCACAAAATGCACTGAGCAGCCTTACCACATGTATTCATTTTTTAACCTTAACAGAATTTTCTTTCAGATAATGCAGTTTGTCCATGGTAGACGGACATCGAGGTTGTTATTCTCGACAGGCATCTTTTCTCGCATTCTATTTTTCCCTGTAACGGGTGAAACATTATATAAAAAACTTTGCAGAGAAAAGAGAATCATATAATAAGACGCGACATTAATTTAATGAATTGAAGGCATGGTGTTCTACCTTCCCCTTTCTTTCATTCCCATTTTTCCGCGTCCAAGTTTATCTAAACGTGGCTCGATATTTAAATTTATAGCTCCATCTCTTATCTCTTATCTCTATCTCTATCTCTATCTCTATCTCTATCTCTATCTCTATCTCTATCTCTATCTCTATCTCTATCTCTATCTCTATCTCTATCTCTATCTCTATCTCTATCTCTATCTCTATCTCTATCTCTATCTCTATCTCTATCTCTATCTCTATCTCTATCTCTATCTCTATCTCTATCTCTATCTCTATCTCTATCTCTATCTCTATCTCTATCTCTATCTCTATCTCTATCTCTATCTCTATCTCTATCTCTATCTCTATCTCTATCTCTATCTCTATCTCTATCTCTATCTCTATCTCTATCTCTATCTCTATCTCTATCTCTATCTCTATCTCTATCTCTATCTCTATCTCTATCTCTATCTCTATCTCTATCTCTATCTCTATCTCTATCTCTATCTCTATCTCTATCTCTATCTCTATCTCTATCTCTATCTCTATCTCTATCTCTATCTCTATCTCTATCTCTATCTCTATCTCTATCTCTATCTCTATCTCTATCTCTATCTCTATCTCTATCTCTATCTCTATCTCTATCTCTATCTCTATCTCTATCTCTATCTCTATCTCTATCTCTATCTCTATCTCTATCTCTATCTCTATCTCTATTTCTATCTCTATCTCTATCTCTATCTCTATCTCTATCTCTATCTCTATCTCTATCTCTATCTCTATCTCTATCTCTATCTCTATCTCTATCGCTACCGCATTTTTTATTTTGTATGTGTTTAAGATTTAATAGCCAACTCCATAATCTGTCGATGGGTTCGTTCTACATCTATATATGTAAAACGTCTTCGTTACTGTAAATAATCCTTTTAGAGACATATTTAAAATACATGGTTCGCCAATCAGAGAGCGAAAGAAAACGTTCCCGGTTAAGGATTCAACTGCAATGCATCCCGGAATCACGATGGATAAAATGAGTTTGCAATCGTTAACTACTGTATGATAAATCACTGAGGTTGACGGAATTTAAATTATGAAATGGAAAGAGTCCCAAATCCCAAACACAATCACTTATTTATCCCTACTGACGCCTCCTTCTCTAGGTATGCTATTCCTCATTATGAATGCCTTAAAATAAAAGCCCAGGTCAGTGCTTCTGCTGATCGTTGAACAATGGAAATATGTTAGTTCTAATGGTTTCCCCGAGTCACCCATTTATTGCGGTGTAATCCAATTTGTGCGCCTCTTGTTCGTCATTCGTTTTCCTGGCTCCCATTCGCGTAGAGCTCAGGGCCTATGGTGTTACCCTGCCGGCCTGGTCTCTCAGCTTTGATGAGCAATTTCTCATTAGTCATGGCACTTTTCTACTCGCAGTTTCAGATTGCGAAATCAATATTTCCACTAATTGGTTGCCGGATTGAATCCTGCAATTGAGTGCGAGGATGTTGCCCCGTGTCCTTGCACAGTAAGCTGCGGCGATTAAAATAGAACGCTCAATGATTCCGGGCGGCTATTATTTCACAGTCAGGCTCCCAAGGACAACAGGCACCCTTCGGCAAACCTTCCGTCCGTTTAATCGAACGAACTCTATAAAAATTGATTTCACGCAAAAACATCAATCGGAGCAACCACCTCTCCCTGGTGATGTGTTTCGATGGCAATTTGTCCAAATTCGTCAAGTCGTGGGAGGGCGGCATCTCTATGACAGCTTTGGGGCATTGGTCCATTTTTGAATTCCCATTCGCGGAGTGGATTTCCCGGTAGAGGTGAGAGCGTGATAGGTGCTTTCAGGCCAGGAGAGACAAAAAAATCATTTTTTTGGGGAGTTGATGACTCCTCGGGACAGTGATGATGTTGTATTGGGGGCGTCAAGTGCGGTTTCGATGAGAGGAATAATTTATAACCAAGTGATAGTACTGACAAGGAGGGTTGGGGTTACATTCCAGCCAATACTAATAGGACACTTAACAAGCTCGCGCCCCAACCGATTGTGGTAAACAATCTTCAGGGTGTAAATAAATGTATCAGCAGCTGTACGCTGAGAGCCGTGCTGACGTGGGAAGGCGACAGTAATGAATTTGTCATTTAGTTACTTCGGAAATCCTTTTGAGTGTTGACTGTGCACGTGATGTTCGTCCTAGTGTGGAAGCTCCAATGGAGCGAATAATTATTTCATTAGTTTTTCATGAGTCAGCGAATTGGAGCGGATGGGGGCGCGCTCCAGCGTAAAAGAGGGAGACAAGGCTGACTGGATGCGGCTTCTAATTAAATTGTTCATCGTGATGGTGGATGTATAAGGAAGCTGTGGTTTTTCATGTTAAGTGAATTTCAGCTATAAGGGAAGGTGACAACATTTTGCCACATTTAACTGTCGCTAAGTATAATTATTTGATCATACTTTTGTGTGTTACGAAATAATTGAAATATTACCATAATTGTTTGAACTGGTGGGTTATTTCGAGAAACAGAGCGGATACAGAAGCGCTAGAAAAAGAACAGAACGATAGTAAACTAGTATAAAAAGTTTTGCGTAAATTACGTATTTGGACTGAGAGGGCAGTTAAAACTCAAAAAGTAGAATCAAAAGCCAGGTCTTTGAATCAGAAGTATTATTACTCTTCATCCTAACATTGAGATCGTTGTAGGCAATTCAAACATGTTACAATTTTTCGCTGGTTCCGCATGTGACGTTACCTACTCTGGTATAGATATTTTTAATACGTAAAATTCAAAGCTTTTATACCTAACCATTTGCACTGTTCACGGGTCCAGACAGTTTCAATCGTTAATTAAAAAAAAAAGTCCTTCGAAATGTGGTAATAAGGACGTATGTACAGAAAATGCCACTTTCCACCGACATTTGGTGGCGGATAGATTTTTCTTTTTATTTGAGTTTATTATTGTTCATTTATTATTATAGTGTTTTATATACCTATTCCGGTTATTTTTTTATTGAATAATATAATCATCATCATCATCGGCACTACAACCGGGATCCGGACTTGGCCTTATTTAGCAAGACTTGTTAAATTTTCCATAATGATTTTTTTTTTCTGGGCAAGGTCATTAGTCTTGCACCAGAGGCTCCCCGACGGGGAATCGAACCCCAGTCTCCCGGGTGACAGGCGGGTATACTAACCACTATACTATCGAGGAGCCTAACCCCACGGTACACTTACCTAAAAACCCCCATAACCTCATCCCAAGCCGCATAAGTTTTGCTAATGCAATCGCATTAAGCACCTGAAAATGCTGAATGAAATGAAATGAAATGAATAATGTAATGCATTTACTTAAAAGACAGACAATGTTTTTCATTTTTAGAGTAGATAGTAAAGTTATTTTAACAGTAAAACTTCTTTTATTTAATTCACTGGCTTTTCATGAGCATTTTATTCAACATTGTTTTTTTATATGCTTCAATGACGTTTTCTTAACAATAACCACATATACTGTATATTACAGACAGAAACAGATTGACAAAGATAAGGGTTTATAACATGTTAAAAATAAAAACTTGTTCCAATAAAGATGGTTTTTTGATATATATATATATATATATATATATATATATATATATATATATATATATATATATATATATAATCAATTTAAATAAAGTCCAATAATTCCTAAAAGTAATCTACAATCGAATTAATTTCATTGTCTGGATGATAATTTTTGGGATTACGAATCGAGGTAATCATTTCCAATTAAACAGATTTTCAAAGCTATTGTTCCTGGCGTCATTCCCCCGGCCCACTAACAAAATACCTTTGTTAGTGGACAATAGTAGTACGCAATTTAAATATATATATATATATATATTGTAGCGAGCTTAGGGTTCGCTGGATTAATTATTTAAAATAAATAAGAGCCGTTAAATCGATTTTGAATTAATATAACACTTTATTAGTCCGTTAATAATAACCGTTACTTATACCGTACACTTAACGATTTCTTTACTTATCGCTTCCGTACTTATCGCGTCTTTTACTTCTTCACTGCTTACTTCTCACTCGAGACTTATCGCTTGCTTCACTTTCTTCCTATTACTTGTCTCCATGATCTGTGTGCGACGTATATATACCGTTTCTTCATTCTGATTTGGCGTTTCGTTTCCGTCCGTTCCATAGTCTCGACTTTTCTATTCCAATTTTCCAGTACTTTCTAAAATAATCTAGTACTTTGTTTCGGACTTTCTCGAAGATTCCAGTACTGATTGTCATATGCGTCATTATATATATATATATATATATATATATATTATACTTAGCGACAGTAATGACAGCTCGATACTCAATTTTGTCCAATTTCACAAAAACACGCACATCGACTCACTCAAACGACTGTCAAATAAAAACTACCCGCCCACAATGGCTGAAATTTTGGTGACTAACTGTCAAAAGATGCACAACTAGCTTTTATTGACGAGTGCCGCTTTCTTCACGTTGAGAAAACTTTTCAAACCACCCTCATATATATATATATATATATATATATGTTATATAGGGAGATGTTGTATATGTGGAACCAAACTAATTCACAGCTGAAGTTCCTTAAATTCTATTGTAATGAACGTGCACATGTCGGATGGGGTTCGGAATCCACTGATAAAAATGGCACTTCAAATCTTCGACGATCGTGCGAATGTATAAATCAGTAAATCCGTCAACTCCATCTAAAAGCGATGGCGAACATCAATGTGTTTGGTTCTGGAGTGAAAAACTGCATTATCTGCTAGTCTATAGGTCCCGTTGTCCTCGTTGAAGATTTTTAACTTTGTTGGTAGATCGAATCCCATGTCGCTGATCAGTCTTTGATGACTTTTATCGTGTCCAATATGGCCATATACTCGGTCTCTGTTAAAGAGCGGTTGATGGTCCTATGCTTGTGGGATTACCAAGATACGGAGACGCCATTTAAAAGGAATGTATATCCGGTGTACGATTGTTATACTATCTATTTGCACACAATTAACTAATATGAACCTAAGGGTGTACTCACGTGTAGTTGGTATTTTGTTTCGATGATCCTGTGTCCGGTTCTTCTGGATGCGTCAATCGGCGGAGGTGATGGTACGAAAAACAATATAACTAATAGTCTTTTGTTCTTTCCGTTTGTTGAAATTCTATGTATATATTTCGTCTTTAATTCATTTATATTTTACACATTAAATATTGAATCTTAGGTTTATGTATTTATTTTATTCCTATTCACTCACAAACTTTATGTTCTACCCTCTTTTTCTTTTCGTTTAACTTGTTCCTATTCACTCACGGACTTTCTCTTCTTTCTTTTTGTATTTTTCCTTAGTTTAACTTTTGTGTATATATTTCGTCTTTAATTCATTTATATTTTACACACTAAATATTGAATACTTTAAGTTTATGTATTTACTTATTCCTATTTGTCGCAGCATGTTTTAGTGTAACAGCATCATCATCATCATCATCATCGGCACTACAACCGGGAACCGGTCTTGGCCTTATTTAGCAAGTCCTGAGGCTTGTTAAATTTTCCATAATGATTTATTTTGTCTGGGCAAGGTCATTAGTCTTGCGCCAGGGGCTCCCCGACGGGGAATCGAACCCCGGTCTCCCGGGTGACAGGCGGGTGTACTAACCACTATACTATCGAGGAGCCCGTGTAACAGCATGCTTAGGTTTAAAAAAAAAATAGTTTTCATTGAAGAATACACATTTAAGGATTTCTTTTATTGTTTCCATGTTTTAAATGTTGTAAATTGTATCCCGTGTATTTCTTCTAGTACTTTCGTCAATCTTGCATTTATTAAATCTATTAACATCCTGTAAGGTGTTTCGCTGCCATTGCGTTCCACCTCCATTTTGTTTTCAATACGTAAACGCTATAAAAGCGATTGTGTTCTATTTTTCTCTCTCTTATATTTTCGTTCGTAATTGCTATCGTTTCGGTCGCTTATTGTATCGTGTCGTGCGACTTCCTCATATGTGTAATTGAATATTGTCGTTTCAATTACCACATAGATAATAAAGAGCATTTTTTTTGTGATGAATTTTATGTGTTGTTTTAATTTAAATCGTAGTTCGTTTCGTTAAACATTTCAAATTGCACGGTAAACGCACCGTGCTGTTATACACTATTCATTTATTAACTTTCTGTTCTTTCCTTTTTTTTCGTTTAAAAATTTACACACAAGACGAGACGTCACAGCACTATTTGAATAACACCAGTCGAACAACCGGTTCTTTGGCCATTCGCACCCTTTCAGACCGATCGCGCATAACCGATCGCACACTTATCTTCAATTTCTACCATATTCCTTAACCGTTTGGGAAAGGAGATCTTGTGCGGCTTCACAACGGCTTAAGTTAATTTGAATGTACTTAAACCTGTCCATTTTTATTCAGGAGATTGGACATGGCGTTTTTAAATACTCAGCATTTGTAACTTCCTGTTGCGTAGTGGTTACCGCCTTCACATCCTGATTGGCAGAACATATATTTGGGTTGTACTTTCCAGCCCATTGCTTTGTCGCCTTTTTCGCCGCATTTCAAACAGTTTTCCGATTGATCTCCTTCGGATTTGCAGGATTTCGCTACATGACCGTATTGCCAACATCTGAAACATCGCGTGGGTGCGCTGAAAAGACCTTGACAATCAGATTGAATTAAACATTAAACTTCAAGATTGTGAAGAAATGCAACAACAAGTACAACAATTTATCGAAACACTACAAAGCGCAGTCGCAGCGGCAACTCCGGTGCCAAGTGATAAACAAGAACCAGCAACCACATACCCTATTGAGATTAGAGATCTATTCAAAGACAGGTGCAAAGTATGACGAACCTGGCACAGATCCAGACACCCTAACAATAAAAAAATATTTAACAAGGTGAGCAATCTAGTTAACAAATTAATTAAAGAACATAAACACAGTCTTATAGATGAGTATCTAAGTAGACTAAGTCCGTCAGCGAATACGGATTACTCTCTCTGGAAGGCAACACGTACATTTAAACGTCCCCCTATTCAAGTGCCGCTTATAAAGGATGCCCAGGGACAGTGGGCACGCAGGACTGACGTTAAAGTTGAAATATTTGCACAACACTTGGCTTCAGTGTTCGAACCACACAACATCCACAGTAGTATTGATCCTCCACCCAGGTATCAAACTGAGCAAACAATCAAACCAGTGACCCCAACGCAGATTGCCCAAGAAATCGAAAAAAGCTCGAACCACAAAAAGCACCAGGCATCGATGAAATATTACCTGGTGTGTAAAAGGAATTACCTCGAAAAGCTTCATTATGCTAACATATTTGTTTAATGCTGCTTTCGACTAAGATGGATTCCGAATTCATTCAAAACAGCGCAGATAATAATGCTCAAGAAACCAAATAAACCAGCGGAAGACGTAACGTCTTATGGACCGGTATCGCTATTTCCATCCATTTCAAAACTGTTTGAGAAAATACTCCGCAAGCGATTCAAGGCTCTCATCAATATTCCAGACTTTAAATTCGGCTTTAGGAATAAACACTCAACTATTGAACAGGTTCACCGTGTGACCACAGTAATAGAAAAGCCTTTCGAAGAAGAGAAGTACTGCCCAGCTGTCTTTCTTGACGTCTCCCAAGCATTCAACAGAGTATGGCACGAAGGTCTTATATATAAAATGAGTAAACTTTTTCCAACAAACTATTGCCAACTACTCGAATCAGACTTGTCTGATAGAATATTCAAAGTAACACACGAAGGACCACACTCTAGCTTCTATCCAATAGAAGCAGGTGTACCTCAAGGAAGTGTCCTGGGTCCTTTCCTATACTTACTATACACTGCAGACATCCCAACAACCAAGAACACCTTCATAGGCACCCTTGCAGATGATACAGTTATAATATCAGCTGACGATAATCAAAAAAAAAAAAAAAACCAAAGGACAATTGCAACAGGCACTCAACGAAATTAGCCAATGGACCACTGATTGGAAAATTAAACTCAACGAGATGAAATCTATTCACGTAACATTTACATTGCGACGATCTGATAGCAATATTTCTACATATGTCAACGGAATTCCAGTTCCCAAAGCAGATTCAGCGAAATGTCTCGGTATACATTTGGATAGCAGATTAAACTGGAGACATCATGTGAAACAAAAACTGAACAAATAAAGCTGAAACGTAGACAGATGTATTGGTTAATCGGGAATCACACTCAACTTAATTTCCATTGTAAAAGATTGATCTATCAATCTATCATCAAGCCGATCTGGATATATGGAATCCAATTATGGGGATGTACAAAGCAATCCGATAGAGATATAATTCAACGAAGCCAGAATAAATTCCTTCACATTATCACCAATGCGTAGCGTTGAAATGATTAACACAGTTTGAATGTTGTTTTGAGATTAATCCGTTTTTTTATTTTACTTATTAATATAATCCTATTAAATAGTTTATATATATATATATAATCCAAGTTGAAACACTTCTTTCTCGACACTGCGACCGCGGTAATTTAAAACTGGCGTTGAATTTTGTCTCGCGCAATAACAATATTCGACTCCATTAAACAGACACGAAATTAAATTGTTTCCCCGAGCGGCGTGCCCTAGCACGATGGTGGTTGAGATGTGACTTTGGTGCAGCGTAGCGTGTGTACGCTGCTGTGGTTGGGTAATGACTGGTGAATTAGGGATGAAAAATCTGGATTCTACTTTTGCACAGCTATTAGCCAATCCTCATTGCGCTCTTTTCATGAATCTTCTCATTTGCATGGCTCAGTGAGGTGAATAATACTCGTGCATCATTCGACAGTCGCTGGACATGCGAAGGGTGAAAAGAACAAAAGAAAGAGCACAATAACTTCGGGGTTGGCTTAGGTTGTGCGCTTGTATCAAATGCAGTCGCTGAGAATGACTTACTGCCCAAGTGTTATGGCTGTGGTGATCTCAGAGTGGATTGAACTGAAGGGAGACAGAATTATGGAGGAGAGGAAATGTGGCCGGTGCTATTTACCTGTGAAAAGAAATCATTGATCCCAAGCGAATGGATGATCTACAGAAAAGCCAAAGTGGTGCCAAAATGGCTAGGGTAATTTATCGTGAGAACTAATTAGATATTTCGATAAATTCCCCAGCGGTTGGATGATCATGCAACAGTGTCGTCCAATTCGACTTGTTGTTGCTAACCGACATGATGTGATTTCCGGTGGAAATCTCATGGGCTAGCAAAATGGAGTTGCCGTATGGCAAAAAGGTAGCTGAATTCAATTATGCATTATGCGCATAGAAGAATGAATTCGGTTATGCGTCCATTTGAGAAATATGATATTTCAGTTGAATAGCATGAACGGTGGGATAGGGGTTGATGTGACGCGCTGTTAGCGGTCGAAATTAGGTTAGGATTGTGGGCTGGTTCTCCATGTGATATAGAGAACCCCCACACAGCTCTAGGATATTACCCACGAATCGAAATGTCAAAAACGGACGAAACCTCATGAATTAGCATGTGAAAATTGAACATACTAAAATCGACTTGGGAGCTGAACACTGGCCCATTAAACCCTTACACGTTTTACTTAATTAAACTAAATTATGTACAATTTAAACATAGTATTCAATTAAATTATTAAGACACAACTATTCATATCCAATGAAGGATGTTGTTAAAAAAAATATTGTACACAAATGTACAATTTTGCACCAAGTACTTGCTTGTTTTCTACGCTACGTTCGTGTCAGATATCGCTGAAGTAGTCTAACACCACTAGAGATGCAGGTAATTCTAATGGTCCCAAAATTATTACACATTACAGAGAGGACTATTAGAGGCAGTTTGATTTTTCAACGAACAATTTGTTTGTTTTTTCTTTATCTTAGTAGCAACATTGAATATTCTTTATATAATTATTTATCTGCACTTCATGTGACCACAATAGTGTCATACGATGTTTGGCCGAAAAGTATTACATATGTGAATTGCTTAAAACATTGTTATATAAATTACCAATTTTCTCCTTGAACGCATTAAGGCACCTGCCTTCGGGTATTTGTGTCAACCATTTTTTCAATCTTCGAGGCAAAATATGCTCGAAGGTGTTCTTTTTGCTTGACAAAAATGGGCGATCAGTATAAAAGGGTGCGAATGGGCAGAGAACCTGTTGTAGTCTGGTAAAAACAATACAATGTGGGTAGCCGTTTTAAAAATGAGTCGATCAAAACCGGCGACCCAAGTGAGACGATGTTGTAAAAACTATATTGAATGTAAAATAAATTAAATGAAGTAAAACCAGAAGTGAATGTAAAACAAATTAAATGACATTAGAGCAAAATTGAATGGAAAATAAAATAAATGAAGTAAAAGCAAAAGTGAATGTAAAAAAAGTTAAATGATATAAAACGAAAATTGAATGTAATTTATTTTACATTCAATTTTCGTTTTTATAAAATAAAAACAAAAGTGAACTTGTACTTTAGGGAAGTTCCCACAATTTGTGAAATTGACTATTCGTTACATTGTTTTATTTTCTATTAGATTATTGATTTGCTAAGGAAACGATAGTAGCACAGTATATCGATCCCAAACCGAATGTCGCGAATCCACTCCACATAGAAACGTAAATCAATTTCATAACCCATAAAAAAATGTCAGAAACAGAGAACCACCAATAAATTCAAGAATAATCACCCGTGACCACCGACGCAACCGCCCATCTTCATCAACGAAACTGTGGGTACCCACGCCATACCATAATACAAATTAATTAATTTATATTCTGTTGGCAAAAATGTTCTGTATAACTAAAGTAGCTCACATGGAGGGTCACGCAACTCGATACAGAAACATAACTATTGGCGCTCTGTATAGGTAAAAGAGCATTTTGCTCTCCAAGCTAAAACTGCTTTACAGAAGTTCAGCGACCCAAATAACCAGAAAATAAAAACGATTAAGTCAATAATCAAAAACCATCAAAAACTGATCAGTGACAATGACAGGTGAGTAATCAATGAAAGACTGGAACGATAAAATTCAAGCCATTAAAGTTAGTGGACCAAATATGTTCCTACAAATAAATAAAATCTTTAGAAGGAATGCTTGTAATGACATTCCATGTCTGTGAGTTTCTCGAACTCCCGAGAAATGTCAAACACTGCTGAACACAGGACTTACCCTCGAACATCGGGGTATACAAAACGGAATTAGAGAAAATGGTCTGTGCTAGCAAGTGATCATCTTCCCCTACAAGTAAAAGTGTAGTTAGATACCTTGGTATCTGGCTTGATCAATTTCTTTACTTTGATAAAAGCGCATATGCTATGTGTGAAGTGTGGCGCTGTCATGAAGAAATTAGACATCTCGAATGGGCATACCTCGTCTTTTGTTTCGATATGCGGCTTTTGCCGACTGTAACAACTGACAGTAGTATGCTGTATTCACTGTTCGTCGTTCGTGAAGAAAATCAATCATTAAAAACCTCTCGAACGGCATGGATGTTGTTACCTCTGCGCCTTGTCCTTGGATGTCGATCATGACTTTCGTTTTCGATACGTTCTCGCCCACTTTTAAATTATCTGGCCCATTATATGCACGATTCTAAAGCAGTGTATCAACACCAAACTGTGCCTTCAATCGAGAAAAAATTACCTAGGGTTTAACGCCTTCATATGTTAAAAATTGTATAATAATCCATTGCCCAACAGACGTACATACCTCTTGCTCGCTCATGGGTGTGCTGACTACAAAATCGAGCGCGACCGCTAGCCAACTCGGTTATCCTACTTTTCATAAACCAAACAACAGCCACGCACAATATTGTCTAGCTCGCAACTTGTTGCTAGGCAAAAAAGTTTATTTTTGATTCACACTCGTACATAGAGAAGTTTCGGGCGTTCGACATGCAATGTTTGTGTTCTTACGTAGGAATGTACATAACCCTAGATTTGATAAATTATACTCCAACAAAACAGTATAAAAAACGTAATTAATAAAAGTATTTGTGGTCATACTGAAAGGGGAATGTGCAGTGATTATAATCTCATCTCGCGAGCCTTCTATCCCAATGTGATATGTATTTGGAGAGTACTTTCCAGAATGGGTTTATTTCCTCGGAAACGTTCCTCTTGTTGGGTAGATTAATTTTTTTACTACTAATTACAACAATTTAGAATTAACATATAAATTAAATTATTTAAGAAAATGAAAATAAATAATTTAAGCATGCTGCGACATGCCGCCCCCCTTGAAGCGTCAGGGTCAACTTGTTGTGGAACTTCCGTCTTTGCCAGGATTTTCGATGGGAAGAGGCCATAGCTTCTGGCGCATCGATTATAACAACCACGTTTTGTACGGAGGGTGAGTACTCGTACAATTCCATCCTTGCCAGGGCGGATAGTCATGACTCGACCAAGGGCCCATCTCAAGGGCGGTAACTTTTCATCAAGCACGAGTACTAATGCCCCTTCCTTCAGTTGAACCTCTGGGCGTCTTGATCGAGCGAACTGAATTAGTTGCTGTAAATACTCCTTGTGCCAACGCTTCCACAAATGTTGCTTCAGTTGCTGAGCGTGCTGCCAGGCGGCTAGGCGCTTAACGGGCGTATCCGTGAAGTCGACCTGTGGGAAATAAGTTAAAGGGCTACCCACTACGAAATGGGCAGGAGTCAAAGGTTCAAGATCATTGGGATCAGAGAATATGGGTGATATGGGACGGGAATTCAATATGGCTTCCACTTCGACAACATACGTCTCTAATTGCTCGTAAGTAAGCAATGCATCACTTACTGTCCGAGTTAGATGAGGCTTAAATGATTTAACGGCAGCATCCCAGATTCCTCCAAAGTGAGGAGCTCTTGGCGGTATGAAGTGCCAATCAATTCTCTGACCACTACAAAAGCGGAAAGGTATTTTGATGCTCTTTGGAATTGAGCAGATTATAGAGCTGATCGAGCTCGTTTTTAGCCCCGACGAAATTTGTTCCATTATCAGAATGGATTTCGACTAATTTTCCCCGTCTCGAAAAGAAGCGTTTTAGGCTCGCGTTAAAATCCTCCGTGGATAATCCACCAATTAGTTCTAAATGAACCCCCTTTGTACACAGGCAAACGTACACAGCAACATAAACCTTCAAACGACCCTTATTGCGTTGTCGCCTTTCTTTAACATAGAATGGTCCACAATAATCAACTCCGACACGTAGAAAGGGGTGATTAGAGGTTACTCATTGTTTGGGGAAAACACCCATTGGATAGTCGGCCAGGAGCGATTTTGCTCTAAAACAGGGCATGCACTTGTGAAGTTTACGTCGAGTTATACTGCGGCCATTTATCGGCCAATAATGTTGGCGCACCGAATACAAGGTGGTTTGGATACCAGCATGTTTTAGTCTAATATGCTCAGCCTGTATGATTACCTTCGTTATGTGATGCCGAGCTGGCAACAGGATGGGATGACGTTGCTCTTCGGATATGGAGGAATGAGCAAGCCTGCCTTCGACACGTAATATGCCAGCAGAATCCAGTACTAGATTCAATGGTTGCAATTTGCTCGATGTTGAAGAAAGGGGGTGGCCAGCTGCGAGCCCCTCAATCTCGCTCGTAAAGGAATGCATTTGAACAAGTCGAATGATGGTATCATGTAATCGCGAAAACTCATCAACGCGCAATGGACCGTCATTTCGAGGCATCCTGTATTTAGTATTATATACGAATCTGATTACATATCCAACCAAGCGTTGTAGTTTGTCGAACGAGCTGTATCGTTCAAGTATGTTCCAATTGTGAATTTTGAGAGACAGGAACCCAAAGGTATTGTGGGCTTAAGCTCAGGAACGTCTATCTTGGCGAGAGTTAAGCTTGGCCAGGCCGAATTTTCCACAAAGTCAGAAGGAAGCTGCCCACGAGAAATGAGATCTGCGGGATCATCTTGCGATGGAATGTGATTTCAATAGCACTCGGATGCATTTGTTTGTATCTCGGATACACGTTTTGCTACGAGCGTTTTTAGATTGTATGCCTGGGTGCTTATCCAGTGTAATGCAATAGTGGAATCAGACCAAAGGACAACTTTATTAACTTTAGTTGAGATGCCTGCTATTACGAAGTTGTATAGACGTGTGGGGAGGGAGTATTGTGCCAAACACGGACACACGGTTCACTCCTATCCTCATCTGACTGTCCGTAATTGTTCCGACACGTATCAAAGGAAACACCAACACAGGACAAGTAAAAATAGAAAATACACCATTTCCCTGTTTAGTTGTATTATTATTTTAAAGAAAAACACTATTATTGGAATAACTAGTTTGAATCCATGGAGTATTGTTCCGTTTCATTTTCTTATTGGACACTAACATTTTACGGTAGCATTGCGTGAAAGTTACAATGCGAAGTCAATAAAAACACAATCTAATATTCGACGTGGCAGTTGCAAACACCGCACTGGAGATAACCGACTTTTTACTTTTTTTAGTGCGCTTACTCGACTCGCGGTGTATTCGCGACTCCGTGTGCACCGGCGGAGAGCGAGAGCGACCACGACTACGGCGGCCGGCGGATGGAAATGGACTCACCGAGGATAGAACTCTGATATGAATTCCATCCTAGGTTAGGGTTAAGAAGAAAAGAAGAGAGAGAAAAACTTTTCCCTTAACAGTGCGGCCGCCAAGGAAATGCACTCTTTCAGTGCAATGATATGCGTGTGTGACCGTACAGATCGATGTTATTTACACGTCCTCGAAAGCAGTGGAACAACGAAACAGGCAAGCGGCAAAGACAAAGGAGATTTTTGATCCGTGTCTATGCTGTGCATTGCAGCTATCATAGACGGCAGTTCATCGGAGAAATGTGGTAAAAGCAAATAAGGGCATCAGACAGACATGGATGAGTGGTGCGGATGCGTAAGTAAATGTATCGCCATTAGGAAGAAGTGCTAATGGATTTTCTATTTATACAATGGGAAATGTGTATCGCTGGTGATGCTAAAGGGATCGAATTGTATACATGATTACATGCGAAGGAATTCGTTTTATGACTCTAGGGAGAGCATTTGCTTTGTCCGATGGTCAATGAGCTGCAGCGGCCGTGGTAATGTCAGGGACATGTGGTATGCATATGTTCGGCGGAATTGCGTTGGTGGAACAAGGGTGCCTGATGGTCGGGAATCTATGGTGCATATGCACGTTAAAGAATTGCTTTCAGGAATTTCAGATAATGCGTTGTATGCATCAAATGTCCTTGGAGGAGGAAATTTTTTCAGCAAATGCAAATGGCGGGAAACAATGGTAGTTGTGGAATTCCTAAAAAGGTAATGAAGAATTTTTTTTTATTAGGTTGATAATATGGTACATTTATATTTTACAACTAGTATTTAAGAGATTTAGGAAAGCAATTCCTTTACAACTATAATCTTAAATCTATATAATGACAATAGCACAGTTTTAATGAATAATGAATAATAAATTAAGGGAAAACTACAAGAAAAAACCCTTATTTGAATCCTAATAATATTGCACAGGTTTCCGGTTATTTTATATAATAATGACCTCGATGGGGTTTTCATTGACAGAGTACATAAGTGGTGATTCTTACAGAGAATTTTATGCGAAGAGATGCATGATGGTAAGTTTTCTTTTACAGAAGCTTTGAAATAAATAAATTCGGTAAGCTTGATGCGTGCAGTATTTACAGGTGCTAATGCAATTGCATTAGCGAAGTTAAAAGATTGAATGGGAGTTATGGGGCGTTTTTTAGGTAAGTGTACCGGGGGGTTGGCGGAACCGGCACAGACGTGACGGCAATACCGCGGACCACAGTTTTATCCTGGGCATTTTTAACGACTTTAGAGGAGCAACTCGAGATTTGGATGTAACTAAACGAATGTGCGCTTGGCCTTGCGGATCAATGGAACGCAAATATAAACAAGCCTCGTAAGCCTTCTCGCTAGCAAACCATGCAATTGCACATTGACTGCATTTGGTATAGCCACTCCGCGAGAAAATTGGACAACCTCTATTAAGCGCAGACCATGTTTACGCCCGGTGCATTTACCGGGTACGAGCGACGACGAATAAATGTTGAGCGAACGACCGACGACAATTAACTATAATGCAAAATGCACGAAATCGACAAACTCGACCTTATTTTCAATTGATATAATATAATTGACAACGAAAAACAATCGAACGACAACGCAAATTCACTAATTTGCATATTTACATTTTACAACGACAGAGAAAACAAAACAATGCCGGCAGTAACGAAAACAAAAAAGTGCTGCCAAGCATGCAGGTAATATTACACAAGCTATAAGGAATTATTAGCTAACAATTATAACAATTAAGGAAATTTATAACACAACAAATTATAATGAATTTACTACTAATTCCAACAATTAAGAATTAACATATAAATTAAATTATTTAAGAAAATGAAAATAACTAATTTAACCCTTATGTCAATGACCGGGTACACGGGTACCCATTTCGATTTTTTAAAATGTCAATTTGAAAGTAAAAAAAAAATGTTTTTTCATTGAAATTTCGTAATTATCATTCAGAAACGTTTGAATGGAGATGATCCAAGACATGGGACCGAAATTCGTCTACTAGGCCGAGCAATCGTGAAATTACGACGGTAAAGTTGGTCATTGACATAAGGGTTAAGCATGGTGCGACACGTAGAATAAAATACAAAACCATGTTAACTTATTTAGCGGATTCATCAACAAAAACACTTGCACATAAATGTATCTTCAAAATTTAGACGTTGGCTATCCAATACATAAGTATAACATATATACATTCATCATCATCGTCGGCACTACAACCGGGAACCGGTCTCGGCCTTATTTAGCAAGTCTCTCCATCGGTATCCGGTCCTTATCCGAGACTTGTTAAATTGTCCATAATAATTTGTTTTTCCGGGCAAGGTTTTTAGCCTTGCGCCGAACTTTGTCGCTGCATGCATTTGTTCACTACTTAGCGGGTGCCAAAGTAAAATATGCAGGGGTTTCACGTGGAGACGGCATGTCAACTTGGATTGAATAGGGACAAGGATCGTCCTGGCCTTCGCCGTGTCAAAAGGAGAGGCTATGCCCTGTATGTTCGCTCACCCCCCCCCCCCCCCCCCCCCCCCCCCCTCGCCAAACATATATACATTACCGTCTATATAAATATCGAAAATAATCAATGAGGCAGAGGTAAATCTCATAACAACTTATTGCAGCTTGAGTTGGTGAGTAGTTTTCCACTAAACTGCACAAAAAAGGATTTCCCTCGTCGCGAATTCCCTTCAAAATGATTATCGTGGCCCTATTGGAAAGTTATGACACAAATTTCCAATTCGCTGAGAGTAAATGCAACGATGCAAAGATAATCCCTTCACTATTACAGAACAAGTGGTATTGCCTTATGCAATCACAAGGACTATGCTCTGGTTTCCAGGACGAAGCAAAAGTTCAGCGAAAGTGGAAAAGTTTTCTTTTGTTTGATACTTGATCTCCGGATTTGATCGACTATTTGAGATTTTTCATTGGTTGTGTTCTTTCTCCGCACGTCAGTTCACGAGATCCGGTTATTGGATTGGTAGCTAATTGATTGGCGAAGTACTCAACAATAAATAAACACCAGTGAAGATGAACATGTGGAAACGAATGCGAGCATCGAGGTAGTGTCGTCTCACTGCATCACAATTAATCCTTTTAAAAGGGGGGATATTTTTCTCATTCAGGCAGTTCAAATGTGTCATCTATTTGTTATGCGCTTGTTACTGGATCGAGATACTTATTTGGTGTCTCGGTGGTGTTGTCGCATCCCACTTCTTTGGTGTTTCGGATGAATACCAAAATCCCATAACGAATGTAATGCCTTTGTATAGCAAATTACAAGGAACTAGGACGAGACGACTTGCCGGTAGCTTGTAGTTCGTCGGCTGTTGAATAATGTTCTGAGTAAAGGACCTAGTGGTGCGCCTAGCGTTGGTAAGGATTATTGAAGCTGCCTGAATGGCACTCAAAATATTCTCTTTTATATTATGTCCTATGGTGATTCGTAAAGTAGAGTTCTCTAAGGAGGTTTGCTGAGCCAGTATGCTTCAGGTTAATGGCTTAAATGTGCCCATGAGCGTAATGATAGGAAGCTGTGTAACTTTATAAAGAGTGTGCTTGCTTCGTTTAAGGTTCCTTGAAATTGTGAAATTCGAATAATAAAGAAAGTCTGTGGAGTATAATATAGTGGGTGCTGGTAACAAAAGGATCAAAAGAGCAATGGAAACTGCTAATAATTTATAGGGAGTTGTCTTGAATTTTAATTCTGGGAATACAATTTGACTAGAAGGCGTGTATGGAGAGGTATAAAATTGGTACCTTACTAACTAGTCAGAGATTGCCTTTTAGAATTTTTTCACGCTTCTAAAGTCCAGGAGCAACACGTGTCATATGTGTGTCTTTTCAAAATCAAAGGTTTCGGGATCATCATCTAAGGAATGTCACGACAATAACTAGAAGCCATGTAAGGAGTAAAAACAAAGAACAAATTGTATATCTTCTCAAAGTATAATATATTTTACACAAGTAATATAACACACATTTATATTACATTATGTAACATTAGTTTCATTTATACTAAATAACTTTTCACCTATAGTCGAGTTTTAATACATGGTGCGTCACGGGAACTTCCTTATGATAAAAAATCACAAACCAAAATGTATTGTTGACGATTCTACGAATTTCATAAAATTACCTGTAAAGCGGAATACCTTTTCGCTCAGCTTAAATGGGCCAGTATATTTTTGAAAATTCGTAAGACACTTTTACTACTGTTAAAAAATATCCCGCTTACCTGGAATGTAGAACTCAGATGAGTCCAGTGCAGAGAAGATAATTCGGGCGTCGCCGTGGAACCATCCATTCGATTTTCAAAGTCCTTGTGCAAATCTGATACGAACAAAGTTCGCTTTTGGCTTAACACTCACCAGAGCGATTTATCTTGGTTGGAGGAAATATGACAGCAGAATAAAGCCGGTTATCACAGAGAAAGTCAGGTACTTTGCACTTGATGTACAGGCGCTTCAGTGAGCACAAAGTAAACTTATTAAAAAACACACGTTGCAATGGGACTCTTAACACGGAATCTGGAGCACAAAACGCTGCGAATTTACTAGAACACTGAATTTACTTCAGCAAGTAAGTTAAATCGGAAAAGTTCGTTAATTCACAGGGAATACGAATCTTCTTATAGAACTTCGGTAGCAAACGCCATACTTCACTACATGTTCAACGTACTCTATTTGATTTCTCAATCGATTATTTCAACGTAATTATGGTTTAAAACCAACGAACCTATATATGCGCCACTGTGAATGATGTAGATTGCTCATTTGAACTATCCACACTCATCTCATCCAAAAGTACACATCACAACCACGAGGCAAATTGAAAGACACATGTATGATAAAATCACGACACCAAACAGCTATATCGAGGGGGAAGTATCGGGTTTTCCAATAGGGACTTGAGAACTTTGAATTTAATTTGTGAACGCACCCTTTCATTAATCATCGAACTGTCACTGTCAATTTATCCAGTGAACTCAACATTTTCACCATAGTTAAGTACACGAACGAACAACGTCTGCAAATTATAAAAATTTACTACCGAAAAAAGTTGTCAAGTCCCTATTGGAAAACCCAATATTATATATACGACCCAAACCCCTCAGATTTAATACAAACACTCGATTGCGGAGATCCGAAAGTCTAAATGTAAATAAAACCATACGTTGAATTACGCGGATGATGCGTGGATTCTGTGTGCATGATCACATGTGGTTCTGGGTTGCACGGCTATATGTGAACTGAGGACATGCGGCGGCAAATTTGTGTAATGAAGCACCCGTTACGGCGGACGAGGGGACAATGGCCCAGTGGACAACTGCTATGTTGTTTGATGGATTTTTATCCACCGGAGGATAGGTAGTTCTGCAAGCGAACCAACCCCAACTGCACTAATCGACAAAATATAAAGTTCATTTTTCTTATAGCTGTGTCAATATTTAGCCTTTACAATGCACATGTATCGAGGAATTTCTACAGAGATCATATAAAGAAGATCATCATAACCAATGCTTTATGTGATCAATCTGTAACGTTGCGCGATGGTAGTGAACAATTCTATCCGAACCCTGACTACAAAAGTTAAAACAAATGCACCGATGTATCAGACCACGACAGGGTGTTGTTTGAGTATGTCTTTACTTACTGCATATGATGCGATTTCTTTGTTAATGCTCTGGTATATCGCGCTGATACTTTTTTTGATTGTCTTTTCGTCTTGCGTTCTTCATTATGGTCGCCACAAACCTGTTAATGTTATAGGAAATACTACAAATGAAACAAAGATTTTCCCCGTTAACAATTTTATACATTTGAATGTCTTTTTTTTTACACTAACGCGCGTACAAAAGGGAATTTTGAAGTATTCTTAAATGTCAGAGCACAGTGTGAGCGGATGGAGAGGAAGTGGATAAGGAAAGGAGGTATCGATATATATTGGTCTTGAATGCCTGAATGCCCGAATGCCTGGACATTTATATTAAACTCTCAACTCATACAGATCTTATTTAGAACCTCATGTCTCATTTGCAACAATTTGCCTAATAGTAGTAGAAAAGAAGTGAACATACGGTATGGGAGCGTGGTTTATAATGTAGTAAGAGCACTAATGGAGTTATCAAGGTACACAAAAAGAAACGAGAGAAAACGGCCGAAAAGGTAAGAAGAAAAAAAGGATGCCAACACCATTTGAAATTGTATGCTTACAAGCCAATGCATCAAGAAATTTGAGACGGTATGCATTTCGGGGTGGAAGTTTTGGATGTCTTACGCTACATTCCACATTGTGTCAAATGATGTTCATCTGACAAACCTATACGTATAATAATATACGTAAACACACCACTGCCGAGAAAAACAACACTTTTAATTTATGGTGTACTACTCTAACTCGGGCCAACAAAACGAATTTTTGTACAGTCCGAAACGCTTGAAACAACATGATTGAGACTGCGAAAAGTACACAAAGTAATTCAACGGAACGGCCTTAAAAGTGAAGTGTATGTAAATTATTATTGTTATATAATTATTATTAAATTAAGCTCTTTTGTCCATCTTAAATGAGTACGGGTTCGCCTGGGACATCTCTGCACCCAAAATAATTTGAAAAGAATTATTGCCGATACGCGACATACGAAGTGTTCCTGTTTGTGTATGTGCACAATATAATAAACAAACTCCTGAACGTGATTTTCTATCTGTAAGTCGCGCAATAAAAAAAAAAAACAATAAAAAAAGTGAGAACGTCCATAATATGGACGTAAATCAAATGGATAGCAAAATCGTGCTTCGGGAAAGGCAAAATACAGACATAAATCTAAAGGCTAAACGCCTTAGAACAAATGAAAACAAGGATACAGACACGTTGAGTGACAACAGCGACGACGAAGACAACGCCCATGGTGCCATGGTTCTCAGAACCAGCTGCCAACGAAACAAATCCAGACGGCAGCAATCAGGTCGAGGTCCTCAACAGATTCATCCTTGAGTTTAGTCTTAAAAAACAACAACTGGATCAACAAATTGAGGAAGTTCTTTAACTAAAAAACAATCTGTTTAGTCTGTGAAGTTCTTTAACTAAAAAACAATGAGCGGAAAACGAAAATGGTATAACAACAACAGCAAGAACAAAGACAACAGCAACCCAAGAAGATCAAGAAAACACGACAAGATAAAGAACCTCAACAGCAGGAATCACATCAACAACAACAGCAGGAACCAAATCAGAGGCAGGAACCATCTCAGCAGGTGCCAGTCAAAAAAAAGAAGGAGAAAGTACCTCTTACCTACATTGGTTATATGGAGACAAAGGAACTCATCAAATTGGTTGAGGTGGCCTGCAAAACTTTTAAAACGAAACGTATAAATAATGTTGAGATAAGTTACATGCATGATATAGAACAAATAGAACAACTTTTGAAAAGAAAACATATCAATTATTGTGACATGTTATAAAAACACCAGTTATCGTACGCCGAAAGGCATAAGAAAAGTGATAATGTATAATTTAGAGTGCTCGCGAAGAGCCAGTAAGTTAATGTAAAAATCATATTTGTAAAATGAAAGTTAACATTAGTCTTAAGGGGACATTCCGGTTTGTCGGGTCAAAAAAATAGGTTATTTTCATGATTTTTTTAAAAAGAGAAAGTATTAAAGATATAACAACAATTTTTTTTAAACATTGTATTCATCTTTCGACTACGTTTGTAAATTTTGTCGAATCACTCGGTAACCAACCGGAACCCCCCCCCCCCCCCCCCCGTGTTCAAAGTTAGCCATCCGTTCTGCTCGTGTACGGGTTATTTTCGTCCCCGGTGAAAAAATACGAAAAATGCAAAGTTTATTGAAAATACACTTAGCCCAATGTAAGTGAAAAAAAATTTTAAAATTGATGAATAACAACAAAATGGCGGATTATTGAAAAAAAAATGATTTTTCGGCCCTTTTTTACTCTATTTTTTAGTTATAACTAAACAAATAAATAAATAGGTAATTCACTCACAATTTGCGTGTGCTTGTTAAAAATATGTGTGCGAACTTTCATGAGAATCTCATGTACCGTTTTCATATTATCGCTTACACCGCACTCAAAAAAGTCGTTTCGAGAAAAACGCATTCAAAGTTTGGAGATAGATCAGGCAAAAGATAAAAGTGATTTTTTTCATGAAATCATCGGGATTTTTTATACTAACAGCTAGACATCTATTCCTGGATCATAAACAATTCCTTCCACGACTTCGAATTGGTCCTCCAGTTGCATTTTCGCCTTTTTCCTCGCTGTTCGTGCCTCGTGCGAATTGTATACTAGGCTGCGGTCAGCGTCCTGCAGCCGATCTCTGTCCCTCTCGCTCGCAAACGCTCTCGCAGCGTACCCAATTTTGATGCCCATGACTTGCATTATTAGCAATACGGGTAAAAACCCCTCATTAAACATACAAGCTGCGGTAAGAGCCGCAACTTCAATGATATTCTTACCACTGTATTTGTGTTTTGGCGCCATTTGCCAGATAGTAGCATTGAAACTTTATTAGGTAAGTTAAGTAAGTTAAATTTTAAGAAAAAAAAAACAGAAAAAAAAATTGACAAAGTTTTTCAAATTTTTCTTTGTCTTTCAAATAATTATAAGTATTGCCACAAAGTTCTGTCGCCGAAAGGCAAATTATACAAATGTTAAGTAATGTTTAGCTTAGAGCGTCTGCGAAGGACCAGTAAGTTATTATATAAGATAATTAAGCTAGAATTTAAGCATTTTTTGTCTAGCCTTTAATTTAGAAATTAAGAATATAAAAAGAAAAATAAAAAATGTTGTAAAAATGAAAATGAAATGAGCATTGAAACTTTCGTTGTTATTTTGCGTGAAACCTCCCTCGCATTTTTTTAACAAATCGGGAGCTGTCAGTTTTACGTAAACTGGGTAAATAGCTGTTCGTACTTTAGGAACCAAGGGAGGATTGTCGTGGTAGAACTTTGACAGTCTTTCGCAGCTTCCGCGCGTTTCCATTTGCACCACGACTCCGGGCCCTCTGGACAGTTTTGGTGTTGCGGATTTTCATCGGTTGATATTTTGTGGTAGTATGTTGCCCAAATTTCTTTCGCCATTTCTTTAGCATGGTGAGCATTGCGTCTAATCGCAAGTTCGTAATAAGTCGTCAGTTCTGTTATCATGTTTCCCGTAAGTTTGTCAGGACCAGCTCCTCCTAATTGGTCTGTTTTTTTTTATTTTTTTTATTTTTTATGACACCGCGTAATTGCGAACCGATTCGCTTTCCCACGTGATTGATACACTCGGCCTTTACAACATTTGGAAATGATTTCTGCAACGCATTCATTATTTTAACATCCTCGTCTCCAACGTACCTTTCGTAAATGCGGCCGTGCAGATCAAAAGCGCGCTCGAACATCTCTAACATTCCGCCAGGCTCCATTTTACCCGAACTTCCATTGTGATCCAATGTGTAAACTGGTTCGTGCTCATCCCACCAAGTATCATATTCAGGGGTGCCTCTCTTTGTTTTCATAAAGTTGCAGCTTTGGCAATAACGCGATTTCACAGTAAGATCGGGAACTTTGTTTGTTTTGTTGCCCCCTTTGCTCCAACTACCATCTCCAGAAGCAGTAAATTTTTTATCTTCACTTTCATCAGTTTTTTCTTTTTCTTCTTTGCTAGCCTTTTTTATCACGGAAGAAAAAACGCCGATACAAGCGGTGTGTGCATTATCGAGGCAGCGTAGTAGATGTGTTTCGTAAATTCGCCAATATCCATCAGTGAAGTGAAACAATGTAATCCATTTAACCCGACACCCAAGATACGCATTACGAATACTATTCTACCATAAATTTCGTAAGCTTTGTTGGCAATTCGTGGACAGGAATCGATGACCCTCTCACCACAGTTGCATTCGACGATCACAGTTTTTACACTTTATAATGTCTGTTTCGGAAAAAACTGAAAAAAATGTAAGATCACGTATGCTGCCGTCACTGTGACCGTTGGAGCGAAATTGGGCGATGTAGCCAATTTTTGTGCGGATGTAGTCGCATACTCCGTTTCCAGTTCATTTACAGTTCGCATAAATCCTTTTCGTTTTTTATATCGACTCCCTGGACGCACCCGTGACTTACGCGAACCTTTAACGTTTTTAAACATTATGTTAGAAAAATTTACCGTTGAAAAACGTATGAAACGGACGCCTAAACGCGAGCACTGCACGCTCTGAGACCGCGTTTACACTAAATACTTTTTCCTCCTCACCCGCAGTACGCCCGAATGTAAAAACAACATACACAGGAGCGACTATCCATTACTGCTTATGAACATGTTGTTCAGTCGTACAAGATTGCGATATATTCAAAGAAGTGACAGTCGGCCCAAGCCAACAGCGAAGCAAATTAATGCCCATAAATGGATAGTCTGCATCTTTCTAAATACACGGTAGTTGCCACCTATGATACGAATTTGTATCCGCGGGAGACCCGACCCCTTAATGACCTATAACTTTGGAACCGCCTAAGATTTCGTTTCCAAATTTTAGCATATTATTTTTGAAGTATAAAACTATCGATTTAGCAGGGGTGAACCTCATGTAAATAGCCAGTTTTTCAGGAATATTTTTTTTTGAAAAATGTAATGCGTAGATTAATTTGCAATTTAAGGCACAATTTATTTACGTTATAATATTGAAAGAAAATACTTTTTTAAGACTAATCGTTAACAATAAAACGGTGCAATGGCGGCTTGAAAACATCGTCTTGAAAATGCGCCGTGCAGCGTACAGGTGACAAAAATGATCTGCAAAAAAAAAACAAAAAGGGTTCTTTAGTTTATGCAAAAACGCTCAGCATGACGTTCCCCTTTTATTAAAATTTGCAAATTTGCAAAAATGGCGAAGTTTTGAAAAAAAGGATTCTCTTTTATAAACAACTGTTATTATTTTATATTGTTAATAAAAAATCGGAGCTCGTCATACTGAGGTCAAATATCTCTAGAATTTCTACACCAAACTTCATAAAGATCGAATGATTCGAGCTACGTTGCACGGCGTGCGAAATTTTGCGTTTCGAGAAAAACGCGTTTAAAGTTTGAGTAACAGAAAAATCGTGAAAAAATTCGTATTTCGTTCTAACTTACCGCAGTTTTTTGCTAATCTGCGATTCCAGGGCCATAGAGTAGACCTTCCTCTTCTTCAAACTGTTCTAATTGAGCCGTTTTTTCCTGTTGTCGAAAAGTACGAGCGACTATTTGAGTGCTCCGCCCAATTCGACTGTTTACTTTCTTTGGAAAATAAAGTACAAGTATTTTCGTATTTTTGAGGAAATTTCCTATCAATTTAGGCAAAAACAAAAAATGGCTAAAAAATTTCATTCTACATGAGGTGCCCCCCTTAAGTAAAATCTGTAATTGAATTGTTAAATAAATGTGGAGATAAAACAAAAACCACCAAATCGAATATTCATGACAAGAAGCCAATGCTGTGCATCTGGTGGGATCTGTTCGGAGTTACCTACTATGAGCTACTCCAGCTTAACGAAATCATCAACAACAATTGATGCAATTGAGCTGAACAGTCAAGCGCCCCCAATATACCAAAAGACATGACAATGTGATCTTTCTGCACGACAACGCTCGGGAAAATGTTGCAAAAGTCCTCAAGGAAACTTTGCAGGAGCTTCAGTGCGATGTACAACACAACTCGTCCCATTCATCAGAAATTGCACCTTCCGACTGACACATGTTCCGGTTGATATCTCATTGCCTTACCCAGCAGCACTTCGCTTATTATGAAGAAGCTAAAAAACTGGGTCAAATCTTTGATCGCCCCAAAAGACATAGAATTTTTTTAACGCAAAGTCCAGGTGCTGCATGAAAGATGGGAAAAATCGTAACTAACGATGGGCAATATTTTAAATAATTTACATCGTACCAATTTCTCTGAGTAAAACTTCAAAGCTATAAAGGAAACCCTGAAAACTTATTTATACACCCAATCTATAAATTGCGATGATGTAGAAACTTTTCATTTGTCACGAACAGGTCCCACCTTAAACAAAAGTCAGAAGAGGATGGAGACCTGTTGACATACTTGATTTTTTTCTATATCAGATCAATAACTGAAAACTAGGCTGTAATCATCCTTCAGGTTATTAATCCTTTGTATTTATGTTAAGTAGCAATGTCAAGTGATATTTTTCGAGAATTGTAATATTTCACATTTTTACATAAAAAAAGAATGAGTTTACACTCCAAGCTAATCAAAGGTATATTGGTCTATTAAACACCGTATACACATATTTGTGTTTCTGCAATATATATAATCCTTATTGAAAACCTCCACACATTCGTTGTCAACCACTTAGCCGACATTTGAGGGTTTTTTTTCTAACCAATATTCAAGCAAACAATTTCATCATTTTTCAGATGTCGTTCTTACGTACAATATTTTTTTAATTCAATTGGTAAAATTGGATGTGAACACTCATTGGATTTATGTATTTTTTTCTTTTTTTTTCGTGGAATTTTCCTTCAAGAAGACGGATTACGGTGTATTTCACAATTCAATCACTTTCTATGCTCTGTTATTCTGTGTAGAAATTCAAGTCCCACGCCAAAGATTTGTGTTAATACTGAAACTTTGAAAAGGGAAATATACGTTGTGCGAAAATAATAAATAAATGGAAAAAGAAACTTTCAGCGGGAATCGGTAAACAAATTGATCGAAAAATCTCACTAAGAAGTCCTGTTGGCAAGCGCTCAAAACAAGACACCAACAGCCTACAAACCCGAAAGCACGAAGCATGAATATTCACGCAACACCGGAAAATTTATTGGTCAGAAAGCAAAAAGAGAAACAATACCTCCCTATGAGCATTTCACAAGGAATTTCCATACAGTAGGGAACCTAAGAAAAACAATTCCTTAGTCTCCAACTACATCAATGACGCCAAATTTATTCATCAACTTTTGTTGTTTTATATCTGAAAACTTGCTTTATAATTTTTTAACGTGAAAGACGCGGCGTAATAATAATAAAAAAAAAAAAGAATCGTATAAAGGAAGAAAGAAAGAAGAAAACAACCGCCTTTCTGAAAGCGACCCCCTTCGTCTTAGAAAACATTTTCCTTTATTTATCTGTGTTTCTTTTCATTTTGTATGAATCACTCTTTGTATTCGGCTTCCCTTGTTTTCGTATGAACTCCTTCGTGATGGCATCCTTTTTGTCACTGGCGTCCAAGGAAAAATAATTTCCCTGCGTGAGGGTGTCGCGCCAATGCAACATTCGCTATGGACACGTTTATCCTTTTTCCTCCCTCCACATATATATACAACAACTAGATGGAGTTTTTTTTTCTTTCATAGAAAGGACTTTTACGTGTTCCATTGTTGCCATGCACTGGCAGCGGTGATCTTTGTTTCAACTCAAACCCTGACACTAGCAGCCAGGACAATGCAAGAAACAAAAATCCAAGTTTATCTAATTAACTGCATGTGAAATAGAGCGCACGATTTGCGCGCTAAGGACACCGGTTATGTTGGGTACGTGCTACTGGCAGGATACCATCGGCGGGTGTAGCGTGCTAGACGATATTATCCTGGAAAATAAACTTTTCTTATTTAAAACTGTATCTAAGTTCAATTACTCAGGTCCTTGTTATCGATAGGGACGTTTTCAACTTTGGCGAAACAGAATTTCGTAGTTGTTAGCCGATGGCCGGTACCTGGGTGACATGGATTTGATATTACAATTAGATTTCAGATATATATATATATATATATATATATATATATATATATATATATATATATATATATATATATATATATATATATATATATATATATATATATATATATATATATATATATATATATATATATATATATATATATATATATATATATATATATATATATGTATATATAAACCTACTAATTAAACTTGCAAAGCTGGCGTCTTCAGTGATATATAAGCTAATGTCTTATGAGAAATTGTGGTGTACCTAAACCTTTGGTTCAACTTTAATTGTTTGCGATGTCCTTTCATGTTCTGTGGCTGAACGACGGTTCCTACCCGTGCATATTATATCAAACAAATTAATGACAAGTTTTCTTTGAAATCCTGAATGTAGGTCATCAGTTTTAATTTGCATCGCGGTAACTAAGAGAAAGACGTTTTAATTATGACAACTGTTTCATAAAGAATCCGAATACCTCACAGTAGAGGGAGGATATAAATTCGATTTGTTGCTCAAATAGAAGGCGATGGAAAATTAGACCACAATGTTTTTTTTAATCAAGCCGAGATGATCAGGGGGTATTTTTTTCACATGGAGTTAATATTCATGGAAAGTAAACGACAACTCCCAGGAACACTTTGTAAAAAAGTCTGAATATGAATACGAATCTTATATATTTTTACTGGATTTTTATGGTCTAATCATATTAATGAACTAATACCTCGGTATTGTTCCCCATTGCCTTTAATAGAAACTTTACATATAGAACCTTCCTATGCTCCGATTATTCCCCTTAATATTTGATGTCTTCAGGCACGCTTCACTGTCACTTTTTAAGAGGATGTTGTTTCTAAAAAAAAAATTTTCCAAAAGAGTTCCATCGTCCCCCACTTCATATCGACCTAAAGAATGCAAAATACCCACTTCAATTTTGTCGAATGTTATAAAATTACGTTAACTTTCGCAATATCTGAAAACCTTCTTATGGAGCGTAAAAATCGGTTTCGATGCAACAGTCCCACATGGCATCCAATAGCGAAAATATGAGTCACTTCAAAATTATCGCATTAAATAGGTCTGTGGCGGTTCTGCCAAACCCCACCGCCCACTTACCTGAAAGCCCCCATAACTGCTACCCAACTTCCGTAAGTTTGCTAATGCAATCACATGATCACCTTAAATACTTTACGCATTAAATAGAGCAATTTATAATCTAAAAGCTCGTACAAGAGAATTCTTACCCTAATTTTTTTTTTTTTTTTTTTTTTTTTTATTAGACTTCTCTCGGGAAAGGCGAACCTATAGCGTCGAGTGGGCGCCCCGAGATGCCATCAAATTACTGTTGCAGTTCTTTTTGAACAGTTGCAGGTTGTAACGCTCCGGGAACACTCGCGTGGGAAGGGAGTTCCACAGCTTCCCCGCTCTGTAACGGAACGAGTTCTGATACAGGGATGTTCGCGCCGTCGGGAGATGAACCACAAACGGGTACGATCCGTCGGATTGTCTTGTGACGCGCATATAAACCGAATTGCGTGGAACAATGCCAAGAATCTCCGAAGAACAGCACCCGTGATAATATCTGTAAAACAGACAGAGGTCGGCCACGCGCCTTCGATGTGATAGCGACTGTAGTTCCGACGTCAGCACCGAGTCCCCGGTCTTTGTACGCTCTCAAGTAGGTCGAGGGTATGTTTAGGAGCCGAGCTCCAAACATGAGAGCAATATTCGAGCGCGGGTCTAATTTGAGATTTATATAGGAGAAGAAGTTGGGCCGGAGTAAAATATTTCTTGGCTCTAAAAAGATAACTCAGTTTTCCTGAGGCTGATCTGGCGATACCCGATACGTGTTTATGCCATGATACATTCCCACAGACCGTGACGCCGAGCAATTTCAAACTTTCCCAGCCTCGAGGGCCCGGCCATTCATCATCAGCTGTGGAACCGATGATCCAGTTTTCTTTGTGAATGTTGTATACTGGGTCTTCGTTGCGTTGAAGTCGACAAGATTCGCCTTTCCCCACTGCAGGACTTTATCTAGATCCTGGTTCAGAGAGTCAATCTGTCTGCATCTCAACTGGTGCGACGTAGATGCACCAATCGGCCGATCACTCGAAAAGGAGGAAACAAGCGTACTATCATCCGCAAAACTTTGTTATCCGTTGTCTCCAACAAATCATTTATGTGAAGCAAGAACATGGTTGGAGCCAAAATAGAACCCTGGGGCACCCCCGAATTAACAGGATACAGATCTGAACACTCGCCGTCCACAACAACCCGGATCGACCGATTCTCGAGGAAGCTCCTCGTCCAGTCGCAAAGCTGTTGGGAAAGAAATGAACGAAGTTTGCTCAGCAATGCCCCGTGCCAGACGCGGTCAAAAGCCTTGGAGATATCTAATGCGACCGCCCTTGACTCACCATGCCGTTCGATCGCAGATGTCCATATATCGGTTATAAGTGTCAAAAGGTCTCCTGTGGACCGCCTGCCACGGAATCCGTATTGACGATCATTCAGAAGACCGTTGCACTCCAAATACTTAACCTACTCTGTATTGATGACTTTTTCCATTACCTTAGATAAAATAGACAGTAATGCTATCGGACGGTAATTTTGTGGGAGACACTTTTTTCCCGTCTTTGGGATTGGCTGAACTCGAGCGATTTTCCAGCAGGCAGGAAAGGTCCTCCGTGCATAAGATAAGCGGAAGAGTCTGCCAAGAACCGGCGATAGTTCTGGAGCACAGTTCTTAAGTACTATTGCTGGTATTCCGTCCGGGCCGGTTGCCTTCCTACAATCCAGTTCACGTAGAATGCGTTGGATAGTGCGCAGACGAAATCTCACATCCCGCTTGGAAGACTGTACCGGCGAGATCACAGGTGGCTCCAAAAGGCCGGGATCAAGGTTTGAGTTCGCGGAAAATAAATTCGCGAACACATTAGCTTTATCCTTTGGGTTCGTGACTAACGTCCCGCTGTCTGTTACCAACGGGGGGAAAGAGGAGGAAGCAAAGTTACCGCTGACAGCCTTTGACATTAACCAGAAGGAGCGCGAAGCAGTTGGGCACCGAAGGAGCTTATTGACCACCCTGTCGTTGTGAGCCTTCTTCGCGGTATCAATCGCCTGGTTGCACGCGTTTCTGGTTCTAACAAAATTCGTTCTGTTAACATCGGTGGGATTTGAGCGCCATTGCTTAAAAGCTCTATTTTTTGCCGCTGTAATCAGGTCGCATTTTTTGTCAAACCAAGGTTTATCAGACGAACATCGTTTGATGGAATGCGGAATATACATCTCCATCCCCAGGAGAATAATTTCTGATACCGACTCCGCGCAAGCGTTAACATCGGAATTTCCGAAGCACACCTCCGACCATGGACAGGGTGCGAAGAAATCTCGCATATCGTCCCAGTTAGCAGCCCCATACTTCCATACATGGCGAAGCTGCCTAGTCCGGTTATTCGCTTGGTATGCAAGTGCTTGCGCGACAGATACCAAGCAGTGATCTGAGTTTCCCAGTGGCGCAGAAACCTCTACGGTATAAATACTCGGTTCGGATGTCAAAAACAGATCCAGGATGTTCGCATAATCGCCTCGGGCATCCGGTACTCGCGTTGGCTCCCCCACGAGTTGAGTCAAGTTGTGGCTTACAGCAAACATCTCCGCCAGCCTCCCAGCCTCGTCGGTTCTGTTAGGATGTAACAACGAGTCGGAATTGTGCACATTAAAATCGCCAAGGACAATAATTTCAGAAGCTGGGTGGTTGATCTGTATCCAGTCGACGGTATGTGAAAGATGTTCGAAAAATGTCGCCGGTCCATCGTCATTCGGGGAGCGGTAAAGACAACAAAGAAATTTAACAGAATTCCTCAGCACGACCCTCAACCATATGATGTCCATATTATTGGGTTCCAGCGCCTCCATCCTCTGGCAAGCCAGATCAGACCGTGCGAAGACGCAGACTCCGCCCTTAAAACGGAATCTCGAATGTAAGTCGTATCCAGGGCAACGAAGATATGTCGAATCAGTTGACGAATCGACCTGGGTCTCAGTTAGGGCAAGGATATCAGGTTTCGTTGTTTGCAAATATTGGTGGACGGCGTTTACATTAGTATTGGTGAAACCGATGCCCCTGATGTTACAAAATGCCGCCACCAGTCGAGCGTGGGCCGAGCCTCGAGAGCTAGCCCGGTTATGCGATGACGAACCTCTCAAAGTTCCATTATTTATCATGATATCTGCATGATGTTCCCCCTGACATAGTCCCCCCCGGAGATCCGAATGGGAGACTAGTTTACCTCCGGAATTCTTTATATCAGAAGACACCATCATGACTTATCCCCGGGCCATCAACCACACATCCGAAATACCGTCGAAGATTTCTCTCGGCGATATCGCGGAATGTACAGCGTGACGGGGTGGTATATCACCTTGGGACCGACTACCACCTAACCAACCTTTTCTCGAACCGGTCCATCAGCCAAGCTCCGAAAGATGGCCAGGGATTTCTCCCGACCATTTCACGGAGCCTAAAGCTTGATGGGGTGGTATTTCACCGGGCGCACAGGGCGTTGGGACCCCGGCTACCACTCGACCTTTAGTCGCCTCTTACGACAAGCTGGCCTAGCTGTGAGTATATTCTAACGCCCTACTCACAGGGCATGAATAACTTCGCATACAAATTCCCTATAAGAATTCCTTCCTAACTTATCATAAATTTCCTGAAAGAAAATTCATCGGTTTACATATAATACAACCGCATAATCAAGGAATCTTACCCTTGAGTTGGCTTATCGCAGCCTCAACATGTGTACAATAAAAACTACCTACATTCACATTGGCTGGCGATCACTTTAACCAACGATAAACAGTCCAACGCAGCTGCATGTAATTAGCACCATAGACGTTGAGACTAATTCCCTAACTCGCACCATGTGCAAACAAAAGAAAGCAGTCCTTCAAAGGTTTTCCGGCGATACCATAAGCAATTCACATCGTTTGTGGTATCCCAAATGCAATTCCCATTTAATAAGTTCCAGTTTATTTATTTAGCTGACCCTAATCACAGACCGATGCATTAGGTAGCTTCTCCTTTGTTCTTTTTCCCTAGCTGTAGGTTTTGTTTATCCTTGCTGAAATGCATCGATAAGCACGGTGATGTGTGCGAACACACATACACACCACTGCACCAAAAGATCGCATCTCCTTGGTGGCCACACCCTTAAGAGACAAATTTTCTCTCTTTCTTCCGTTCCTTAACTTTAACCGAAGATGAAATTCAAGTCAGAGTCCTATCCTCGGAGAGTCAAATTACATCCGCCAACCACCACGGCCGCGCGACGGAGAAACGTAGGTCGTGTCGAAAAGGAAGTGTTTCATTCTGTTTAAAATTTATAAGAAATCAATTTAATATTAATAATAAGTTTAAGTGAAGTATAAAAACACTAACATATTTGATAATGGCTGAGAACAAAGTGGTCTTTTTTTTAGAGAATAAAACGTAACAAATAAAGAATTAACATTGATCAAACCTGAGTGTTTTGTTTCTGTGTTGTGTCCGCTCGGTTGCGAAGGTCAACCATCGTTTTGTTCCTCCTTGCGTTGTGAGCAGTGTCCGCGTGAACAATAGACGATGGGGATGGAAGTGAACCTAGTGCCCGTGTCTGGCACAATACTTCCTCCCCACATGTCCAACGCTATCGACAGAGTATTAGCTATTGTCGAAATTGCCTTTCTGTGAAATTGACTGACTTATCAACTGATTCAACGGATAAGAGATCAATCTTTCTGGCCGCTTAGTCTAAATGGGTTGGTATGATGTAAAAACTGCCTTCCAAAAAATGTAAGATTATGTTCTCCAGTGTTCCATACTCTCACTCCAATACCTTATTTATCTAAACTATTTCTTCATTAATCATAACTCAATTCGCTTACTAATAGCATGGGAATAGTTATAATCGATTGGGTTCATTATTTCCAAAGCGCAACTGTTGGCCGGAGTTTTATGTTGTAATGTAGAAGAAACCGCGTTAAACGATTTGTTATTGCACTCATTTAACGTCCACTTCCTGGGGCGTTCAACATAGCACTGTATGCCGGGACGAGAGGGACATTGTGACCAATGCAGGTCTAATGTGCCCAAAGGCGTGATGTCGTCATTGATATCGTCTGCAGACCCAGTTAGAATGTACGCCTAAAGGCATAAGAAAAATGGTAATGTACAATTTAGAGTGCTTGCGAAGGAGCCAATAAGTTAATGTAAGAATGATATTTGTAAAATAGAAGTTAACATTTAGTCTTAAGTTATATCTGTAATTGAATTGTTAAATAAATGGGGAGATAAAACAAAAAAAAAAGACCCATATAGAGAGGTAGTTGCGCAACAAGTGTCGGCCCAAACAATTGGAGCACAAACTCTTTTGGTTTGCAAAGGGTTTTCGCCGGTCGGGCGTGAGCACTTTAAAACCTTGGTAGTCGGAGATGTAATGCGATTTGTTTGCCTGTTGCTTCGGAGATTCCAGTGATGCCCTATGCACCGAGATGCGCAACACGGCTGCAAGCGACTTCGAGCTTGGAACATGGCTGGTGGTGTTCCTCGCGACTCCTTGATCCTGATTAGCGTTAAGTTTGAGCAGTTCGTCGCGTTTTAGGGATATGTCGAGTGGCTTGCATTTAGAGGGTTCAGCAGTATCCCCGCTGAGATATTTGCTAATCACGGGCATTGTGATGGTCAAGCCGCTGCATAGTCAGGTAAACCTGTATGTCGTCCCAATCCTTTATGACTCGATCAAGCGTATCCATGGTGTCGTCATTCGTAGCACCGCGGAGCTGACGTAAGCCCACGACAGACTTTTTCGTTACTGCAGGAATCCGAAAGAGAATACTAGGAGGCGAATGAATAAGAGCACGTGTATTACCACAATGCATGACTAATTGGTTTCAAATTTGTTTATAATTTTCCTAAGTGACCAGAATATTCTTCATGGTCTTCAAAGCATCATCACAGAGACTAGATTTTAGATAATACAGGCGCACCACATCAGTTAGATCCAGGAATTCCCCCAAAATCAACTGCAGCAAATCCTTAAAGGGTTTCCAATATGCGTATTTTCCCGCGAACGTACGCAATTGTATAAAAGGCAGTTTGCGAGAGGGAACGTGATTAGTGTCTATGATGGTAGCTGATGCTGACAAAGGTGTCGGGATAACCGATTTAATTTCGTTAAGAGCATAGATGATTTTCGAATAAACATCCAGAAATGTTTCCTCGATCGTAACCATAAATTCTTCAGCGAAATAGTTGTGGTTTTGCTTGTCAGCAGTTTTGAACTGCACGATTTCTTCCTGGCGCTTTAGAATACCATCCCATTTGGGATGAAGGTTTCGCTGCCGAATCTCGATAGAACCCAACATGGGTGGTTCTTTCTTCTTAAGACTGACGAATGCGCGAATGAGATATCTGGTCTCGGGTCGAGAACGAAGCGGCGGTAAGTTCCTCATACTTCGTCATGGGGACCACTTGTACATGGAGAAAGCATAGAGGTAGATGTGCAGCCGAGGGAGTGACGTCTAAGCAGAGATATAAACTCAGCAACGCCCGCATACTATTTCTAGCTATTTATTGGCCTATAGGAATGCAGAAGTTCATGACCTCACCGACTCGACTCCGCCATCGTTCCCTTTTCTGAGCAGTCTCCTTTCGCAATTGACCATCCGATCCAATCTCTTCAAGGTCAAACCTAACATTGTCCTCCCACCTCCGTCGCGGCCGTTTTGTCGGTCTATTTCCCGTTGGTCTACCGTCAAGTATTCTACACACGGTCCTATCGTTGCCCATTCGCGTCACATGCCCGGCCCATCTAAATCTTCGCGACTTGATTACTCTCACTATTGTAGATTTGCGGTATAGCTCTTCCAATTCGTGGTTGTGGAGTTTCCTCCATTATCCTGCCTCCTCGCCATATTTACCAACAAAGATACCCCTTAAAAGTTTGATCTCGAATACTCGGAATATATGCGGTTATAAAGACATGGTGAGAGGCCATCCCCCTGTTTTAGTCCGCCCCGGATTTCAAATGGTTCTGAAAGGTGGTTTTCTATTCTACTTCGCCCTTTGTTTTCGTTCATACAAATTTGAATAAGGGTGGCATATTTTTTTCGGGATTCCCAGCTCAACTACAGTATGGTAGAGTATTTGCCTTGGGACTTTTGTTGATCGGTAACAGTCGACAGCTTCTACTATTAGTCAATTAGGTCTATCCGCAACATATTTGCCAATAGTTTTTCGACTAGGTCTCTTCTACCGGATCATAGTCGAAGGTCGAGGAATTCTCTCCATTTGTGTTACCTATTGTTATGCTGTGCCGTGCCTCGTCATTGATTGAGAGAAGAGCGTAGCATTCGGAGTTTTGTACATTGAATTAAAAAGCTGTTTTTCTTATTTAAAAAAAAAGATATATTTTAGTAGTTTTATGATATATATGGTAGGGATATTAATGGTAGGGCTTTCTGGAGCACTACGCTATCTTGATCTCCTGCTCATTGCACGGAATCAGGCACAGGCATTTAAATTTAGTCGTTCGAACATAGGTGCGATGTAACGTACCAATCTCTTTTCAACAGATATTACTGCTGTCGCTGCTAACTGCGCACATTCTATCTCTACAAACATTTACCTGCGATTCGTCTAAAAAATACAATACGTATCGTTTCACGGTAAAAATGTACTTTATGAGTAAAGGTATTTATTGGCAATCGTTCTTCAGCCGAATGACATAAATATAAAGTGGTCTATCTAATAATGCATGTTTTCGGCATTATAAGATCCAGTCCTTTCCACATACTTGCCCCATTTTATACTTAATAGTACCTGAAAGTCAATTTTCTGGGTGCGTTTTGTGTAAAGTAAAAAGTCAACTCCCTCTTCTGTTTATTACCAGAAAATATATATACTTCTAGTAGGCAGTAAACAGTTTTTAATTACGGTCGATTTAATAGGAAAGTTGTTTATCATTGTAGTGCTCTGAAAAGCTCTACCACCTTTTTCCCCCATTTCCACGTCCAAATCCCAGCTATATCACCATAAAACCCAAAATCCTATCAAAACCCGAATTAACCCAAACCTGATCCAAAATTCGCAATAAACAAATCAAACATTCGTTTATCGCCTAACATTTGCCCCCACGGCATAATTTAATCCAAAATCTTAAACTAAAATCAAATTCACAATAAGCGAATCTTATATTCGTTTATTGTTCTACATTCGTCCCACGGCATCAAATCGAAAACCTAAATTCAGAGATCGTTATCTCTAGCTGAACATTTTCCATTGAAAAACAAATACAAAACCAAAACCAGATACATATCCACATCTGCGCAATAGTTTCGTAAGAAATCAAGAAATTGAATTCTTATCTAAAGTAAACACAACATCTCACTCAGGATACCCAAAAATCGAGATTGTTGTACAAAAATGTGTATTTTCGAGATACAAATCTCGATTGGTTTTCCTTTATAAAAGAATGGTAAAGTAATATTCGAGAGCAGTTCAGTCGACTCAGCAAATCCATTCACTTCAATCACTTCAATAGGAGTCACATCAGTATCCTCACTCCCGTCACTATCCATCCAGGTTCGGATCAATATTGAGTACATAGATTTAAATATTACTAAAACATACAATCTATTGTCAAAACTTAAACTGATAATCAACACCAGGGGGAGCTGGAAAAATAAACCCCCACATAATCTAGGAAAAATCCCAGCGGAGCCGACGGCTTGCGGAACCCAGCACTAGAATATTCAAGGTAACAAAAAAACCGACATCAGGACGTTGCCATTCCCTCTGGGTCAGAGGAAGCACGGCAATGGCCTCTTGCTGAAGTGGGTTTTTTCAGGAGCGACCTATTAAAGAGATCACCCATCCTTTTCAGGATGAAGAGACGCGCTTGCTGAAACAGAATCCCACCGCTGCCACCAAAATTTGGTTCTGCTGTTGTGGGTTTCTGTTTCAGCAAGCGCGTCTCTTCATCCTGAAAAGGATAGGTGATCTCTTTAATAGGCTCTGAATTTAGGTTTTCGATTTGATGCCGTGGGGCGAATGTAGAACAATAAACGAATATTAGATTCGTTTATTGTGAATTTGATTTTAATTTAAGATTTTGGATTTAATTATGCCGCGGGGCCAAATGTTAGGCGATAAACGAATGTTTGATTCGTTTATTGCGAATTTTGGATCAGGTTTGGGTTAATTCGGGTTTTGATAGGATTTTGGGTTTTATGGTGATATAGCTGGGATTTGGACGTGGAAATGGGGGAAAAAGGTGGTACGGCTTTTAAGAGCACTACATCATCACCAACATCATCATCGGCCCTACAACCGGGATCCGGTCTTAGCCTTATTTAACAAATCTCTCCACCGGTCCCGATTTCAGTTTGACACTTCCAGGCTCTGGGCGTCCTGGTGTACGCCATCCCTCCATCGCAGACAAGGTCTGCCACGCTGTCTCCTTCCATACATCCTGCCACTAAGGCCTTCCGGGCAGGCTCCTCTTCGCACATTCGAGCTAGCTGTCCCACCCACCGGAGTATACCGAGCTTGATTTTTCTTACAACATTAGCTTCAAGGTAGATTGCGTACAACTCGTGGTTGTAGCGTGTCCCGAATCGTCCTCCCTCACATACGGGGCCGACAATTCTCCTTAAGACCTTCCTTTCGAACGCAGCTAACAGTTCAGAGTGCCTTTTATTGAGCACCCAGGTTTCGGATTCATACATGAGTACTGGTAAGACCATGGTCTTGTACAGTAGTAGCTTGGATGTTCTGGATAAGTTTCGGGATTTAAAGAGCCTTGATCGACCATAGTAGTCTTTGTTGGATTTTTGCTCAGCCGTTCGCGTATTTCTTCTTCCATATTGTTATCGGCTGATACTATTGACACAAAGTAGTTGTAGGATTGCACTACTTCAAATTCATGCTCCACTACCCTAATAGTTTGACCAACTTTAGGTTTTCTCTTCGCAGAAATTGCCACCATGTACTTAGTTTTCCCCTCATTAATGTGCAGTCCCAGTTTTTATACCGCCTGCTCGACCTGGGTGAAGGAATCCCGTTCAGCCAAATCGGATGTACCGATGATGTCGATGTCATCTGCGTTGGCAAGTATCTGGCTGGACTTGGCGGCAATAGCCCCTCTTGTTGTAACGCTAGAGTCACGGATTGTTTTCTCCAACGCCAGGTTGAAGAGGAGACAGGCCAGACCGTCCCCTTGTCGGACTTCATTAAAGATGTTTATTGATTTGGACAGCAATCCCGCTATTTTTACTTGACTATTGACGTTGGGCTCCTCGATAGTATAGCGGTTAGTATACCCGCCTGTCACGCGGGAGACCGGGGGTCGTTTCCCCGTCGGGGAGCCTCTGGCGCAAGACTAATGACCTTGCCCGGAAAAAACAAATCATTATGGAAAATTTAACAAGCCTCCGGACTTGCTAAAATAAGGCCAAGACCAGTTCCCGGTTGTAGTGCCGATGATGATGATGATTGACGTTGGTCATGGTCAACCTACAAAGTCGTATCGATTTGTTTGGAATGCCGAATTCTCTCATGGCATTATATAGTTCTACCCTGGCTATGCTGTCGTAGGCGGCCTTAAAGTCTATAAATATATGATATAATGGAATCTTAAATTCCAGACATTTTTCCATTGCCTGCCAAAGCGTGAATATCTGATCAATCGCTGATTTGCCTTGGATGAAGGCACACTGATATTGACCAAAGATGGGTTTAGCGTATGGGGCTATCTGATCTTGTAGGATAGTGGAGAGAATCTTATAGGCGATACTCAGCAATGTTATACCCCTATAGTTGCTGCACAGTGTGATATCTCGCTTCTTATGTATGGGGCAAATTATTCCACGACGCCAATCTTCCGCCATCTCCTCTTGCGTGCACCACAATCTCATGAATTGCGTGACGTAACCCTGTCCCTCTTGTTTGATCAGCTCAGCTGGTATGCCATCAGCTCCAGGGGTTTTATTTGATTTGAGCTGTCTAATGGCTTTTAATGTTTCCTCAATGCTTGGTAGCGGCAGCATTTGATCTTGATCTTGCATTGGTGGGGCCTCCAATTTTTCTGTGATCTGACCATTTAGCAATTCATGGAAGTGTACTTCCCATCGCTCTAGAATGCCTTCAGGATCGGTGATCAGATTATCCTCTTTATCCTTGCAGTAAGTGCAGCGTGGTGTGTACCGTGTCATACAGCGGATTATTTGGTAGAACTTCCGCGTCTGGTGCGGACCTCGCTCTTTACTTTTCTCTATTTCACAGACGAGGTTTTTTTTTCAAGCACTTTTCTTTTGTCTGGGAAGCCTTTTTTCAGATCTTCTGAGCCCTTTGTATTTCTCCTCGCGTACCCGCGTCCTATGAGACGGCTTATTGCCCGGTATGCAGCCTTCTTAGGTTCAGTCGCTAGTTTGCACTCATCATCAAACCAGTCGCTCCGATCTTTACGACTCTACGACTACTGCCTAAGATGGAGTTGGCAGTACTAACGACAGTATTCTTAAGGCCTGTTCATTTCTCTTCTACGGCCGCTATTCCGATCCCAGGACTTACTCTCCCTCCATCGAGCTTTTCGAGGGCGAGTCTTAACGCATGACCAAAGGTGTTGCTCGTGTTCTGAATGCGTAATGAAGCCGTGTTGATCCGCATCTGATCCGTGGATGCAATACGTCTTCGTAAGACAAGTCGCGCACGGAAAACTGTACCAACAAGATGCGAGTCGACGTTGGCACCTCGGTACGTTCGTACGTTCAGGCTCGAGGAGTGGCGGCGATCTATCAACACGTGGTCAATTTGTTTGCGAGTGGCTCCATCAGGTGATACCCAGGTGGCTTTGTAGATATCTTTACGCGTAAACCTGGTAATCCCAATGGCCAAGTTTGTTGATGCTGCCAATTCGATGACTCGTAGTCCATTGTCATTTGTGTTCCCTTGCAAACTATGGGTGTTCTCATGCAAACTACCGTCAACGTTTATGAGGCTTATGTTCTTAAACTTGCCTCGCACGCGAAGAGTGCATACCCTTTCGTTTATTGCATTAAAGCCGATGATGGCAGACTTCAGTTGTTGGCTGACTAGAAAGCCTACCCCGAGCGCATGGTGTTTTGCATGACAGCTGTAAAAAAATGTCATACTCGTTTCTCTGAATTACAGCACTCCCCGTCCATCTTATTTCTTATAATGCTGTTATGTCAGCCTTATATTGGAACAGGGCATCGGCTAGCTGCTGTGCAGCTCGAGCTCTGTATAGTGAGCGGACGTACCATGAGAAAATTCTTAAATCGTTTATTTGCATAATAATTTGTTTTTACGGGTAAGGGTATTAGCCCTGCGCCAACCTTTCTCAGGATGTCGCTGCATGCATTGGTTCACTACTTGGCGGGTGCAAAAGTAACTATCAAGGCGTGTCACATGGAGACTGCATGTCAACTAAGATTGAATAGGGAGAAGGATCGTCCTGGCCTTCGCCGGGTTGAAAACAATCAGAGACTTTGCCGTGTGTGTTCGCTCCCATCCTCCCAAAAAAGTCGCTTATCACATGAGTGATAATAACTATGACACTGATGAATATATCTAACTCATTTATATTTATTTTATTTTAGAGTATTTCGTCGCAGTATCTTGTGTTTCCGCAGCATTTCATAAGCATTCAATTGCGGATGACAGATCACTTCCATATTTCAAACTCTGGATATTCGGATGTGTTATATTTTTCCAACTTATTCTACGACATACAACTATCCACCACATGCGATAAGAGATGACATAAATCGAGTATCAAAAGAAAGCCAAACAAATGAGTGAATTGTGAAGGTAAAAGCGTCGATCTGGGAAGAAGTATCCACATGGAGACTGCTGAATGGAAATAGGAAATATTGTATCGATTATTCACAGTCCTTTATGGATATGATGCACCAATTTCCAAGTTGATATTCATACCATCACATCTAGATGAATTGAGATATAAATTCATTTATCACAATTTAGACAGCATCAGTGTTGTTGTTCCGGTTTCTAGGAGTCGGAAGGACAACTCGAGACACTTAATGGAAACTTTTTATTCTTCTAACGAAACATGATGGGGTTTTGCTGTTATAGGCGACCTATGTACGAAACGTAGTGCAGCGGTTCAAGCAGCAAACATTAAAAATTCAGGTATAATAAACTGTTTTATCGAAATCCTGAAAATGACACGGGATTGTTGGAAATAAAGGAAACCAAGAATCGGAAATATTACGAATTGTCTTTGGGTATTCAAAAGGAGGGAATCGGTTCAGAGGATGGTTGCGGATATAAGATGATTTTAGATTGTAGATTGTAGACCTCCACCAAAGAAAGAATATTTCATTGGATGTCTGAAGAATAGCTACGGATATTAGATACGAATAACTTTATTCAATTCAAATAAATGTGTATTTCTCCATATATTAACTATGGGATTGCACAAAGAAAAACCGGAAAATTGGTCTTGCTATTTATTTTGACGAATGACATATATTATATGTAAAGTTTTCTAAAAGGAAATTATGTGCGTAAAAGCATATCAGTATCTGAATTATACAACTAGGGTGAGTCATGGATTCATCTTTATAACTATTTCTTTTAGTTCCGATTATGGTTTGAGATTGGTATTGGGCGTGTACATGATGTAGCACCTTTGATATCCTATTATTGTTAGTATTCGTATTGAGGATGCTGTCTCTACAAATTAAAGTTTAATGTCCAAGAACTCAGCAGGCCCGGACGATTTGATGAATGACATATTACCAAAACTCCAGAGTTCAGCAATTGGATATTTAACAGTAGCATTGAACTACTCCCTCAACAATACGTACTTTTCAAGGGCTTGGGAACAAAAAAAAGTCATCTTAGGTGGAACATGTTTTGATAAGAAATCGAACAACTCGTATCTTCGTAATTAGGTCTGCTGGTGAAACACAGTCAACGTTCAACTATAAACGGCACTTCGTGATATCAAAGGACTTGGTTTCTCCAATGTAAACGGCGTTCACCAATATTTGCAAACAGCGGGTATTCTAGCACTAACCGAGATTAGGTTGACTCGTCAATTGACTCGACATATCTTCGTTGCCCAGGATACGATTTACATTCGAGACTTAGTTTTGAGGTTGGAGTCTGCATCTTCACCCGAACATACAGATATAGTCTTGTGGGGGTACGAAGTCGTGACGCCGCTCGGGCGAGCGTTCTACCTCGTCCCCACAATTCATCATCATCATCATCATCATCGGCACTACAACCGGGGACCGGTCTTGGCCTTATTTAGCAAGTCCTAAGGCTTGTTAAATTTTCCATAATGATTTATTTTTTAAGGTCATTAGTCTTGCGCCAGAGGCTCCCCGACGGGGAATCGAACCCCGGTCTCCCGGGTGACAGGCGGGTATACTAACCACTATACTATCGAGGAGCAGGCTCGATTCCCACAATTCACTTAACGAAAGTTCAGGAGTAAATAGTTCACCGAGGGGAAACGTCACACACCGCAGAAACAAAAAATACGTCGCCAAAACACACGAAGAAATTAAACACAGTATTCCCTTGGTTGTAGTGCCGATGATGATGATGATTCCCTTGGTTTAGTTTTATATTTATTTAATTGGAAAACACTATTTTTGGATAACTTGTTTGAATTCGCGGAGTATTGTTTTCGTTTCATTTTATTATTAGGTATTAAGATTTTACAATGGGACGTCAATAAAAAAACACAATCTTCGCCACGACTCGGGGTATATTGTCGGTATGGGAGTTAGCATGACCATGGCGGCCAGCGGATGAAATTCGACTCTTCGAAAATCATCTCGTGCAGAGATCACTCGCTAATCATGATCATGGTGGTATGTGTTTGATCGTACCCATTTCGTGTTTATCGTTGCACCTAGCAAAAGATAAACGAGAAAAAAAGGAAAAAGGGAGAAGCGACCAAATGCTTCGTCCGGTAATGAGGGTCGTGTTTACGCTGTGGGTCGTCGCTATAATAGACGTTGGGAAGAAAAAAGGTGCTAATGGGATTGGTGGTCGAGACGAATCCCTCTCTGCATATGTATATGCAGGAAAATTGGTTTGTAGCGACGTACGAAATTGATGATTGTTTGTCTATTGATGGTGAATCGCCGGTCGGCTTGTTGCAGTTGTAAAAACAAGCCGCCCGACGTTGCATTTCAATTGACAACAATGGGTGCCGAATGTTTTGTATTTATGATGCATATACACATTAAGGAACTATTTTTAGGAATTTTATCTAACGCGTTGTATGCATTAAATGTCCTTGGAGAAGGAAATGTTTCAGGTATGGGAAATTGAAATTTGCCTGGGATTCTTGAAAAGGTAGAAAGAAATTGTTACAGGAAAATATATGCGAAAAGATGCATGGAGGTAAGTTTTCTTTCGCAGGGACTTTTTAGATTCTAGATTTGATCTATATAATGCGTGAAGCATTTAAGATGCTAATGGGAATTGCATTAGCGAAAGCTTATGCAGACTGGGTTGTGGTTATGGGGGTTTTTAAGGTAAGTGTACCGTGGGGTTTGGCGGCACCGCCACAGTCTACCGTTCACACAGCATGGCCGCTTCTACCTTGAGATCCGTAACGTCGAATTTAAACTGTGCAATCTGTTTCAGGTATCTAAAGTAAACACAAGACATCCTATTGCAGTATCGTTTGCGTGAAAAGCCTTCTCTAGGATCCAAAGTAAACAAACGAATCTCCACCCACGTTTTCTGTGTACTCCAAAACCCCCTTTTGTGCGCGACTTTGTGTAAAAAAAAAAAGAAAAAAAAACATAAACGGATCTCGAAATGAACGCCTTAGTGCAGTGGAAAGTCTCAAAATATACACGCGAAGTGCACTGTGGGAAAATGTCCTACACCTTCCTTTCGATGCGCATATTTTTCCTATTTTTCGCACCTCTGTTACTCGCTCAACCATCTACTCTTGATTGGCTTGCAGTCTTTGGTCAGTTTTCAGTGTTTGAGTGGCGAAATATTCGTTATGAAAAGGATGTGACCTGAATTTCGGCACTGATCTAGTGGAGCAACTACCACAAGGACATAACACCTGTAGCGGTTGCTTATGTTCATCTATTGGGGGTTCTGACTTGTATCCTTTTCTGCGGCGGTATTATTATATCTGAATACACGACTCTTGATGGTCAGGGTTTGAAAAACGTGCAAAACTCCATTCCTTCGTTTATAATCGATGATAAACTAGTCACCAGTGCAATAGAAAAAGCGAATCTACTTGTTGCACATTTTGTTCCCAGCATAATATTCCCTGATACTGTGGCGGGCATGCGAACCTCAAAAATCACTGTGGGGTTAAATACCTTCGCCCAGCTATAGGGGCCATACATCCTGGTGTCTTCAGCCCCACGTATTCACAGACATGCGGGCCGTATTCGCTGACAGCCATAAAAAAACCTACGCCATAAGAATACGGCCAAGAAATAAACAATATTTACGACCTTCTCTTAAGCCAGCTGCAATTTGGTTTTCCTTTATTGAAAGGACCACAATGGGAACAGAAGATAAACAATAAATGAATCAACACTGTTCCCACAAGGAGATACAAGTCTTCTAAAGATATCGCAGAAGTGTGAAAAGCCTAACGATCCTAAGCGTATCTTAGGCCACACGTCCAGCAACGTTAGCGTCTGCGTGTGCGTGCATCCACACAGTATCTCTACGAATGAAGTGGAGCCTGGAAGAAGATAAGATGCGATCTCCTGGAAACGAGACATATCCTGAGAAAGTATTCCAGGCGAAGGTGAATTTAAGAGAAAATGGAGAACAACTTGGCGAGTTTCCTTCCTACGGGGAAGTTTTTAGTGAGACTGTAGCGGTTCAGCCAAACCCTACGGTCTACTTACCTGAAAAAAACCCCCATAACTACTACTCAATTCCCTTAAGTTTGCTAATGCAACAGTGCTTCACGCATTATATAGATCACCATCTATAATCTTAAAATCCCTATAAAGAAAACTTACCTTTTCATGCATCCCTTCTCATACAATTCCGTAAGATTTCTTTCTTTGCTTATCTGGTATTCTAAACCAATTCGGTACCAGACAAATTCCTGTAAATAAAATAATTCGGATTGCATTCCATGTAACCGTCATGACAGGGACCATAAATATTGCGCCGTCATTTTCCCAGCCGCGTCATGGAACTTTGCATACACATTGCCTGGCAACCTTTTTTGTTTGGCATTATAAGCAGCTGCATATAATTGGCGCAATAGACGCCGAAACCAAATTCTCCAGCATTTCCTAATGCAAATATGAACCCGGTTTCTACTGCAGCCAGAGATGCCTTAAACATCCAATTTGCTTTTTTTAGCACCTTTTTCTCCCAACGTCGAAAATAGCGGCGAGGTATCGTGTAAACACTGACCCGCATTACCAACGGCTCATTTGGTCATTTTTCCCTATTGTCTTTGCCGCCTGCCTGTTTCGTTGTTCCACTGCACGTGTGAATAGCATCGATCTGAACGTGGGATCGTTATATACTAACATGACCTTTATTACAAGATATGGTTTCCTATACCACCAAGAGAGACTTTACGTTTCCCTGGTGGTAGGTAAAAACGATATCCTTATTGGAGAGGATATCGGTGAGTCTTATTCCATCCGTCGACCACGCTGGTCGCATACGCAGCACTCCCGCTCTTCGCCGGCAGCGGAGAAGCGTGATAAAATATTCCCCGAGTCGTGGCGAGTGTCGTGTCCTAATAAATTGATTTAACAGTGCGGATTAAGAATAAGGAATTTAAATTGATTTAAAAGTGGAAGTCGATTAAAATTTATCTATATTAAATAATTTACAAGCTTATTAATCGGCGGAACATTTAGTGAAGTAGTGGGACGAAGTAGAACTCGCACCCATGCCGGTGCCACGACTTCGTACCCCACAAGACTGTCAATAACGTTCCCGGAGGAAAGATTCTCTATCGAGAACCGGGTCGAATGTGTTGACACGAAGAGGAAATCAAACAATAAATAAATGAAAAAAAAAACCCCAACAAATTAATAAAAATCTTTTTTTTAAACTTATTTCTGGACTGTGTTCGGCGGAACACATAGCACGAATCCACCAAGACACTACATCAGTTCTCCCTGAACTTGAACGCAAGCAGCACACCAGAAACCAGATTCACTTTCGAATGCGCATTGTTGCTTGACCGTTTGAAGAGCTGAAGGCAAACAAATCTGCTTGTCTGGATGGCATTCTCCCAATTATCTTGAAGGAATGCCTTTTTTTACTCGGTAGATCGCCGCGGAAACTCTTTCATATGTCCTATTCTACTGGCTGTTTCCCACATAGATGGAAGAACATTTCCAAAAGTCCAAAAATGGGCCTCTTCGGCCCATAGCACTATAAGAATTACTGATTAACCGCCAACCTTCGAAATTTCTGGAATCAAATGATCTCCTCAATGATCAGCAATAAGGCTTTCGTAGCACCAGGTCCACAGTAGATCTGATGGAGTACCTTACCGAAAAGTGGAGCCATTCTATCCAATACTTCGGTAAAAGCAAGATTTGCGCATTGTATATTTCAAAAGTGATCGACAGAGTTTGGCATTCAGCCCTTTTGTGTAAATTACATTGCTAAGGACTACCTTCCTGGCCGTTCAATCCAAGGGGTTTTCGAAATTTTTTTTTTTCAAATCCGCCTCCCATCAAATTAATGCGGGTTCTGTACTCTCACCCACTCTCTTCATCATATTTATAAATAATCTCTTGTCTATTACCCACAATTCAATTCACCAGTTTGCTAATGATGACGCATAGAGTTTTTCATACTCAACATTCTCAACCAAACTCTTTGAACCTCATTGCCAATCAGCAGGTGATGGTTAATATATTGCATCCCGATCTCAACAAGATATATCCACGGCGATTATCTAACCGAGTAGAATTCAATGCGTAAATAAATCAGTGCTGGCTCTAGTCGTCAAAGGCGAACTCGAAAGTAAGTGTAGTATAGATGAGCCGCACTTGCAGCATCGAAGTCAAGGAAGTATCAATCCCCGACACTCTTAATTGGAATAACCACATGTTTGAAGCTGCGAAAAGTGCGATCAAATGTATAAGGTTCCTTAAGAGATGGAAAAATATTTCATTCCAGCCAACCTGGCCACTATTTACTATATGAGGCGTCCATTCATCCCAAAATGGAGTTCAACTCCTATGCTGGACCAGGAGCATCCAAAACTGGGCTACATATGCTCGATAGGGCGCAAAACAGAGCAGTGAAACTTACAGCCGTACGTTATTCAATTCCATCGTTAGTACATAGGCACAACGTATTATGCCTATTCCTTTTCTGTAAGTATTATCACGAACGTTCATCAAATTTGTTGACTGTGTTTTGCTCCTTCAGATATTTTCCCGCGATACTCATCAATCTGAGAATGGTCATCAATTCACGTTCAAAGTCAACTTCAAGCGCACAAATAAATATAGAGAGTCATTCTTTAGTCGAACCACTCTAGTGTGAAATGCTCTAACTTATCATGTGTTTCCTGGTCGTTGTGATGTCCAAGCATTTTAGACCAATGTACATAAGCACATTGATCTTAAATCAATACACTGGTTTTTAATTGATACGTCCTTTCCTTATTCTTCTTCAGCTCTTTTGTGCGCGCGTTATTGTATAAAAAAACGATTTAGCCCTCCAAAGGGATCAAGCATTAGAACTCGATAACTTGGACATCATTTGGATAAAAATCGTGCTGAAGAGTTTCGTCAAATTTCTTTGTCGTCTCTACCGCTCCCCGAATGACGATCGACCAGCGACACTTTCCAAAAACATATTTTCCATGCCATCCATGCAATACGAATCAATTATCCAGGTTCTGAGATTCCCATTTTTGTCGGCTTTAATGTACATAACTCCAACTGTGCTCTACCACAACCGAAGAGGCTGAAAGGCTAGCAGAGACATTCGCTATTCAATCAACCGCCCCTAACACAGCGGATCTATTTTGATCATCCGAGCCAAGTATTTTTTCCGTAGACACGACTGTGGTATTAGAAAACTCAAACTCCTGTTTGATAACGATTGTGCAATCACACACATCTCAAACGACTGACGAATTTGGCTATCCTCTCCAAGTACGGAGGTGCGGAGCTATTGCGTCTCCGTGTTGATGTTCTTCTTCTATTCTGCAGAGTAATGAAAACTTTTTGAACGTTTCTTACCATTGTTTACAGCTTATTTCAATTAAGGAATACTATCTACTTTAAGATGAATGCATCCCAGTGCATTTTTTGTTTACCAAAGATTTGAGCGAATGTTTACACTCCGATACTTGAATGATCGCCGGCACTTGTTTATTTTCTTTAGATACATGTATCACGCTCTTAAGCGTCGTGTTTTTATACGAGAGGTTAACGATACCAATGATATTGTATATCTCTCCATATTTTATTGGAATTATTTCCAGATATTTGGGTGCCATTATTGAGGTTTTCCCAGATATGGATATCTGAATCCTGTGCCTGCTTTTGCATTCTAAGTTTTACGCATTTTAATAAATTTAAGAAATACCACATTTAAAAAAACAAATTGTTATTCCGCAAATTGTTGGAATCACTGGGACTTTCCTGTACAGCGCAAATAAACACATTCCCCGGATAATACCACGAATCTCTCCCCGTGATAATATCTGTAGAATAGACAAAAGCCCGTTGTATAATGGCCACAGTTCCGATATCAGCTCTGGATTTTCGATAAGCCGGATTGCTCGTCTCTCTATTAAATAGGTTGAGGGTATTCGTAGAAGCAGAGCTCTGAACATGAGAGCAATACGAAGGTTGCCTTTTATATTTCGGGATTAGAGAACAAAAACAAATATTGATCATCGAAAATCATTTTATTGTTTTTCAAAATATTCCCCATGAAGATCTATATACTTTTGCATGTGTTTGGACCAATTGTCGAAGCACTTTTGCCACTCTGATTGGGGTATCTCCAACACATGCATTCTGAATGCAGAAACCGCTTCTTCAGGTGTCGAAAAACGTTGACCTCTCAGTTTGTTTTTTACGTACGGGAATAAAAAGAAGTCATTCGGTGCCAAGTCAGGACTATACGGCGGATGACCCATCAAATCGATGTTTTGGGTGCTCAAAAATGCAGTTGTCGCAGCCGATGTGTGAGAGCTCGCATTGTCGTGGTGAAGAGTGATCCGTCTTCGGCGGTTGGTTTTCCTGATTTCTTGGAAGACAACTGGCAAACAAATGGTTGTGTACCACTCAGAATTGACTGTTCTGCGTTGTTCTAGTGGTACGGTTGCGACATGTCCAGTTTTTCCGAAAAAAACAGGCGACCATTTGCTTGGAAGTGCTTCGTGCGCGAACAACTTTTGTTGGATTTGGCTCATCTTGAAACACCCAGACAGTCGACTGCTGTTTACTTTCGGGCTCATACGCGTAAATCCACGATTCATCACCTGTCACGATGTCATAGACGTGTTTCGAAGCACCGCGACCGTAATTTTTGAACATTTCTTTCGACCAATTGACACGAGCCTTTTTTTGGGCGATTGACAAATTGTGTGGGATCCAACGCGAACACATTTTTTTGACGGTCAAATGTTTATGCAATATTGAATGTATGCTGGTCCCACTCACGCCTAAGGTTGTCTCAATCTCACGATAGGTCACATGACGATCTTCCAATATCAGTTCGCGTACAGCATCAATGGTTTTCGGAACAACAACTGATTTTGGACGACCTTCACGAAATTCATCTTGGAGTGAACTACGGCCACGATTGAATTCACCATACCATCGATAAACACTGGTCCTTGATGGAGCTTCATCGCCAAAAATTGAATTAAGTTCATCCATGCACTGTTGCTGAGTTAATCCACGCCGAAAGTTGTAAAAAATAATCGCACGAAAATGTTGACGATTTAATTCCATTTTTGGGCCGAGATGATTCTTTTAAGTTACTGTAAACAACACAAATAGCGCTCGTATGTCAAAACGTTCTGAGTGCGTATAACCTCAAAAATGTCCAACTTTACGACAGAGCTGTCAATTGCCGGATTGCAACACTAGGGTTGCCAAATCCCGAAACATAAGAGGCAACCCTCGTATGCCTCGACTGAAGTGAAGTCCAACATGTTGAAGAACTTTGCCATTGGCCATCTTGAACAGCGCTGCTGACTACTGTATCTCCTGAGCATTTGATCCATAGTATCAACGCCAATTTTATATTTATTCGTTTTTGCATCGTCTCTCACAGCCCTGTCCGAATGCATTGTCATATTTGAATTACCGCATTATTTTTTTTTAGGTAAGAACACATCGTCACTCTCTCATGAAAACCAAAAACTGTTGAGTATTGCGCTCGTGATTTATTTACTGAAATGCTACTGGCGGTATATGGTTTATTTTTATTTATTGTGCCAACAATAGTAAGATTCCGTGATACCAAGTGCTTTACAACGAGTAGAATTGTATAAAAATTATCCATGCGGATATTTCTTCCACTTCCTAGGTATGAGGACGATAATTCTTTTACCACTCCCTCTCCCTGATTTTTTTCGCAGGTATCATTCGTTTTGTCAGTGTAAATTATATCCTGAAGAGGATATGCGTTTTTAGTATCGCCAATCCACCAGATTTTTATACCATACTAAGTCGGCTTTGAAAGTATAGGGTTCTCTAATAGGGACTTGATGACTTTGAATTTAATTTGTGAACGCACCCTTTCACTAATCATCGAACTGTCACTGTCAATTTATTCAGTAAACTCAACATTTTCATCATGGTTAAGTACACGAACGAACAAGGTCTGTAAATTATAAAAATTTATTACCGAAATTTGGAGTTGGTGACCGCAACTTTAAGAACGTTAACTCCATGTTTAGGTCGTAATTCTCGCCCTAGTAGACAGGCAATAACAAGTTTAGTGCAAAAATTTGAGTCTATATTCGTTGTGTGATGTGGCCGTGCCAGTGACACAACGGGTTGGTCGAAGTGGCGAAAATATCGCTGCCGTTCAGGCGTCCGTAGAAAACGATTAAAATCAGTCAATTCCACGGCGTTCTCAAGAATTGGGCATCGCCCAGACCACTTTATTTGCGTAAGGATCTTGGTTTACACCCATACAAGATCAAACTGACTCAAGAATTGAAGCCGATGGACCATTTGAAGCGACGTACGTTCTCCGATTGGGCTCTGGAAAAGATGCGCCAAGATGAATTTCATCGCAAAATCATCTTCAGTGACGAAGCTCATTTTTGGTACAATGGGTTTGTGGGGATTAGGAGTATTGTGCCAAACAAGGACATTCGGTTCGCTCCTATCCCCACCCGACTGTCACTGAAGTTTCACCAAACACTGTTCACCGGAAAACAAAACAAGTACACCTCCACAGCACAGGAAATGAAACACATCATCATCATCGGCACTACAACCGGGAGACGGTCTTGGCCTTATTTAGCAAGTCCTGAGGCTTGTTAAATTTTCCATAATGATTTTTTTTTCCGGGCAAGGTTATTAGTCTCGCGCCAGAGGCTCCCTGACCCCCGGTCTTCCGCGTCACAGGCGGGGAAATGAAACACGCTAGATCATTTATTAATTAAATAGTTTCTTTATTAATAAATGATAGTCACTAAATGTACATTTAAACTTCGGATTGTAAACGATTACTATGAACTTTGCTTTCTTCAGATTAGTTTTTTATTATGTTATAAAGTGAGCAGATTCGCTCTTGACACACACATTTCACCATTAAAATGACTATAAGTTTTATTACGAAAATAACCCGAACACGACTCTTGAATGTGATACGCGGTACGCATACCCACAGGGCTACGGGTAGCGGTGGTGGAGAACCGACCGGCTCGATCGGTGGATGGAATACGACTCAGAGATATACATTCGCTAATGGGGTGATGTTCCTCGAGAGAGAAAGTGTTTCTCTTGTGATGAAAACAAGGCAGAGCGATTTCGCTGGTGAGGTCCTGTGGTGGTGTGCGTGTAGTTGATCTTGGAGATCACGGGGCCTATCCATGCGGTGAAACAAAGCAAACACGAGATGCATTGTTTTACTCATGCGCGAGCATCATGAGAGACGAAGCGGACAAAAAAAAGGAAGCTGGACAAAAGGCATTATGGTGTGCATTGCAGTTGAATAAATAAACCGCCAGTCATCCGGGAAATGGTGCTAAAAGCAAATTGGATGTTTATGGCATCTCTGGTTGCAGTAGAAACCGGGTTCGTGTTTGCATTAGGAAATGCTGGAGAATTTGGTTTCGTTGATAATGCCTAAGATGCGGTGATTGTTTGTCGATTGAACAAACGAATCACTGCTCGGTTTATTACAGCTGGGTAAATAGCCGTGTTGCTATTATGTTGGTGATGCTAAAGCAATTTAGGTATACGATGGGTGGTCGTGTACCGTATCTTGCATGTTTACATGCAAAGGAATTTAGTTTGTGGTACTAGACGCTAGATGCGTGTATTTGCTTTTGTCCCTTGGACAAAGGGTCTGCAAGATATGTGCATGTGGGAAGATTAGGGTGCACATGAGGGACAAAATTGCTTGGCAAACAATGGTGCCGGAATAGGTTTCCTGCGAATTCTAGTGATGCATTGGATTATGAATGCTAAGAATTCTTTGTTGGGAACATTTTTGCCGATAAGTTGATGCAAGGAAAAATGCCCTTGTAAGTGAAATTCTTTTTACAGGTGCTAAATGTAATTAGCAGCAAATAGCAATTATGAAACAATGGAATTTAAGGGGCTTCAGCACAGGAAACTTGGGGGGTAATTGGGCAAGTAGGCAGTGGCGTTTTCGGAACCGCCACAGGTTCGTCAATAAGCAAAACATGTGTTATTGCTCGGGTGAAAACCCACATGTGCTTCATGAATCACCACTTCATCCACAAAAAATAACTGTCTGGTGCGGTTTGCATGCCGGCGGCGTCAGTGGGCCATATTTTCTCGTCGACGATAACGATCGTCACGTTACTGTGAATAGACATCGTTATCGCGCCATGATTACCGATTATTTTTGGCCCGAATTGAAAGATATGGACTTGGCCGACATGTGCTTTCAACAGGACGGTGCCACAGGCCACAGAGCACACGATACAATCGATTTATTGAAGAGTAAGTTTGATGAGCGTGTTATCTCAAGAAATCGGCCAGTCGGTTGGTCGCCTCGTTCGTGCGATTTAACGCCTCTAGACTATTTTCTTTGGGACTAAGTCAACTCATTGGTCTATGCCAACAAGCCGACTACGTTGGAAGAGCTCAGAGCCAACATTGAACGCGAAATAGCGGCCGTCTCGGTCGAAATGCGTGGCCGAGTCATCGAAAATTAGGTCCAACGAATCGACCGCTGCAAACGTGCCCGCTGTGGCCATATGAACGAAGTCGAGTTCTATTCATAAATGTTTTGATTGTACTTCAAGCCGATAATAAAGCTTTTGAAATATCTCAAATGGTTTGCGTTTTATTAAAAAAAAAAAGTTGTTAAGTCCCTATTGGAAAACTCGATATATATTGAGTAAATCCTCTACGGCCTCCATAAGGATAGAGCTGTTCATCAATAGTTAAATTTTCTATAGGCTTATACATCGGGATAAATTTGCATTAAGCATGTCCATAAATCACACATTGGAGCTGCCTTATTAGCTTTCTTGCGTTGATTGCGAGTATTACTGTCTTCGAATCTGAAAAAAAAACACATAATGTTGTGGAATCGATTAAGTCCCATTGTTGCCCAATACAGTGGATATGAGCTGGAATGCTTCATGTTAAAAGTATGATCAGTATCAGTTCAAATCATTGAGCAAATTCAGTTCTGAATACTGCTTCCATTTTTTTTTTCACTTCACTTAGAATGTAACAAACACGCTTGAATCGACCGGAAACTCATACTGAAATATATTGCGTCTAATACGCTGTGGAAACCAAAACAATAACCTTCACATTCGTTCCTATTTAGGGAGCAGCTGCTCTGCTCAGAACAGTAAAATTTGCGTCTGCTACTTGAGGTGCCCCTTCTTCTTAAAATTACTTAGATCCTCAATAACAATGTATAATTAAAGAAAAACGTTTTAAAAACACTTTCTTTTACTGTAATATTAAAAATTTGAATATTACAGTAAATGGGTACCCGGGTACCCCGTGTGCTAACGAACGTCGGTAAAGTTGGGCATTAACATGAGGGTTAAACGCTCGCTCACTCGAAAATACATAAATCAGTGTACTATCATCCGCAAAACTGAATATTTTGCTACCCAGTGATTCTAAATATAATAAATCAGTAATATGGAGCATAAAAAAGGTTGCAGCTACACTGGAACCATGAGGCACCTCGGAATTAATAGAGTATAGAATCGATTTTCGAGAAATTTCCTCATGCAGTTGAAAATAGTTGGGAAAGTCCGTATGAACGAAGCTTACTTAGTGATGCTCTGTTCCAGACGGTGTCAAAAGCCTTGGAGTTTTCCAAACAGTCGCCTTTGACTCACTAATTGCAAATTTCAAAATTTCGGATATAAAGGTAAAATGGTGGTTTTAAAAAAAGCAGCATCTAGGGTAAAATTCGTGGAAAAGTTTTTTGTGAAAACATTGGCTTTATCCTTTAAGATCGCGGCCACTTCCTGTCATTAACGTAGGGTAAAAGCAGGATTTGCAGTTATCCCTAATAATCTTTGCCATTAGGCAGAAGGGAAGCGAACCAGCTAGACACTTAAGCAGTCTGTTGGTGACGTTGTTAACCGTCTTCGCGGTTGCATGCGTTTCTGATACTAACATAATTCATTCTGTTGACCTCCGTGGATTTAGAGTGGCATTATATAAATACCCTATTTTGTACCGCTGTAATCTTTTCACATTTTGTTATCAAATGGAGGTTTATCCGATGAACTCCGTTTGGTTCTGAAAAAATCAATTTCCGTGTCTGGCTCTGCACTGGCGTTAGCAGCAGAATTTCCAAAGCAGACCTGTGGGTAACGTTAGTATTGTGCCAAGACACGGGCGCCTGTTTTACTAACCTTCCAACGATGAAGAGAAAAGTCACAACACACCACGGATACAAATGTAACTGCTTCGCCAAGGAAGGAGACAAATCACTAAACACACGAGAGAAGATAGGAAAATGTCAAGTAGTAAAACATTGGTGAGGTTGTTTGGCTGTACGTTGGTTCTTTATTGTTCTTGGTTACTTAACACTTTCGAGTTTAGTATAATACACTTCGTTTTAGGTTGGTTCTGTCAGCAAAGAGAGATTTGTTTTTCTTCTAGATATTTGGTTACAATGTTTTTTTTTTCTTTTTACCACCGTCACAACCGATTTGCGTTTTAATCAAGTTATATTCGACAATGCGTAAGGAATAACAACAGTAATTAATTGCAAACACAACACCATACAGAAACACGCACTTGGATAAAATCAATACTTAATAATACACTTGGAGGCGAATGCTCTACCACGATCCTCGGCCGGTTCGTAAAGCGGACGCGCACATTTCAGCGAAAGAAATCTGACTCTCCAACTGGGTCTTCAACATCCAATCACACGGCGTTTCGTCATTGCGGATGTCAATGAACCCCTAGTAGGTTCCCACCTATTAGGCGCACACAACCTTTTGGTCGATACGACTCACAACAGGTTTGTGGCTCCAACCGCACTCCCCTTGCCCCAACTGGCATCTTCAGCGGTAACATCCAGGGCCACAAAGAGAATAGACCCAATACAGGCCATGGTACAGGAATTTGTCTGTACAACAATTCCTCTACCTAATCAGCGCCGACACAAAGCAACCGCGTTTCATCACATTGAAACACGAGGCCCTCCGGTGAGCCAGCGCCCACGCCGACAAGCTCCCGAGAAATTACGCGCGGCACGGGCAGAATTCGATCACATGATCGAACTAGGTATCTGTCAACCATCAGACAGCTCCTGGGCAAGCCCACTATACTTAGTGAAGAAACGTTCTGGTGAGTGGCGTCCATGCGGCGATTACAGGCTGTTGAACGCAGTAACTGTCCCGGACAATATACCCCATTGCACACCTCTACGATTTTTCGTATAAACTGCGAGGTTGTAATGTTTTTATAACCCTGGATCTCACCAGGGCTTACCATCAAACCCCGGTGGCACCAAACCATATACTCAAGACCGCAGTCATCACGCCTTTCGGACTCTTCAAATTCAAAGTGATGACTTTCGGCCTCCGGAATGCCGCACAGACATTCCAACGTTATATCGACTCGGCATTACGCGGTCTCAATTGCTGCCATGCATATCTCGATGACATTCTCATCGCCTCCAAAGACCATGCCGAACATAAACGCCACTTACGTCAGGTCCTCGAGCGCCTCCGTGAATTCGGTCTTGTCATTAACCCAGATAAGTGTCAATACGCCAAGGAGCAAATCACCTATCTGGGTTACGTCGTTGACAACCAGGGCAGTCGCCCGCTGCCAGACCAAGGGGCGGTGAACAGAACGTTACGGCGGACGCCCTTTCTCGAATCGATACGATTCACTTGCATACCGCCTTGAACAACACTGACCTTGCCCTAGATCAACAGGAGGACGAACAGCTCAAGTCGCTCCTAACTGCCGATACGGCACTCGAGCTTAGAAGAATTACTCTTCGCGACCCTTTGGGCGAAATCTGGTGTGATGTCTCCACTGAAACCGCTAGACCTTACATTCCCGAAAACTTCGTAAAGGCGTGTTCCAGGTTTACCACAACCCAGCCCACCCCAGCGGCCGAGCGACAGCCGCTGCTGTCCGTCGCAAATTCATTTGGCCCCGGATGAACAAAGATCTCACCGGTTGGGCCCGTGCTTGTCTCCAGGGCCAACGCTGCCAAATAGCGCGACATAATGTACTGGAGCCAGCTCAATTCAAGCTTCTCACGGCACGCTTCGCCCATGTCCATATAGACATAGTGGGACCGCTTACTCCATCAAGAGGATTTTTCTATATCCTCACTATGATGGATCGCTGCACGCGATGCCCAGAGGCGACACCTCTCCGGGCAGTTACTGCCGAATCAGTCGCCAAGGCCCTTTACTCAACTTGGATCACACGCTTCGGTGTACCAACAACATTATCTTCGGAGCGAGGTCCATAATTCGAGGCGACAATATTCAGGCAGCTAACAAATCTCCTTGGCTGCCAAAGAAGTCGTACCACCGCCCACCACTCGCAATCCAACGGGATGAGAGAGCGCTGGCATAGATCCCTCAAGGCCTCACTCATGTGTCCAATGATTCGCACCCAATGGTTCGACGCCCTTCCCACAGTCCTCCTCGGCCTGAGGACAAGTATTAAGGAGGACCTAGGAGCTTCGGCAGCAGATCTCACCTACGGTACCAACCTCCTCCTTCGAGGAGAACTCTTCCTGGACGGCGAAACACCGCGTGACCAACTCCATGAAGTGGGACATTTCCGTGACCTGCTACGCAAGGTTAGGGCAACCCCAGTAGCCAGACACGGCTCCAAAAGACTCTTCGTCCACCCGTCAAAAAACCCTTCGACCCACCTTACGATGGCCCATTCAAAGTCTTCCGCCGCATCAGCGACCGCGTCTTCGAGATCAATACGAGAGGCAAGCGATCCACGGTCAGCGTCGAAATACTTTAGCCCTGCTTTCTGGAAGTTTCCGCTCCAGAACAGCCCCCTCTCCAAGACGCAACAGGCACCCGACTTGCACATCCTTCCCGCACCCGCGCCCGCACGCCCGCTAAAAACAACTACCCCCCCCCCCCAATCTTCCTCACTTCCTGACTACGCCACGGGGGGGGGGGGGGGTGATTTGGCGGTCGTTAATACATTCCCAAAGAACCGCCGATCCTTTTAAATTAACCACCTTCCTCTTTCCATGCAAACCCATAGTACTTACCCGCAATTAGGCAGAGCGTAAGCTCCCCTGCCGCATCATACCTGAAAGGAAAACCTACCCGACGGCACCCATACATTGTGAACCTTCCTGGTTCATACTCCATGAACCAGTTCATCTCCTATCGGTTCAGCCTGTCTTCAATTACGATAAACAAATGCTGTCCAGCGTATTGTTGACATAGCTGTAGCCGATATTCTTTCCACAGTTCACAATTGTATATCGCGCCTGAACCCTTAGGTCCGCGACAATTACGACAATTCCCCGTTATCGGCTATCAACCGATCATGAATTTGGGCATGGATATGATCATTGTTTAGGTAACCTTACCCATACCATGCCTATGATGACCCGCCTGAAATCTAAATTAAACATACAGTATCTCACTGTGTTCGTTACTTACCCGCATATTAATTCAAACATAGGGCCATCCAGCCTGACCCTTTGCCGCCGTCGACGAGGTTTCTGCTGACTTATGTCAACAAAATAATTTGCCTCCTTGTGCACCGGAGCCATATGGCTAGATTGGATATTGCCTACATCGGTGTTTCCAAGGAATCTTAGGCAAATACCATGACGACCCCTTTTGTATCATAGACACATCATATACATCATGTGTGCCACCATTTGATCTGTGAAATAGCGTTTTTGTTTACTTTGAAACAAAAATCTATTTCGATCTCTGGCATACATCACCAGTATACGGACACATATAGAATCCTCCCCTATCGATGCAATTCGCTGCCCTTGAATCTGATGGATGTGAGTTGCATCGTTGAGTCAGATGTCAATCTCCATAGCGGACGGTCGCGCCTTGCAACATTAATCTTAACCACTAACCAGGGAGAGTGAAGTGGTTTCCGTGAGCGTGTTAAAGTCGTGTGCAGTCGGATTGTCCGTGTATTTGTTTCACTGTTGTTGTGAATACAAGTGATCCGATTGGATTTTGATTCGCCATAATAAGGATAACTTAGAACGCAGTTTTCTCCCTTTTCGGAAACTCGTGCAAAAAGTGATATCGAAATCCAGCAAAAGAACCATCACTGCAGGTGTGATAAGTAATTCCTACGAAGTGGTTGTTATTACGAGGGTTGCCTTTTATATTTCGGGATTAGAGAACAAAAACAAATATTGATCATCGAAAATCACTTTATTGTTTTTCAAAATATTCTATACACTCTTGCATACGTTTGAACCAATTGTCGAAGCACTTTTGCCACTCTGATTGAGGTATCTCCAACACATGCATTCTGAATGCAGCAACCGCTTCTTCAGGTGTCGAAAAACGTTGACCTCTCAGTTTGTTTTTTACGTACGGGAATAAAAAGAAGTCATTCGGTGCCAAGTCAGGACTATACGGCGGATGACCCATCAAATCGATGTTTTGGGTGCTCAAAAATGCAGTTGTCACAGCCGATGTGTGAGAGCTCGCATTGTCGTGGTGAAGAGTGATCCGTCTTCGGCGGTTGGTTTTCCTGATTTTTTGGAAGACAACTGGCAAACAAATGGTTGTGTACCACTCAGAATTGACTGTTCTGCGTTGTTCTAGGGGTACGGTTGCGACATGTCCAGTTTTTCCGAAAAAACAGGCGACCATTTGCTTGGAAGTGGTTCGTGCGCGAACAACTTTTGTTGGATTTGGCTCATCTTGAAACACCCCGACAGTCGACTGCTGTTTACTTTCGGGCTCATACGCGTAAATCCACGATTCATCACCTGTCACGATGTCATAGACGTGTTTCGAAGCACCGCGACCTTATTTTTTGAGCATTTCTTTCGACCAATTGACACGAGCCTTTTTTTGGGCGATTGACAAATTGTGTGGGATCCAACGCGAACACATTTTTTTGACAGTCAAATGTTTATGCAATATTGAATGTATGCTGGTCCCACTAACGCCTAAGGTTGTCTCAATCTCACGATAGGTCACATGACGATCTTCCAATATCAGTTCGCGCACAGCATCAATGGTTTTCGGAACAACAACTGATTTTGGGCGACCTTCACGAAATTCATCTTGGAGTGAACTACGACCACGATTGAATTCACCATACCATCGATAAACACTGGTCCTTGATGGAGCTTCATCGCCAAAAATTGAATTAAGTTCATCCATGCACTGTTGCTGAGTTAATCCACGCCGAAAGTTGTAAAAAATAATCGCACGAAAATGTTGACGATTTAATTCCATTTTTGGGCCGAGATGAATCTTTTAAGTTACTGTAAACAACACAAATAGCGCTCGTATGTCAAAACGTTCTGAGTGCGTATAACCTCAAAAATGTCCAACTTTACGACAGAGCTGTCAATTGCCGGATTGCAACACTAGGGTTGCCAAATCCCGAAACATAAGAGGCAACCCTCGTAATAAAATAGACATTCCTTGTTAAAATAAATAGACATTGTTAAACCTACAATTAAGATGAACTAGTAATTGAAAGTGCACTATGAATATCAAATCATTGCAAATAAAAGTACCTTTATAACGTAAAGTAAAGAAAAGAGCTGATCGTGTGTTTTTATTTTCCTGTATTTGCTCTTGTGTTTGGGTGTTTCGAACTTCGTAACTTCGGTGGTGGATATTACTGAATTAGTGTCCGTGTCGACGCGCAAGTAAAATACCCCGCAGACCTCTCACCACGGAAAGGATGTTAAGAATTGTAGGAGAAACATATTTTAACGTACAAATATAGCTCAAAGTCTAGTTATATCTATGCAAATTATTTATTGAAAAAAAAGGTGAGAAAATTGTAGCGCTTCCCATTGCCTTATGAAACTATTACATTCAAGTCCAAATGTATTGACATACGCCTGGAAATGTATTCAATTTACATTCTGGATGCGCTTTCGGCAAATATCCGACAAACAAAACATTTGATTAATCCAATTAAATTAATTGACGGCTAGTGAAAAAAAAACAACTTCTAGAGGATTCTTGACTAAAAAGTAAAAGCGAACTGAATATTTCATCTCGTTAAACTCCACGATAGATAATCGCTCTTCACGGAAACTATTTCGAAACGAATCAAATAACAAAGAAGAAACCAAGAAAAACGTATTAAAGCCGGCTATATCCTGCGAGTAAATTCAATTTTCCTTCTAATAAAACTAAAAGATATAAACCGCCTCTTGTTCGTGTAATAAAAGAGCGTGCAATATGCAAATTGTTATCAACACCAAAACGAAGGCAATTCTATTATTCACTGGTTGTGTTCACAGTCTTCGCTTTAAAGCGTCATCCTTCGCGATCTGATGACTTAAGCATCCTTGAAGAAAATTCTTCTCTCTTCTTTCGCTGTACAAGAAAAGAATACTTTCCAATAGTCAGTTTTTAGGCGTTTTTCAAATGAAGTTTTCACATTTAGAACCATCCTCTCATCTTGAAGGACTCTCTAGATCCTCCTTCAGCACGAAATGGCCTGAATATTAATTTCAATTGATATTTGTACCAAGGAGAGATTTCCGATGAATTTTGCGAATAGATAATAGAATGTCTTCTTACGAGGACATTCGATTTCTGTCGGGTTTGTTTAATCTACAATTGCAGGGACCCCATTCCGTATACTTGTATCCGGTATTTCCCAACGAGAGATGATTCATGTAAATTTGGTAGGACGATTGATTTAATCGTAGTCAAATGGGTGCTAACAATACGAGACTGAGAGAAAATGAGAATTGCAAGCTGATGTATGTGTGCTTTGGGAATTCCTTCACTCGAATTTTGTAATCATTTATCCTAAATTCGTCACTATGAATTGCGGGGCGTTCAATGAAGAAGCCTTTTAAATGCAGCGATTTAAAAAGAAACTCTTACAACTTAGTTCTTTGATTCTTCACGGCCGTGGCTTTTGGTTTTTCCATTAGACTGCGAACTTTGCATGTCTTTTATCCTTTACCTGTTTTTTTACATACCAAGCCCCTTACACCTCGCAAGCAAGTCGAATGTGCATTAAAGGCAAATTGAAAAAAACTACTTGTCAAAAGCAAATTACGTCGGCTTTTGACATTACATTTCTCTCAATCCTCTTTTCTGGGTTCATTTGCATTGCAGCACCTAAGTCTGTATACGAGTCACGTAGGTGCACAAGCTAGACTGAGAGAAATCCTATGATGCAAAACGAACACACAAAGGCAAACAGGAGAATAAAAAAAAAACAGCAGGACATGCTTTCCTTTCGTGGCGATAATGTGAGCTTTATAAAATATTTTCGACGTGATTCGAATTTTCGTCAGCAAATAACTTACCTGGGATAGTTTTGTGCCTTGTTGTATTGCATGCATACCTTAAAGGGCACTGGATGGCACGTGATTGGGAATGGGAGCATTTTTGAGAAATCCTTTTGTGCCTGTACTTGAAAACACTACCTCAATTAAATTGTCTTGTTCGGCTAAACACCATTTCACTGGGCTTCTAAGGTAAACTCAGCAGCCCATCCAGTTCCTAGCGTGGTCGTGAGCTGAATATTTAATCAGATGAGCAAATTTAGATGTAAGCATATCAATTCGAGTGGAATAACAGAAACATTCTCAATTAGGGAATCACCTATGATAGGTTTTCGTAATCTTTACAGTGATTTTATGATGTAAGCAATATATAAACAATATGTATCTTTCCTAGCGATTATAGGCTTTTGAGGATTCTGAAGTTCATGACTTCATTGATGGCATTGTTGCACGACTTATAGTCGTAATATATTCGTAATTTTTTCCCAATGTTAGCTTTTCGTCTGACGCAATTTGTCTTTATGTAAGCTACTTTAGTCCAGGCAGAGAAAAATACATCGAATCCAGTCCGAATACTTGGTTGGACTTAATTTAAGGAAGTGGTTAAGGCAAAGAAGCTTCCATCGGTATGAATCAAACAATTCAAACGAACTTTAACCTTTTGAATTGCTGACGGCAATTCAAAACGTTAAAGAATGATTGCAATTTTATGACGAGTAGTAGTTAACAATGGACTTGTGGGGAACGAGATCGCGACGCCAGCATGGGCGAGAGTTCTACCTCGTCCTCACAAAAGTATCCTGTCGACCACTAAAAGAAATCTGTTCACCAGCAAGGGGGTTTTTGGAGTATTATTGTTCGGCTTTGGTGCTTTTAAGCGTGTCGTTGTCAAAAGTCACGGTGTTCCGCCGAACTCTGTCTCTGAACATCAAAAGAAACACATTGAAACAGGAGCGAGTTCCGTCACAATTGAAACATGGATTTAATTTTAGTTGTACTTTTATTGTCACTGTTTTCCCTTATATTACTTCTATGTTTTGCCACCACTATTTTAATAAAAATAATAAAATGTTTTCACTTAATTGTACGTTACAAGAATGTTTTGTTTTAACCACTATCGACAATACTAAAACAATATTTTTTCTTCGTTCGGCGTTAGGTCATTGCCTCTTGTGGCCTCTTCTGATATGCTGAATGTCGACTTTATTTTACGGTACATAAATTACGCGTGCGCGACTGACTTCCTCGTAGTTCTTCTCTTCAGGACTCCTTCTAACTGACCGTTCGATAAAAGATTCGGAATTAAGACTGTCTTGGACGGATGCTCGATACAGACTCATTGTATCTATCTTAAAAATATCCCATTCGAATTTCTCAACCCGCATCTGAAAAGGAAAATTTCCCCATCCAATCTGCTAACAGACTTTCCCATCGTATCTGTTAACAGTGTAACATTTCCCTTTGCATATCAAAAGGAGAATTTCCCATTGGACCTGGAAAGGAGAAATCTTACCTAATAATCATCATTATCACCATTCGTTGCTGGTGGTCGGAATCATGTTTCTCTTTTGTTTACGGATCAGATGCCGCCGCTTATTCTCCGATCTTTCCGTGGTTTGTTTGAACTGCACATCTGGCATGCGGCAAAGGGTCGCCTGCATTTCGGATGTGTACACGGACTATGGGATGTACGGCTTTGTTTGCCTTTTCCATCATAAACATCTATCAGGGATACTGTTATGCGTTTATGATTGTTCGCCTGCTAATCAGCAGCGCAACGCATCGTTTGTTTGCGCAAGTGTGCCTTAGCATTGGGTCATGCAAGGGATTTAGGTGCTAATTGCTTTTAGCTGCCCGTGAACGCATCCCTTGTTCGGTTTATTTACCGACAATGGTATTTCGTGGGAAAACATCGCGTTGTTGCTCAGGCTGGGTGATCGATTTGCATGCGATGCTTTCCTGCATTTTTGGATTGGTTTTGCATACGATGTATGGATGCGTTGAACTCGATATTGGAAGTTTTTGAACGTTAAGTTCCTTGGTTTTTGATATCGGGTTCAACGTTGTTGCAGTTTCATATGACCTTCGCTACAGGTATGATTAAGGACTTTGGGACACGTGTCTGTGGGCACGTATAATGAATAAAGGTAATTAGGTTCCTTGGCGGAAAGGACATCTCAACCTATAGGTTCATAGAACCGCCACAGGTGCATAACACAGCACAGCGAATTCCACAGCACGGAAAATTTTCACCAAGCGGAAGCGCCAAACACCGGAGAAATAAAGCACACCGGTATTGTTATTTATAAATGATTCTTAATTTTTTCAAATTCATTTGTGAGTACTATTACACAGAGAGTTTTGCGAATTTCAAGTCCGTGCACACTGTTATTGGCAACGATTAGATTTGAGATCTCGAAATTTATTTTCAATAATTAAAACTCTCGACCGCGGAGGTAAAAACTGTGGAGGAAAAACGACTCCTTGATGATGATACGCGTACGCATACCCGCAGGTTAGGGGTAGTGGTGGTGCAGAACCGACCGGCTCGATCGGTGGATGGAAACCGACTCAACGATATTTAATCGTTTTGGGGTGAGTTTTCCCAAGAAAGAAAATGTTTCTCCCGTGGTGAAAACAAGGAAGAAAGACTTGGCCATGTATGTGTATGTGTGAGTGAAGATTACATTGGTTTTTTTCATACACAAGGCCATGGGAATGAACCTGAAACAAAGAAAGGAAAAAGGGAGTTCTTTGTTTATGTGAGAGGTTACTGGGAAACAAATCCAGAACTATGTAGGATGAAAGGAATTTATGACCTGCGAGTTCAACTGAGTAAACATTAGATGGTAGGTGCATTTGGGATACTAGGATGATTGAATCGTTTGCGTATCGCCAGAATGCCTGCTGAAGGACCTCGGTCTTTTGTTTACTCATGGTGTGAGTTAGGGAAATAGTTTCGGCGTCTATTGCGCTAATTATATGCGGCTGATTGGGTTGTTTATTGTTGAGGGAAAAGGTCGCCAGCCAATGTGTATTAAAAGGGATTTTTTGTACACATGAATGAAGCTGGGAATAGGTGACGCAATGATCATTATCCCTGATTGGGATGGTTACATGATATGTGAACCGATAAGTTTTATTACAGGGAATTTATGATAAGGTAAAAAAGAACTCTTACAGGAATTTGTATGCGAAGGGTGTGGGGGGTAGAAGTAGAATGCCAATGTATGGCACAGGATTCACTTTTTTCCCACAATTGTCCACGTACTTACATGTCCGAAGAAAATCGTTCCTCAAAGCGCACGAGTAAATACAAACGCACTGTTTTATTTTGTTGTTTTTTTTATTCTATTATCACTCTATAATTTCAATACACAATTGCTCCACAGACAAATAATAAACTTCTACTATACTTAGAAACTTTTGGCAACAGAGACGAAATTTAGCAGTTTTCGCTTTTATAACGACGACGAGCGATGGCGCGACCTTCCACATTGAGTACTCGTATTCGATAGTGACTTGCGCGGCAGCATGACTGCGCGCGATGGTGATTGAATAGCGACTGGTGTGAATTAGGGCTGAAATTCATATTTCATTCCACACACAGGACAACCAAAAGAGACCACGCCTCTGCTCTCTCAACCTCACGCCCGTCAAAGTGTGAGTAACTTTTGTTAATAGGGTAATTGACGGACATGAAGAATGAGAGAACAGAAAACATGATATGCTGTGATCTCGGGGTAGCTTTGGTTGTGTGTGTTGGTATCAGCCGCAGCTACTGACATGACCTGGTGACCCAGTGGTACGGCTATGGTGTAGTCGGAGCACATTGAACCGTGGAAAGAAATACGAATGAGAGGGAAAGCTAGCTGATGTTACTCCTCTGCAAAAAAGAGATCATTGATCCCGAGCGAATGGGTGATCTGAGGGAAAGTCAATAGGACGCCGCTGATGCTTGGGAAATAATCAGCGTGACTCTAAGACGCTGAAATAACCCCAGCGATTTCGCTATGCTGCAACAGCGTCGTTCGTTTAGACTTGTTGTTGCTAAACGACATTATGAGATTTCCGATGGGAAACTCATGGTTAGCAAGAATGGAGTTGCCGTTTGACAAGAATGTAGCTAAACTCAATTATGCATTGGGGATAATGAGTTTAGCTATACGTCCGTTTGACATGTTTTACAGGGGAATACATATAAAGGAAATGAGTAGGTATGACGCGCTGAAAGCGGTCGAAATTAGGTGGAAATTTTGGTTGAGATTGTGGGTTGGTTCTTATGTAAAATAGAGAAACCCCCACAGGGGAATGGAAGAAAAGGTAAGAATTCTTTTACTGAAGCTTTTTAGATTATACCTTAGATAATCCTAGATGCGTAAAGCATTTAAGGTGGTAATGCGGTTGCATTCGCGAAATTATATGATTGGATGGGAGTTATGGGTTTTTTTTTTAGGTAAGTGAAACGTGGGGTTTGGCGGAACCGCCACATACCCTTAGATGGAGAGGGGTCGTAACAATCCAAAGTTAGTTGAAGATGTCTATCCTCTTTCTTTGACCATAGTTGTGGACACATTTCATACAATATCTTTCGTATTGTTGACCACCCACGTTCCTTAAGAGCGTGATACATGCATCCAAAGTAAATAAACAAGTGCCGGCGATCATTCAAGTATCGGAATGTAAACATTCGCTCAAATCTATGGTAAACAAAAAATGCACTGGGATTTTCTTTTTATTAGACTACTCTCGGGAGAGACGAGCCTATAGCGCCGAGTGAGCGCCTCGAGATGCCATCAAATAACTATTGCAGTTCCTTTTGAACATGAGCAAGTTGTAAAGCACCGGGAACACTCGCGTGGGACGGGAGTTCCACAGCTTCCCCGCTCTGTAACGGAACGAGTTCTGATGCAGGGATGTTCGCGCTGTCCGGAGATGAACCACAAACGGGTGCGATCCGTCGGATTGTCTTGTGAAGCGCATATAAGCCGAATTGCGTGGACCAATACCAAGAATCTCCGAAGAACAGTACCCGTGATAATATCTGTAAAACAGACAGAGGTCGGCTACGCGCCTTCGATGTGTTAGCGTCTGTAGTCCCGACGTCAGCGCCAAGTGCCCGATCAGGCGGATCGCTCGTCTCTGTATGCTCTCAAGTAGGTCGAAGGTATGTTTAGGAGCCGAGCTCCAAACATGAGAGCAATATTCGAGCGCGGTTCTAATTTGGGATTTATATACGAGAAGAAGTTGGGATGCATTCATCTTAAAGTAGATAGAGTGCCTCAATTGAAATAAGCTGTAAACAATGGTAAGACGCGTTCAAAAATGTTCATTACTCTGCAGAATCGAAGAAGAACATCAACACGGAGACGCAACAGCTCCGTACCTCCATAATAGGAGAGCCTGGCCAGATTCGTCAGTCGTTTGCGACGTGTGTGACTGCACAATCGATATCAAACAGAGGTTTGAGTTTTCTAATACCACAGTCGTTTCTAAGGAAAAAATCTTGGCTCGGATGATCAAAATAGATCCGCTGTGTTAGGGGCGGTTGATTGAATAGCGAATGTCTCTGCTAGCCTTTCAGCCTCTTCGGTTCGGAGCACTGTTGGAGTTACGTATATTAAAGCCGCCAAAAAAGGAAGTCTCAGAACCTGGATAGTCGATTTGTTTCGCTTCAACGGCATGCAAAAGATATTTTCGAAAAGTGTCGCTGGTCGATCGTCATTCGAGGAGCGGTAAAGACGAGAAAGAAATTAGACAAGACTCTTCAGAACGTGAAGAAGTGCATTGCAAGCTGTATAGATAGACCGCAATGCATCGTGGAAATGGTGCTAAGTGAGGTTTTAGTTGTTTATGGCATCTCTGCCGAGAGTAAGAACAAAATTCTATTGCTATTGAATTCGGTTTCGCTGATAATGCCTAAGATACGGTAATTGTTTGTCGATTGAAACGAATCGTTTGTCGGTGTATTGCAGCTGCATAAACAAGCTGTCCGACATTGCATTTTAATGATGACAAAGGGTGCCGAATGGTTTGGGATTTATGATGCCTATGTACACTAAAGAATTCTTTCAAGGAATTTGAATAGCGCATTAAATGCATGAATGTTGGGAGTATTATTTTTAAGAATTTTAGATAATGCGTTGTATGCATTAAATGTCCTTGGAAAAGGAAATGTTTTCAGGTGCTAATTGCAATTTATATCGAGGAAATCGGATCGGATGGTCGAACGTGGAAGGAGAGTGCACGGGACAGTGAACAATGGCGGAGTCGAGTCGGTGAGGGCACAATCTTTCAGGTTCCTCATCGTCATCGGTATTACAACCGGGGTTCGATTCCCCGTCGGGGAGCCTCTGGCGCAAGACTAATGACCTTGCCCAGAAAAAAACAAATCATTATGGAAAATTTAACAAGCCTCAGGACTTGCTAAATAAGGCCAAGGCCGGTTCCCGGGTGTAGTGCCGATGATGATGATGAATCATCTCCAGTTTTCGTCAGTATTCTTTGATTTGTACAACCGGAAGCTTAGCTCTCTTTTTCTTTTTTGCAACTTTTTTTTATTTGCCATTTTTTCTTTTTCTTAGATTCTAAATTGTAGGCTAGACATAAAATGCTTAAATTCTAGCTTAATTATCCTATATTATAATTTACTGGTCCCAAGCAGACGCTCTATGCTAAACATTATATGACTATTGTGTAGTTTGCCTATCGGCGACAGAACTTTGTTTGTGGCTCTAGTTGTGAATAGTTGTATGAGAAATAAAACTAGAAAAACATTGTGTCCTTTTTTTTCTTGTTTTTATTTCAAATTTAACTAACTCCAATTTTTTTTTGCATTTAAAAAAACAACTTATATTTTATAGTACCCTAATCCTAGAAAAGCTAAGTCTATGTAATTTGGCTGTTGACATAGTTATTCTGCCGACATTGGTACACTTATCTTTATTTGCTTTATTATTAGATTTCTCCAGTACATTTGTTTGTGAATCCGCAACATTCCGTCCGCCTTCGCCGATCATTGCCGAATAGTCCCCTATTTGAGGGGAGGGCTCTGGTGTCGAGGTGCTGCTCGATGTCGGTGAAGCGATCCGCTGGTGGTCGGTGACGGCGTAGACGTTGTTAGTTTGTGTGGGATGAGGACGCTCCCATGAGGTGGATGGGAAGTTACGGGAGGAGGCCGCCCGCCACAAAGGGCGTGCGTAGCTACTGGAGGAGGCCCCCACCACGAGGAGCGCTGAAGGCTTTGGTTTTGTTTTTTATTTTTCTATGCGACGGTGGTTGACTCCGACGATGTTGTGAGGTTTTCGGTGGCCTGGGATCGCCTTTCGTCCTTATGATTACTCTCCACAGTAGGGATGTATCCGGTGGTTGTGCCACGCAGGTGATCGATGGTTGTGTGTTCCGTGAATCCCTGGAATGGCTCATGGCGTCGATGGCGACGGAACCTTTGGTTGGGGTCCGCGTGGTTGCTTTTTAGAGTGCGTTGGGAGTATTCGACGGTGACTCTAGCCGGCGCAATGAACTCCAACGCCTCGATCCTGTTTTTTAAGAAAGCGTTAAGCTGCTGGTATGTGGAGGACTCCGTGATGTTTCCTTGCGTTGTTTTCCAATCACGTCTTGTGCCTGGATCCTTGGGGGTAGCAGGTACCTTGAGGAGAGTGCCCAAGGCAGAGTGGACCAGGGCACGAGTGTTGACATAATGCTCTACTAGTTTGTCCCAAGCAGTTGTAGTTTTCCTCCGTGCGAGGATATTTTTGGCGGTCCTAGCGGTGTCGTCCCGGAGACTGGACTTTAGGTAATAGAGACGTTCCATAGCCATGAAGTCTGGGTGATCCGCCACTACTGCCTGATGCAGGTCCTTGAATGGTTTCCATTCCGAGTACGAGATATGCCTGAGAAGGTCGATAGCTGCTCTGAGAGCAGGTTGCGGGGGTTAGCGCGAGGTGTTTTGATGATGTGGGGAATTATGGTGGAGGTCTGTGATGGTCGCGGGAAGTCCGAGGCAAGGGCGTGATGGGCGTCGAGGAACTTTGCCTATGGGTCCAGGTAAATTTCGTCAACCAATTCGATGAATTCCTCCACGAAGTAGCGATGACCCTTAATTTCCGAGGTTGCCAGCCGTATGATCTCCTCATGCTTCTTCCGGATATCCTCCCATTTGAGCTCAAGTTTCTGCTGGCGAGTCTCGACTGGCCCAAGGTTGGTGGCCCCCTTTTTCTTTAGATTGAGGAACTCGCGAGACAACTGGTCCTGTGCCGCGAACTGAGCGTCGATGAGTTCCTCAATCTGGGACATTGTAGCCACTTGAAGGTAGAACCGTTAATGAATGCGCCCCGAGTCTCCATCGACGAAGCAACTGAGGGAGTGTTGTCTGAGCTGTGATGTAAGATCAGGAACGTCCGAACGAAGGAGAACGCAATGCGTCATTAACACCGCTGACGTTTGACACTTTCACCACGGGCACTCGCACTTTCACTTTTTCAGTTCCAGTTCAAAATATCGCGAAAAGTAGCGATAACGACCCGGTTCGAAGGACCAAATAATGTTGAGGCGCATCCAGAGAGGAGCAAGAGTCCGTGGTCCGGAGCATCCAAGTGAGAAATGTGGTTGTCCAGCGTATGTCCAAGGGAGTTGTGGTCGTAGAGCGTCCGTGGAAGTGGAGAGGAATGGTCGTCGAGTGGTGGCGTCCAGAAGTGAACCGTTGAGCCAAGAGGTGAGATACAGACGCCGTGCGAACGGGTAAATCCGAAGTAGAGATGAAAGAGCTTGGCGTCTGTCCGAGAAAAACGCACCGTTGAACAAAAGGTGAAATGTTGACGCCGAGTGAACGGGTGAATCCAAAGTAGAGATGATCGAGGTTAACGTCTGCCCAGAAAAATGGACCGTTGAAAGTGATTTTAAATTGTGACTCTTATGTGGCGTCTCCTTTCTGTCACCGACGCGTTATCAGCTGCTGGGTGTCAGTTGGCAAATTGCAGGTAGATTTCTCCAGTACATTTGTATGTGAATCCGCCACATAGTCCGATTAGGGTGTTCGATATAATCTGGAACAAGGTCTAAAACACTTCCTCTCGAACACCCAAATCTTTTCCATAAAATTTGGACTTATGTTGAACCATACTAGACAAGCATATATGAGCATTGGCCTGATTAGCGTCATGTAGCATATAACTTTTATCCTGCTGTCAAGTTGGATACTTTGAAATTGCCGCTTTGTCATAGCAAACGTTTTTCTATCTTTGGCCATAGCAGTCTCTACATGCCTGTCAATACAGACATTGATCTAGCCAGATGCCAACGTATTTAACTACACTCTTGGTTTCCAGTTTAGCACCATACGGTCCCACGATAACTAACTTTCGCCAGTTTTTCCTTGTGTCGTTCGTGGGTTTATATAATGTGGTTCTAAATAGGATGGCTTCACATTTCTGGAAGTTGATCTTAAGTTTTCAGTTGTCGCAATAGCGGTGCACTTTGTTGAAGTCTCGCTGTAGTAAAATATTTATGATCTCAACTCCCGGAGCTGTTCTGTAAATTACAAGATTGTCTACGTACGCAATAGCCTGCGGAAGTACACGTAATAAGTCGCTAATGCAACTGCTAAAAAAAAATCGGAGAAAGTATCTCTCCCTGTCGCAAGCCATTCTTGATATTATACGTTTTATCAGAGGTCACATTACCACTTTTCTTCACGAACCTCCTATCATAAAGTACATATGGTAAGGGCTTATATATTCTTTGTCTGACCAGTAATATAACTCTTCGCTCCTAATGGCATGGAAGGCTATCTCCAAGTCGATCAGACAGGCACCTGTACATTGGTTCCTACATTTATTCCATTGTATGACGGAGACCAGTTTAGCCGCGGCATGTGTGGTTTTACTACCCGTTTTAAGGCCAAATTGGTTATTTGGAATAATGTTGTTGTCGTCTACCCACTTTAGTAGAGCTTTGATAATAGTCTTTTCAAATATTTTACTGATGCTTGGGAGTAAAGTTATCGAACGCATGTTCATTGGGTTTGTACAGTCTTTGCCCTTTTTGGGATGGGCTGTAGCATTGCCGTTTTCCAACGCGCGGAAAAGTATGCATTATTCAACGCGTTTGTTAAACAGGACCGTGTATATATCTGTGGGGGTTCTTTAAAAGGTACGCAAAGAACCACCCCTCGATCCGACCGCAACCCACTTTGCCAAACCTGCAGTTAACCGCAAACATTTCCTTCCCAAGGACATCTAAGGCATCACCCAAAACTCCCCGCAAAGAATTCATTAACATGCATACAACCAATGCACCATCAACATTTTCTCGAAAAGAATTCTTTCGCATACATGCATCATAAATTTAAAAAACTTATCGGCGCCCCTGTCAGCCAGCGTACCCTGCCACACACGCGCGCATCACATTTTCGTGGCTTATCTACAGTCTCGGCAGCCTTTTGTCTAATCGACTAAAGCAGTTTGCGCATCCAGCGTCTAACCGCCGAGAATCGATTTCTTCGGCACATAAACATGCATACAAGAATTCGCCCCTGTCCGCCAGCTAAGAAGAGTGCACAATCACCACTGTGTACCTAAACAGTCTATTTATACAGCTGCATCCATGCCAACTATGATGTCCTTTGTTCTATCCTCTTTTTCAGTTTCGTTTTCCCATGACCTCGTTGCATGAGTAAACAATGGATATATTAGCACTCTAGCTAAGATCGACCCGGAGAGATGCTCTCCAATTCACCACCACAAAGAGAAACTTCACGTTTCTCTCTAGGAAAAGAAAACTCACCCTTAGCTGAGGGTGGACTCACCAGAGTCTCTTGAGGTTAATCACTGGCGAAGTGAGTCAAGATCCAACCACCCGTGAGTCGCTTTTCGTCCACCGGCGAGTACACAGCGCTAAAAGTCGTCTTCCATCCCCCGTAGCGTGCGTCTGTTGGTGTTAAGTAGTCTCAGTCGTGAGCCAATAAGCAAGATATCTAAGAACGATCTACCTCTAGGGAACGATAGATATACCGTCGCTAGCAGGTCAGTTCTATATTCTATATGATACAGATCTAAATTCTATATGATACAGATCTATACTTGGCATTCATATCTCCAACTAGGATAAAATATTTTTAGACCAGGTGCAATTGTAAGCATCGAAAGATTGTCTCGAGCTCTGCTATAGAGAGGTTATGTTGGTGCTCCTCAGGTGCATAGACCACAATTGCATACAAACCCCTTCCTTGTTGAAGGGGTATGCATACGATACAGGCTTCCAGCACCCGGAACCTGTGCGCTTCTCCACTATATATTACTTTATGATTGATTCCTTTTGTAATAAAGACTGCGATTTTGACCTTAACGAATAAAATTAAGCAGTGGGTCTTTTTACAAAGTATTTTAACTTATCGTAGTGGAAGGTTAGCTCTTTAGCCTTAATTGTCTCTCTGCACCTTGAATCGAATCACGTATTTCTCTTGGGTTTGATACTCTTGTGCCCCCAACATCTGTCCTTTCAGCAAGCGATGAGCTTAGTAGTGAAATGGTGAACTACTCAACAAGGACAGTCGGCATTCGGTTCTATCTCTTCGGCTCGTTGAGATCCACTAGAACATTCATCAAAATCAACAAGTACGCTTTCTCGATACTGACGTTGCATACGGAAGTAACAATTTCATCATCGGGTCGGTTATTTGGTGGAGTCTTCTTTATCTTTCTTGAGTCTTCACCGACGAAGCTTCGTCGGAGTGGGGGCCGGTGTGACAATATTCTGAACAGTTCTAGTTTGGCCGGCAGACTAACCTTCTAGGTTTGTGGCGAAGTTTTTTGAAACTGAGCCTTGCTTTCTTTGCCAGCTTCTATACTTTGCCAGGAGCATACTGGACAGTACACTCTATTTTGGTTCAATTTTGAGGCACTGTGGCGTTTCCAACAGATACACACGAATTTACAAATCATGGTAAGCAACAGCACCAAAAGGAAAAATCGAAACATAAATTATCAGAACCGTATACCATAATTAATTATTATAAAAATTAATTACCATAACATCATCATCATCATCATCATCATCGGCACTACAACCGGGAACCGGTCTTGGCCTTATTTAGCAAGTCCTGAGGCTTCAATCATTAATTTAAAAAAAAGTCCTTCGAAATGTGGTTATAAGGACGTATGTACAGAAAATGCCACTTTCCACTGACATTTGGTGGCGGATAGATCTTTCTTTTTATTTGAGTTTATTATTGTTCATTTATTATTATAGTGTTTTATATACCTATTCCGATTACTTTTTTATTGAATAATATAATCATCATCATCATCGGCATTACAACCAGGAACCGGTCTTGGCCTTATTTAGCAAGTCTTGTTAAATCTTCCATAATGATTTTTTTTTTTTTCTGGGCAAGGTCATTAGTCTTGCGCCAGAGGCTCCCCGACGGGGAATCGAACCCCGGTCTCAGATGTGACAGGCATAGTATACTAACCACTATACTATCGAAGAGCAATTACTATAACATCCCACAGCTAAATAGTCGTCGAGAATAATATATCACCTCCTACAAGCGAAAGTGGTCTGATGTGTCTGTCTGTTGCTGTGATTCTACCCGGCATAGCGGTTGATCGAATCCGAGGGATAACGGCATATTGCTGGTCATTTTCATCATAGTTTCAGGTGAACACGGATATTGCGGTTTCCCTAGCGCTCTGAGGGCGAAGAAGAAGCTTCGTACGTGGGCACCGAATCTGTATTTGTCGACCGGGTGCTCAGTGATTCGTATTACACTATGATCGTTGTTAACTCCACCAATTCCAAAGCTCAGGTTCTCCTGAAGCTCGTTTCAATCCTTTTCATGACATCCTCAGTGAAAAACAAGACACATCGAACTGCTTATCTCTCCCTTCAGGGGTGTGCTTGTGGCGGTTCCGCCAAACCCCACGGTTCGCCTTCCTGAAAAAACCCCAATAACTGCTACCCAGTTTGCATAAGCTTTCGCTAATGCAATCGCATTAGCATCTTAAATGCTCCACGCATTAAAACAATCAAATTTATATAACCTAAAAGTCCCTGGAAAAGAAAACTTACCTTTCATGCATCTCTCGCATACAATTCCTGTAAGATTTCTTTCTTACCTTATCAGGAATCTCAAACCAATTCGGCACCTTCGGTGTCAGGCAAATTCCCCTAGACGAATTCCTAATAACAAAGGATTTGGGTTACATACTATGTATCCTTCCCCAGGGACCATAAACATTGCGCTGTCTATTTTTTTCAGCTTCGCCATGTGTATGATAAATTTCTTAACGTACATATTGGCCGGCGGCCTTTTTCTTCCAGCAATAAAATACCAGCAGCTGCATTCAATTAACGCAATCGACGCGATCCCTAACTCGCACCATGTGCAAACAAAAGCAAATACTCGCATCTAGCGCCTAGTGCCATAAACTGAATTCCTTCGCATGTAAACATGCTTAAAAATTCGATCCCTTTTCGTTCAGCAAGATACGGTACACGACCACCCATCGTATACCTAAATTGCTTTAACATCACCAGCATAATAGCAGCAGGCTATTTATCCAGCTGCAGTAGATCCAATTAGCATCCGACGAGTTTCGGTTTTGTTTGCTTCACCGAACTCGCATTTCGTGAATGCACTTATGCCCTTTCTTTGTTTCAGATTCGTTATCATGGCTTCGACCCATGAAAAGAACCGACGTACACATATACATGTGTACAATGACGATCTCCTCTATGAGACCCGGTTATCACCACCGTAAAAGTGAATGCTCCCAAATTTCCCTTGGACAACGATTGAATATCGTTGAGTCTTTTACCATCCGCTGTCCGCCAGGGTCATGCCACTCCCACTCACCGGTGCACAGGGTGACGCGACTAAAGTCGAGTGGTGGTTTGTCGATTAAAGTTTAAAAAAAAAACCATTTCGTATTAATAATAAGTTTACGCGGAGTATAAGATCGCTAACATATTTAATAATGTTTTGGAACAAAAGTAATGATTGTGAAATATGAGAACCTTTAGTAATAAATAAAAGTGCGTGTTAATTATAGACAAATTTGGGTGTTTTATTTTCTTCTCTCTCCCGGTGGACGGTGTGTTGTCGAGGTTTGTGTTTGTGCTTTCCCATTGACGTCAGTGGCGGAAATTTAGTGACAATTTATGATGGTGGAGGAAGTGAACGGAGTGCCCATGCTCGGCACAATACTTCCTCTCCCCATGCTCATAGCAGATGTCTCAAGTTTTAGACGTGAGTGAAGGCGAGCGCATTATATTTAAATGATCTACTAAATGCCAGCGATCTGGCGCAAGACTAATAACCTTGCACGGAAAAACAATTTTATTATGGACAATTTAACAAGTCTCGGATATGGACCGGATACCGGTGGAGAGACTTGCTAAACAAGGCCAAGACTAGATCCCGGTTGTAGTGCCGATGATGATGATGAAATGCCAGCAATTCCTCACTGAAGCAATTAAAGTACGGCAGCACTTATCTCGAAGTAGTTGCCTCTAATGATTTTTGAGATAGATTTGCTATCGCTTGATCTTAGATGTCTCTCATTTTCTCTTCCTCGAGGCATCGCACCCCCTTTTCCAAGCGGGTTCTATTGGTTGAGCAACAATTTGACCTCGATACAGTGAAAATGTTCTTCATCCGCCGTGTCCTCTTTTTCCTCGCATCGCGTCTGCCCTCGATAACGTGGTTGTGTTACCCTGACTCTTGCCCGGCGGCCCTCGTTATTGTTCCGAACTCTATCCTTTTTCTTGATGGAGGACCTAACTTGCATTTCACAATGTTTCCGTAGGCTTACTACGACACTGGTTTAGGAATCAAGGCGATACAATCGAAATAAGAATTAAGTAAGAGCGCGAGAAAATCCACACAATGTATCGTTACATTGCTATCGTGTCGCTGGGCTTCTGTTCCCCGTAATCCAGATGATGTGAACGCGAACCAATTCATACAAATTGTTACTGCATTGTTGTCACCCTACCTAAATTCAACTCTACTAGTTCTGTGGAACTCTTATTGGTGGGTTTCAAATGCAGACAAATTCAGCCGACATTTTCGTATCACAAACACCTTCTCAAACAACTATTTAAATATACCGTCGACTGGTGGTAGGATGATTCAAAATTAGCCAGATTAGACGCTACATGCTGTTTAATCATGCTGTGCATTCCACCTTAACCTCGTTATTAGAACGATAGTGTTAGTTTATGTGCAGCGTTGTGCATTTACATTTCATACCATGTAGCGTGAGTTATTAAGATTTCCTAATAAAGTTCATCACCATTCCTTATAGGTTACCACTCTGTCAATTCAAAGCAGGGATTTCTTCAAGGCGTTGCTGAGGAATGGAATCTAAGCAATCCTTGGCATTTGCCTGACTAAACATGTGCAACACACACGAACACATAACCACTAACTTTCCGCCTCCAAATCGAGCTAATAAAACAACGCATCCATTAGACAAGGTAAATTTATTCGATGGTCGGTATGTTCCTGGTGCCTACTTTAGTCGACCCCCACATCGGTTCTGCCTCCGCTGTAAACTTCGCGCTAGTTGAGCCATAACAGGGATGTATTGAGGTGAAGCGATGATATGCAGGTAGGACACACGCAACCTACTTGCAAGTGCTTCTGCACAAAACACAGAAATAGCAATGGAGAAAATGAATAAATCACTGGAAACTCGCCATCCTTGGGAGGAATACGACGAAAATAGATTCCTAACAAAAGGACGAAGGTTAACAGCGTACTTATTTTTTGCTCCACTTTTTTATTCGTTTTTTTTTATTATTTAGCTTAATTTTATTACTCTGCTTGGCTTGACCAGACCAGACGAGTGTGTGTCGGTGCATCTACGAGTAGCGAAAGGACTGTTGCGGCGGCAGCTTCGTTTAATTTGCATTTTGGCATTTGTGGGGATTTATGGAGAATATCTGTAATGGGTGGTGGTGATCAAAGCGAGATGGGCGGTTTAATATGAATTTTATGTAAGAAACAGTTATATTTCCATTTAATCATGGGCCATTAAAAATATCTTCCCCCCTTTTACAAGATACTTCTTGTTTTCCATTTAAATTTTATGATTATCTCGATGTCTGTTCTAATAAAGTGCCGCAATGATTTTGGAATTTGAATTTTACGAGTATCTGTGGGGCTGTTCAAAATAGATTGTTAGATTCTAACTGCCGCGCATTATATCACTAGGATATTAGATCATGTTTCCTAAAATTTGTTCGGCTGTCTGCTTTTCGTGTATGAGAGACATTGAACCCTAGTTGCTTAGAATTTATCTTGTCTGTATATAATGAGATGTGGCTTTTGGCATATTTATATTTATATTTTATAATGAGCGCGTGCAAAGGGATGTTTGATGTGTTTACCTGTGCCGGCGGAAGACGAAGACAACCTGGTGAAAGGAGGTGGCCACTTATATTGAACATAAATGTTTATAGATTGTAACTGAGAGCAAACACGTTCTTAATAAAGCGTTTCCCTTTTTTAATTCGAATCCGTATTTATTTTCTTCACAATCAAATTACACATTTTTCTTTATGTTTAGTTTAGTTTAGTGTGAGGGCAGATCCCTCATTTATTTAGCTTAATGCAAGCTTCCATTAACTTAAATTAACTTAATATAAAAAGTCTTATGGACTATCTTAAAACTAGAGTAAGAAGGAGAAAAAAAGACTAAAACCAGGAAGGTAAAGGTGACTATACGATGGGGGAGGTACGAGGCAAGGGAGGAGCGAGTGTATGTGGGGTGGTAAATTCGGCATTTGTGAGCCAGTGACAGTGCAGGGCATGTTTACGTACTGATAGGGGGAGGGGTTGGTGAGCTGGGGGAAGAGGTTGAAATTGTGGGTGGGGCTTTGGGAACTATTTTCAGGGTAGGAGAGGAGAGGTAGGATTGCGGGGTAGAGGGGATTATTGGAGGGAGGGGGCGGATTTAGGACGGGTTTATTCTGAGACGTCGTTTAAGAGTGGGGGTGGAGATGTTGAAATCGAAGGAGGTGGGGAAAGAGTTGACCTGTCGTAGCATACGCGAGATGGGTTCGTTAGCGCCGTAAGAAGTGTGATGAGCATGCACGTAAAACAGTCGTGGGTTACATACGTTATGGGGGTTTGTATGCAATGTTAAAGTGGAGAGCAAGCTTGGGCAATTGATTGAGCCAGACAGAAGGCGATGGACAAAGATGATATCGGCATGGATTCTGCGCTCTTCAAGTGTGTTTAGATTGATTAGGCGGAGCCGGCTTGTGTATGGTGGTAGAATCAGCCGATTTTCCCAGTTTAGTCCGCGGAAGGCGAAGCGCAAGAAACAACGTTGAACTCCCGCAATCCTGCGAATGTGAGTCACTTGATACGGGGACCAGACCTGACTAGCGTATTCGAGTAGTGGCCGGACAATAGTTGTGTAGAGTGATCGGGTTAAGGATCGGACGTATGGGTTAAGGAATTCCTTCGACCAGCGTTTGACAAACCCAAGGGCGGCGTTAGCCTTGAGGATTATATAATCAAAATGTGCGGTAAATTTGCGCTCCTTGTCGCATAGGACGCCCAGATCGCGAATCAATTCAACCGATGTTATCGGTTGGTACAGTAAGAGATAGGAGCGTGGGTGAGTGGGGGAACTCTTCCGAGAGAAGGTGATTGTGTGACATTTGGCGATATTCATTTCTAGACAATTATTTTGGCACCAAGTCGAGAAGCTGTCAAGATCTGCTTGGAGAAGTGAGGAGTCTAGGGGAGAGCGGATTGTCGTAAAAATTTTGGAATCATCCGCGTAAAGCGAGATGAAGGAGTGATTAATGCAGGAGCCTATGTCGTTTATGGTTAGGATAAATAGGAGTGGGCCGAGGTGACTGCCCTGGGGGACACCTGAGGTTGGGAAAAAAGGATCGGAGAGGGTGGATCTAAATCGCACGCGGCAGGTTCGATAACTAAGATAGAATGAGACCCACTTAATCAACAGGGGTTCGAAACCGAGGGAGGATAGCTTGAAGAGAATGAGGTTATGGGAGATTTTGTCGAAGGCCTTGCTAAAGTCGGTAGCGACCACGTCGACCTCATCGCCGGTTTCTAGGGCAAGGAGTGTGTGGGATGTGAATTCGACAAGGTTAGTAGTAATGGACCTGCCTGAGAGAAAGCCGTGCTGGTTCGGAGAGATGATGGGTGCGCAGCGAAAACTTAACGCCTCATATAGTAGGCCTTCGAACAGTTTAGGAATGTGCGAAAGCTTAGCAATGGGACGATAGTTGGATATATCGTTTTTTCCCTTTTTATGTATGGGGGTTATGTAAGAGGATTTCCAAAAGTTAGGGAATAGGCCTTGAGCAAGGGATAGATTGAAAATTGAGGCGAGCGGGAGAGAGAGAGAAGAGGAACATTTTTTTAAGAGGATAGCAGGAAGTCCGCCTGGGCCGGGACTGAAATCGTCTTTCAGTTCTTCAAGTTTCTTTGTGACTTGGTGTTGTTGTATGTGTAGAGGGATGAGACGGCCGAGGGAGAATTCAGACATGCCAGTAAAGTGGGAGGGGTTAGGCTCGAATGAGTCGTCCGTGAAGGATAGTTTGAAGAAGGACGCGAAAAGATTGGATATGGTTAGGGGGTCCGTTGTAGTAGTTGAGCCGTAGAAAAGGGATGTGGGATAGTTATCAGATTTCCGTTTGTGGTTGATGAAGTGGAAGAAAGATTTGGGGTCGTTGATCAGGTTGAATTGAGCTTTGGCAAGGTGATTTTGGTAGAGAGAGCTGTAAAGCTCGGTGAATTGGTAAAAGTAACCCAGATAGTTTTAGTAGTCCAGGGAAGAACGCGTGTTTAGGAAAGCGTTCCACAACTTATTCCTTTTGTTTCGAAGGGTGCGTAATTTGTGGTTATACCATGGGGGCGATGAGAATGATAATCTGTGTCGGGAGTATGGGACATATGGCTTTGTGGATTTCTATGTAGAGCGAGGCTGTAGCGTCCTCTACACTTATTTCATTTACGCAGAGTGTGATATTGCTGAGGTACTCATGTATGAGGCGGAAATTGGCTTTTCGGAAGTTGAAAGAAAATTGTTAGGGGGACGGAGTGCTGTGGGCTGAGCAGTCGTGCTATAAGGATACGAGAAGCGGGGGGTGGTGGTTGTCAATTGTTGAGAGGGTGTGGGGACTAGAGACAACTGAGGAGTTAAAGGGGTCTGTCGTGAACACAAGGTCAAGTTGTCTGCCCAGATGGTTTAGGACATTGCTTACTTGGCAAAGGCCAGAGTCGGTGAGGCTGTCTATAAAGAGACATTCCTTGGTAGTAGTGGGTTTTGAGATGTAGTGGGAGTGGTCGTCAGACAACATCCATTGGAGATTGGGGAGATTAAAATCGCCAAAGACTACAATATCGTCTTGGGAAGAACTTATTTTCACTGCACATTGCGCACATTGTTGGAACTAAATGCATAACATATTTTGCCCAAGTCCTCTTAATCGTACAATATCTGTCTTTTTTTATGTCTCTCGGGGTACAATGACTTTTGTAATTTTGTTAACAAATAATAGTCAATATATAATCCTCTTTTACAATTTTGCTAACGCGATATACATAGAGGTTTCCTATTAAATATGTTTTTTTCTTTCTTTATTAATTGATTTATTTTTATTTATTTATTAATTTTCTTTAACAAGAAAAAAATTTAAAACAAAAATTAGAACTAAAATAAATAAAATATTATAATTAAACTAAATATGAAGGATGGGAAATGGGGAGCGTTGGGCCTAGAAGCCATACTATTTTTAGGGACGTGTAGTCCTCTCGTCGTCACAAAACCCACCACCAGATGGGACGGGATCGGTTTCCTTTACATTTATCTCTTTCATTAATCACCATAAACGTAGGTGATCTGGAACATTAGGGATATCGCTATCGTGGTGAATTCATTTATTCCTGGCACCACGAAAAGTGTAATAAATAATACGGATCGCATCCTTGTCTTGAATAACGCTTTTTCTATCCAAGAAGAGGAACGCTTCTGAGGGAATAAACTCATTCTGGACAGTACTCTCTAGATTTGGGATGGAATTTTCTCGAGATGAAATTATTTTCACTGCACATTGCGCTTCTCCCGTTTGGGAGAAACCTTGACGTGGTGTGGGGGCTTAAACTACAATGAATCACTCAGGCTATGCTGACGGAAGCATATGCTTCCAGCTGGGTCACCGATGTCAGACAGGCTACCGAGGAGTAACACACAAAGATCTCCCACCCCTAACCCAGGGTGCTACGCGTCAGCGTGCAAATTGGGTGGTTTGCAGCCGGCTGTATTATAACGGCCCCTCTCTGACAACTGGTCGAATCATGGCAGTATGCAGACCTTACCATATCAAAGAGGGGTTCTGATATGGCGGACTATTTGAAACCCCAAGGCTCGTGGGAACAAAAATGAATAATCAATATACACAAAACAATCTCACGAAAAATCCGGTAGGCGTAGGTGTGATAAGCCGACACTACCATAAGGGAACACATTGTGGCGTTTGTAACAGATACACACACAATACACATGTAGTTGAGTTTAGCAATCGAATTCGTACACACGGCGATGGCCTAATGGGTTGCGCTTTGGTTCAATTTTTAGTGATTCTAACTGCCATAGCGTCAGTTCGAATCACACGTTCTTCACTGTCATCTTAAACGCCATAATTGGTGACTACGGCGTCATCTCTCTGTACACACAGCACACATTTTCCCATAGTAAACAGAACTTCACGACACGATCACGACTTCCGTATAGAGCACCGGCACACTCGGCTGCTCCGACGTTCTCTCGTTCGCACACGAAGCTGATCGTAACAAAGTTACTGAGAAGGGAGTAGTTTGGCGCTTCTAACAGATACACACGCAATCCACAAGCAAATAGTAAAGAACACCGAACGAAAATCGAATAAGAAAATGCGTCAGAGCCGTATACCATAGCGATAACATAACAAAATCCACATTAGTCGAATGTACTTGAGTTTAAAAATCAAAATCGTACACACGGCGGTGGCCTAATGGGTTGTGCGTTGGTTCAATTTCTGGTGATTCTAACTGTGAAGCAAATGCCGACTCGGCAAAAAGAAGACATAGGGAAAAACGGAAAAAGTGGGATATACGCGTCGGGACGTGGAATGTTAGATCGTTATATAAGTTTAGTTTAGTGAGGGCAGAACCCTCGTATATTCAGCTTAGTACAAGCGATAAAACTTAACAATTATCTTAAAACTATATATATAAGAATATAAACTATGGTTAAAAAGAAAAAAAAGCAAGGGGGGGGGGGGGGGGGCTAATGTTTGGCGGGTTGGTTACTGGGTTTATCCATCAATTATCACTCATTCATTCACTCCGCTTAGTACAGGATGTAAGAGTGTAGACGGGAGCGGGCCGTAAGAGTGTAAGACGGCTGTAATGGACATCGTCGCACCTAAGGAAGTCCGACTTCCACATCAAGTATCCGAAACCAACGGGTTCACATTGGCGTACAGGTACCGACACACACAACCTCGGAACCGGCTTCATGATAAGCAAGAAGATTACGCCCCATGTAAAAGATGTGAGATTTATTAATGATCGAATGTCGGTGCTCAAATTACAGCGCTCATGGTACAATTATGTATTTATAAACGTACACGCTCTAACAGAATCCACCGACGAAGAAACTAAGGACACATTCTACGAGACCCTAGAGGAAATATTTAATGGGATCTCATCGTTCGATGTTAAAATCCTCCTCGGGGACTACAACGCGAAAATTGGAGAGGAAGATATCTACCAACTAATTATACATAAAGAAAGCCTACATGACGTTTTAAATGCATATTCATAAAGCCACATGGATATCACCCGACGACGTAACGCGTAACCAAATAGACCACTTCTTCATAGACAAAAGACACCACTCGAACATCTTCGACGTAAGATTGTAGCGAATAATTTAGTTATGTGTCGGAATGGACACGGATTTACTAAGTTTCACTAACAAGTTCACGTAAGCAGCGCACTCAGACCATGGGGAACAAACAGAACTCTCACAAATTTGGCGGTTGAATTGTCACTTCTGATGATAATTAGCAATAAGAGTTCGAGCACACCGTTGATGCTAGGATAGCGTTTCCACGACGAGCACACAGTTGGTCAACGAATTCGAATCGTTTTTACTTGTCGTTGATATGTTGACACGATTTGCGAGAACTCCACCCGTTGACGCACAAAACAATACTTACTGCAACTCTCAGTCGTCCCACTGCTTAAAGCGGCAAATCACCAAGAAGAAGAAATAAAACTCCCGGATGTGGCTGATGAGAAATGTTTTTTTTATATATAAAATCGTCTTAATGTTAATTATGCCACTAATTATTTGATTTTATTAAGAGGTGCCTTTGGTGCACATTTCACAAAGAATTCGTGAGGAGGAAGCATGTACCTGCATGGGTAGTGCGTTCTACTTCCTCCTCTATCATAATTAATCCACCGACGAGCACTACGTGATTCCGCCGAAGCAAAGGAAACACCAACACAGGAAGTAGGCCGAGAGAAATAAAACACTGGAGTTGGTTGGTGATCACCACTTTAAATTACTTTTAATGTTCGTTTCTTATTAAAATACACCATACAGGAAACGATATGTTTGAGGGTACACTTAATCGAACTAATTAGTAAACGTTAAATTAAAAGGTAAACTATTAAGACACGACTGGGGTTATTACTCGACTCACCGGTGAGCGGGAGATCGTGTGTGATCAGGCTGGTCAACGGGTGGAAGACGACTCAGCGATAATTAACTCGTGCAGAGATCACTCGGTAATCTTGATGATGGTGGTATGTGTGCATGGTCCTTTCATGGATGAAAAACGAACCTAGAACAAGGAAAGGGAATAAACAGCATTCACGGGATACGATTTCGGTAAAGCAAACAAAACCGAAATCGTCGGATGCATGTGCGTCGCGGCTAAACAAAGAGACAACGTTTTAGCTAGGTTACTTGAAAATGGTGTTTGTGGCATCGCTAGTAGGGGGACGTATTGAATTCCTATTTGCATTGTTTATGCAATAGGATTTAGTTGATGCCAAGAGACGCGGAATGCGTATTTGCTTTGGTCTGCATATTGTGCGAGTCAGAGGATTTTATTGCTGGGAGAAAAAGGTCGCCGGCCGATGTCTACGTAAAGAAATTTACTTGGCGACGTTGGGGAAATAGACGGCGCAGTACTTATGATCCCTGTCATCAAGGTTACAATGTATGTAAATCGAATTATTTTGTTGTGGAGTTTGGCGGAACCGCTACAAATTCACTTGGTATTAAGATCCAAAACGTAAGGGGACTCTTATGAACCCGCGCAGCGATTTCTTATTTAAAACGGTGTGTATGACGTAGTGTAACAAAACTCGACTCCTCGAACGCGTGTATACTCCGCTGATCTGCCCAGTCCGGGGGTTGAATTCGGACTCCTCGTCGTGAGTGTACGCGACGAGGGATAACTGAACAGAAAAAAAAACTGGAAGCGCGACGTCCCCGGTAGGTGTGCTCTGTTTCTCACTCACAACTCCACGACTGCGGCACGTGCGTGCAGTTGGGCGGTTAAAATCTGACTCTGGTGACGATCCTAGATGTTGTTTCATTCGGATTTCTCTATTCGAGATTGCACACATACAGAGAAAGGGCCTGTTCATGGAAAGGACAGCATTTCAAATATAGACTGAAGTCGAATAAGGAAAAGCGGCAACAACAACTGACTAAATGATATTCGAATTCAACTCAGGTCAGCTGTGCAAATAGATGGTCACTCGTATAGCGGCCGGAAAAGGTTGTCATGTTTAAAATAGTCGTTGATGCAGGGTTAAATTTCTTAGTGTTATGTCAATTGAACGCTATTTTGAGGGTCATGCGCTATGATACGCGTTTGTTTGGCTTAGCCAATGGTATATGGGTTGATTAGGGTAACGATACCGTGGGACCTGATCTGGTGATCAGGATGATTACACAATGACGGTTTGTGTATTTATCCACGTCAATTATTCATTGCATTGGTAGCGAGTCGAGGGTCTAATTCCAGTGTAAATGCTTACACTGGAAAAGATTTCGGTTCTTGGTAGCTAGGCGCGAGTTGCGCTATGCTTTGTATTAGCGAACAAGAAGTATTGGTCTGTGTTTGATGGACATATGGTCGCCCATAGTAACCGATCGGTTCATGCAGACGAAGTGAAATGGTTTTAATTGATGACATGGCAAGATGGTAATCTTGCCAAGGATTTATGTTTCAGGTGCAAGATACTGACGGGTAGCTTACGCTGCTCGGTTGGAGGCAAGTAGGAAGACTTGAGGTGAGTGTGAGACAGGTTAATTTGAAGGGAATAGGTGGTTCTTAGGAAATGCTTAAAGAACCCCCACAAGATAATATAGAGGAGCACATTGCGAATCCGATCACTTTCTAGTGATGGGCAAAATTAGGAGTCAACTCGCAGCAAACTCACACGGGTAGTCACGGGAGATGAACAACAATTTCGAAATTGATAAACTAAAAGACCTGCGCAAAAGGGCTAAATATCAAGACGAATTAACGAATAGATTTAGCATGCTAGAGAAAGAGCAAACTAATAATATGGACATTAAATGGCTATCGATCAGAGACGCAATCAAACCAACTGCCCAAAAGGTATTAGGATTTAAGAAAACAATTAAGTCCATACCCAGGTTTGACGATGAGTGCGGGGCGAAGATCGAAGAACGTAAACGCCTCAGAGTGATCCACTTAGAAAGATATGATGAAGTCAACGCACAAAGATACGCGACGATTCGGAAAGAGAGAATGATACTTTTCAAACGCATAAAACGCGAATGGGAGAAGGCTCGGATCGAAAAATCGTAGAAAATACCAGAGCGAAGAACATCAGAGGTATGTATCCCGGCATAAACTCAATTAGAAATGGCTACCGATTGAGACCTAAAATAATCCGAGACACAAACGGCTGTCTGGCCACGGAAACTAACAATATCTTGACAAGATGGAAGCAGTACTTTCAAAACCTGCTCAATGTGTGCACCCATCAACCACAAATAAACACACCAGACATATATACAGCCGAGCTTCAGATCCCAGAGCCATCTTTCAATGAAGTTGTAGACGCAATAAATCGACTTAAAAACAACAGGACTCCCGGAGTCGACTGCATTCCGGCAGAGCTTATGAAGTATGGATGAGACGCAACCACTAGAAAAATCCACCAACTGATTAAAACAATATGGGATAAGGTCGTCACTCCGCAAGCATGGAAAACCTCAATAGTTGTCCCCATCTTCGAAAAAGGCAACAGATCTGACTGCGAAAACTACAGGAAAATATCATTGCTCCTAACCACATACAAAATACTAACAAATGTCATACTGGCGAGAATCACACCATACGTAGAAGAAATACTGGGAGACTACCAGTGCGGATTCCGTAGGAACCGGTCAACAAGCGACCATATGTTTACAGTCATGCAACTGCTGGAAAAGAAGTGGGAGCATGGAGAGACGATTCACCAACTGTTCGTTGACTTCAAAAAAGCCTACGACGCAGTCGTAAGGCAAAGGCTCTACCATATTGTAGTTGAGCTGGGAATCCCGAAAAAATATGCCGCCCTCATTCAAATCTGCATGAACGAAAATAAAGGGCGGGTTGGAACAGAAAACTACCTCTCAGAACCATTTGAAATCCGGGACAGACTAAAACAGGGGGATGGCCTCTCACCATGTGTTTTTAACCTTGTGCTCGAGTATGTTATCAGAAAGGTACAATACGACAACATGGCCGGATCATCCCTGAACGGGGTCACACAAGTGCTCGCATATGCGGATGAGGTCGCGGTTTTGGGCGATAATCTAGAAACTGTAAGTAAAAACAGTGAAATCATCAGGCAAGCGCAGAAGAGGTAGGCCTAGAAATAAATGAAGACAAAACAAAATACATGATTACGACGAGAGCAGGTGGAACTCAAGGAACACATATAAACCTCAGAGCCAAAATATTTGGAAAAGTTAAAGAATTTAAATATCTGGGAACGATACTGATGGCCAGTAACGAAATGTCGAAGGAAATTAACAAAAGACTACATTCCGGCAACGCTAGTTGGCACGCAGTCAGTAAACTGTTGAAATCCAAACTGCTATCATGCAATATAAAGCTCCGTGTCTATGGAACCATAATCATGGCGATTGTTCTATACGTATGCGAAACATTGGCACTCACAAAACGGGAACAAAAGAAATTCCGCGTATTCGAGAATCAAGTTTTAAGAGGTATCTTTGGCGGTAAATATGACGAAGAGGCAGGGCAATGGAGGAAACTCCACAATCGTGAATTGGAAGAGCTATACGGCAAACCTACAATAGTGAGAGTAATCAGGTCACGAAGATTAAGATGGGCCGGACATGTGGCGCGAATGGGCAACGATAGGACCGTGTGTAGAATTGTTGACGGCAGACCAACGGGAAAGAGACCGGTAGGGCGGCCGCGGCGGTGTTGGGAGGATAATGTTAGATTGGGCTTCGAGGAGATCGGATCGGATGGTCGAACGTGGAAGGAGAGCGCACAGGACAGGGAACAATGGCCGAGTCGAATCGGCGAGGTCATGAACTTCCGGATTCTTATAGACCAATAAATAGCATAGTATAGCACATTGCCGTTGCAATGGGATAACAAATAAACTTGATATTGAAATTATCCTTATGTCTAGTCCTCCTTTGACATATAGCACTTTATTGGGGTAGAATTTTTTATGTTGCGACTCTGGTGTTCTATAAATTCCGAGGCAGTGAAACAAATACTGCCTCTTGAACACTTGTAACTTCTCCATGTAGAATGGAGATATGTTATACCATACCGAGCAGCCATGCACCAATACTGGTCGGATAAATGCTGAGTATGAAATTATCTTGAGCTTGAAATCTAGAAGACTAATATGGAATAGATTTCTTGTCCTTGCATATGCGTTTTTAGTTGTCTTGGGAGCAGGTGCTATATGCTTTTCAAAGTAGGGATACAGATCAAGCCAGATACCAAGGTATCTAACTACAGTTTTTACTTGTAGTGGAAAATTACTTACTACAATGGAAAATGTTTTCCAATTCCGTTTTATATCCATCGCTGCCATGGACAAGAGGGTTCTGAAAAGGAAAGTTTCTCTTTTCTGTAAATTGGTCTTTAATTTAAAGTTGTAAAAACGTTTGAATCTATTTAAGTCATTGATGCTTGTTGCACTGTATGTCTTAAAGAAGTTTCGCTGCGGCATGAATGGTGTAGTGTTTGGATCTGATCCGGTATAATACCATTTTCAACACACTGATTTATCAATGGTTTAGTATAATTTTTTCAAATACCATGCTGATGTTTGGAAGTAAACTCGACCGAAGATTGGATGGATTGCTCCTGTCTGCCCTTTTAGGGATGGGATGGTTTACTGCAGTTTTCCTACGGGTTGGACGATTTCGAGTGTTATTGAAGTGCAAACTTCAGTGCTTCAAGAGCCAAGTGAAAGAATAATGTTTGGAATGCAATCTGTTCCAGGAGCTTTCTTCTTCTTAATAGATCTAAGAATGCCCGTAAGTTCATCTTTGTGCACAAACGCACTCGTGTTTGGATTTCTAATAAGGGAATCCACTCTCCTGTTTTAACTAAATGTAGTGAAACTTCGATTTTGAAGACGCTAATTTTTAAGCTCATTCCGTTTCGAAATATGGTTTTGGGGAGCCCTATTTTCAAGGTCACGGTTAGAATCAACAGATTCGTTCACACTGCACACTACCTCGAAACAGGCATCAACTGCGTTCGTTTTCTTTTGCGGTGCCTCGATCAATATTAACTCTTCGTTAGACTTGTGTTCCAGTGTAAATTCTGCGTTCAGCTGTGTTTGACAATTTCCAAGAGTCCGCGGAACTCACACATGAAATGTCATTACAATCTTTCCGTCTAAATACTTTATTTATTTGTGGGAGCCTATAAGGTCCATTAACTTTAATTGCTGGAATTTTATTGTTCTCATTGATTACTGACCTGTTTTTAGTTTTTGAAGGTTTTTGATTTGAGACTTAATCGTTTTTAATTCCTGGTTATTTGGATCGCTGAACTGTCTATAAATTTGTTTCAGCTTAGAGAGCAGAATGCTCTTATGCCTATTGACAGACACGCTAATGGATAACAAAAAACTTCAAAAAGGATCTGCGATAAGTGGTGATGTGTCCGAGGCTTCGAGGAAGAATAAAAGTATATTAGAAAGTAGTCAATGCTTTGACACTTGCGCTCATAGTGGTGTTATCCTACGCTTCACCCAAACATGGACGACGCATCCCATAGAGGATACCTGGACAAACCAAGGACGCGACCGTGTATCCACGTATCCGTAGTGGAACCAGGTTTCAACAACAAACAAGAAGCATCCATTCAGGATCCATCGTTCGCTTCTCTTCCTCCTTGATCGAGAAGCACGGAAGCGATCCGTACTACAAAATGTTGGTGACAGCGGTGGGATAATACCACTATGGGCGCAGGTGTCAAAGCACACACACGAAGAGAGTTTTTCAAACCCGGGAATATGCAAATCACAATACACTAGAAACGCACTATTTTCCATTATATAGTGTCATTTAACACAGCGTACCACAACTTTGCAACGAACTCTGTTCGCAGCCGTAGCCGTAGTAAAACACAGACTAGTTATACTAGTGTACTCATTTTCTTATATCACCACTTCCTTCGTGCTAGCTATCATGTGACAAGCTTAATTTCCTCTTACATATTGCTGGCATTATTCTTAAGGCCGCTTCTGTTCTCGATCTTGTGAAACGCTGGTCGAAATAATTCTCTAACCCTTAGGTTATCAGTTTACTCTACGTAACCTTTGCCCACCCCCTCTTGGAATATGTGTGTCAGGTCTGGTCTCCTTTTCATATGTCCCACATTCGCAGGATCGGAAGCATTCATTATTTCTTCTTACGTTTTGCCCTCCCAGGACGGAATTGGAAAACTCTCTGCTTCGGACTCCATACAGAAGCCCTCTCAAACTAATTAAACTTAACTTACTTGAAGAGCATAGAGTTCATGCCTACATTGTCTTTATTCATGGTATTCTCTCTTCATCATCATCGGCCTAACAACCGGGATCCGGTCTTAGCCTTATTTAGCAAATCTCTCTACCGGTATTCGGTCCATAGCCGAGACTTGTTAAATTGGCCATAATAATTTGTTTTTCCGGGCAAGGTTATTATCCTTGTGGCCAAACTTTCTCAGGATGTCGCTGCATGCATTCGTTCACTACTTGACGGGTGCCAAAGTAGCTATCCAGGGGTGTCACGTGGAGACTGCATGTCAACTTGGATTGAACAGGGACAAGGATCGTCCTGGCCTTCGCCGGGTTGAAAGCAGAGACTTTGCCCTGTGTGGTGTTATCAACACAAAGTTGGAATACTGAGTGGTGGTCTTATTAACCACACAGTTCTAATATTAGAGTTGGACTATTTTTTGGAGTCGTTTCGGTATAAATGTTAGGATGTTGGGCCAATTGATGTGTTATTTTGGAATTTTCAAATTGGTTTTTACTGATATAATTAACTTTTGTATGTTGTTAAATATGTTTGTGGTTAAATATGAATATGTGTAATTGAATAATAAAATTACTTGGAGTCCGTGGGCGGTCACCAAAATAACAATACCTGGGGAATACCTTGCTGAGGGATGACAGTGTGTTGCAGTCGTACCGGTGTCGAGACCTGAAATCATCCGTTTTCTTTTTTAACTCAATCGTCCCTCAGTTCATGGAAATATATCGGCAACCGATCGCCTATCGCTTAACGTGGTTGCGAGACACCGTTATGGCCCTCTATCACATGTATAAGTGCATCGCCTGGTAAACCGCTGCCGGGCCAAGATTCCTCAACTTGTGGCTCCAATTTCTGAGTAACTCAACAGGGAACAGCAAACAGAAAACAACGCTTCCAAACGTAATTCAATTTATTTAATATGATTTTTTTTCGCACATTTAACGGTCCGACCAAGAGTTCACAGATTTTAGGACTTTTAACTAAACTTTTTACATTTATTTATTAATTTAAAAATTTATCTTTATCTTTAAATTTTTTTGCGAAAATTCTCTCGCATCGTTTTATTTTCTTTATTTTTCTACCTTTTTTTTACTTTTGCGTCGCGACCAGTTCTATCTGACTTTTTTTTTTGCTTCTCGCGTTTAATCTTCAACAAACGGAACTCAAAAAAGACGTCGCCTCTCTCTCGCTATCCCTCAACGCCCACTCCGAAAACCGAATTCGAACTCGCCCACGATCCACACTCGAATCGGGGCGTGTTCGAACACTCACATGTGGATCGTGCAATTCTTCCACCACCTTACCATCAAACTACATTAAAACAAATTATATTAAAAACAATTAATTGATGGGGGTTGCGGACGCCGCACGTAACACCTGTAGGTTCGCTCCCACCTCCTCATGGTCTTCTCTCGGGTTCGATCAATTGCCCAACCCTGCACACCTTTCTCCCGTTTCTTTCCAACCCCCGCAACTTGCAGAACCCTCGACTCTTATGCTTGCTCGTCCATCATACATTTTATGGTTTTAGAAAACCCATCTCGCGAATGCTAGGAATTACCGAATCCTACCTCATCTCCTTCGACTTTGTCCTCACCACTTTTGCTTTCAAACCATTTCTTTACTATTCACTTGATAGGGTTCTCAAACGCCCTGACAGACAAGAAGCGAAAGAGTTTCTTGAAGCCAGGACGCTCTTTGGAATGCAACTCGAACTAAAAAGCGAGCAAGTAATAGTATGATGTCATCAATTGGTTGTTCTCAATTTCAGTGAGGGGATGACTTGCGCCAGAGAACTCTGCCAAAAAAACATAAACGCACTCTTTATTCTTCGGCTCAGAGAAGTCATCTATAAGAAAATAACATATTTGATGCCCAGAGACATCATTTCCCTGAGAAGCTGTATAACCGACAAATAATATGAACGTGACTAATAGAATCACATTCATTCTGATTTCTGTAATTTCTTAGTTCGAAAAGCGAATGATGTTTCATTAAAGCCAAATGTTTTACATTTATTAGTTATTTTAATAGCTATGGGCTTTAAGTGATATGCTCAAACCTTTCCTTTCCACCCCAAAAGACTAATATAATCTAATAAATGACACCTAAATTAATGCCCATTCTATATAACTATAATGGATTCTCTTTCCCCAAATTGATTTAAACACTACACAAAGTATTCAGAGACATGAGAAAATATATCAGGTTTTTCAATAGGGACATGACAATGTTGCCTTTAAATAAAATATAGAATAATTGAGATTAATTCACGTCAAGCAGATCGTATGTAGTCCTGTGGCGTTTCTAACAGATACACACACAATACACAAGCAAATATCGAAGAACACCGAACGAAAATCGAATAAGAAAATGCATCAGAGCCGTATACCACAGCGATAACATAACAATTCACATCAGTGGAATATACTTGCGTTTAAAAATCGAATTCTAAGCACGGTCAGTAGCCTGATGTGTTACGCATTGGTTCAATTTTTGGTGATTCTACCTTTCATGGCGTCAGTTCGAATCACACGTTCTTCACTATCATCTCAAACGCTATAATTGGTGACCCACCGACGTGATCTGTACACACAGCACACACTTTCTCATAGTAAACAGAACTTCACGACACGATCACGACTTCCGCATAGAGCACCGGCACACTCGCCTGCTCCGACGTTCTCTCGTTCGCTCTGTCGTTCGCACACGAAGCTGATCGTAACAAAGTTACTGAGGAGGGAGTAGTGTGGCGTTTCTAACAAATACATGGGGATGGAGGTGTATATTCCGCATTCCATCAAACGAAGTTCGTCTGCTAAGCCTTGGTTTGATAAACAATGCGAGCAGATTACAGCCGCAAAAAATATAGATTTTAAGCAATGGCGCTCAAATCCCACCGATGTTAACAGAACGAATTTTGTTTGAATCAGAAACGTGTGTAACCAATGGCAATGGCAAAAGCTGCCAGCAGTAACTTCGTATTCTCCTCCTTCCCTCCGTTGGTGACGGACAGTGGGACGTTAGTTACGAAATCAAAGGATAAAGCAAATGTGTTCGCGAATTTATTTTCCGCGAATTCAAACCTTGATCCTGACCTTTTGGAGCCACCTGTGATCTCGCCGGTACGGTCTTCCATGCGGATGTGAGATTTCGTCCGCACATTCTACGTGAACTGGATTGTAGGAAGGCAACCGACCCGGACGGAATACCAGCAATAGTCCTTAAGAATTGTGCTCCAGAACTATCGCCGGTTCTTGGCAGACTCTCTCGTTTATCTTATGCACGGAGGACCTTTCCTGCCTGCTGGGAAATCGCTCGAGTTCAGCCAATCCCTAAGACGGGGAAAAAGTGTCTCCCACAAAATTACCGTCCGATAGCATTACTGTCTATTTTATCTAAGGTAATGGAAAAAGTCATCAATACAGATTTAGTTAAATATTTGGAGTGCAACGGGTTTCTTAATGACCGTCAATGCGGATTCCGTAGCAGGCGCTCCACGGGAGACCTTTTGACACTTATAACCAATATGTGGACATCTGCGATTGGGCGGCATGGTGAGTCAAGGGCGGTCGCATTGGATATCTCCAAGGCTTTTGACCGCGTCTGGCACGGGGCATTGCTTAGCAAACTTCGTTCATATGGACTTTCCCAACAGCTTTGCGACTGGACGAAAAGCTTCCTGGAGAATCGATCGATCCGGGTTGTTGTGGACAGCGAGTGTTCGGGTCTGTATCCTGTTAATTCGGGGGTGCCCCAAGGTTCTAACCTTGTTTTTGCTTCACATAAATAATTTCTTGGAGACAACGGATAACAAAGTGTTCAGTTTTGCGGATGATAGTACGCTTGTTTCCTCCTTTTCGACTGTTGGACCGATTGGTGCTTCTGCGTCGCATCAGCTGAGATGCTGACAGATTGACTCTCTGAACCACGATCTAGATAGCGTTCCCCAGTGGAAAAGGGCCAATCTCGTCGACTTTAATGCAGCGAAGACACAATATACAACATTCACAAAGAAAAGTGGATTATCGGTTCCACAGTTGATGATGAATGGCCTGGCCCTCGAGGCTGGGAAAGGTTTGAAAGTGCTCGGCGTCACGGTCTGTGGGAATGTATCATGGCATAAACACGTGCCGAGTATCGCCAGGTCAGTCTCAGGAAAACTGAGCTATCTTTTTAGAGCCAAGGAATATTTTACTCCGGCCCAACTTCTTCTCCTATATAAATCCCAAATTAGATCCGCGCTCGAATATTGCTCTCATGTTTGGAGCTCGGCTCCTAAACATACCCTCGACCTACTTGAGAGCATACGGAGACGAGCGATCCCCCTGATCGGGGACTCGGCGCTGACGTCGGGACTACAACCGCTCTCACATCGAAGGCGCGTAGCCGACTTCTGTCTGTTTTACAGATATTATCACGGGTACTATCCTTCGGAGATTCGTGGTATTGTTTCACGCAATTCGGCTTATGTGCGCTCCACAAGACAATCCGATGGATCGCACCCGTTTGTGGTTCATCTCGCCGCGGCGCGAACATCCCTGCATCAGAACTCGTTCCGTTACAGAGCGGGGAAGCTATGGAACTCCCTTCCCACGCGAGTGTTCCCGGGGCGTTACAACCTGCAACTGGTTCGCCTCTCCCGAGAGGAGTCTAATAAAAAAAAAAAAAGAGACACACAATACACAAGCAAATAGTGAAGAACAACGAACGAAAATCGAATAAGAAAACTGCATCAGAGCCGTATACCATAGCGATAACATAACAATTCGACACCAGTTGAGTGTACTTGAGTTTAGAAATCGAATTCGTACACACGGCCAGTAGCCTGATGTGTTACGCATTGGTTCAAGTTTTGGTGATTCTAACTGTCATAGCGGCAGTTCGGATCACACCTTCTTCACTATCATCCCAAACGCTATAATCCTACTTTAAGTATTTGCTACAATGTGGTTTGACATATTCCCATTGCCCGTAAACCGTGTGGAATTGACTGATTTGGCTCATTTTCAACTGAAGCACTTACGGGTACGACATTATCAGCACTTCGACCGATGTATTGTCTTACTAGCACAGGAACGTTGACTTAAATTTATCCGAATACTATGACCGAAACAAGGAGCTAGCCCTAAGTTACAGACACCGGCTAAATATTTCCGTAGCAATTTTTAATAATTTCCAAACGGTGTTCGTCCGCGAACCTCATCTTGATAAAAATGTAAACATTGGCCAACGTTTTGATATTGATAGACCCTGAAAAATGTTAAGATCGCGTTCATATTAAAATACTATATGGTTTTGCCTTTTTTGAAGAAAAAAAACCTTCTCAATAAAAATCACAATGAGACCTAAGAAAAAAATGTGGAGAAGCACTTAACCAAAAACTGCCATTGCTTAGAATCCTCTTTACATTTGTATTTTAGAATGAAAATATTCCAATAAAATGGGAATTCTAATATGTAAATTGTAACCATCTAAATCTCGGTTACCCATTTATACATCAACTCCACACGCCCATTCAACACCACATCTGGTTAAAGGTTTTCTAACAATGAAACATTTTCGACGAACATAGATCTCACTCTCTTTGCCCACCCATTTGCCATTCATTGCAGCATCCTGTTAACAAGCGCCATAAGAAGCCCCAGCAGATAATGACTACATCATCACACACAATTGCCTTCAATAATTACCTCGAACATCAACGTAATGTGATAATCCGCTTCTATCCATGACTTCGAACGTTCATCAATTCTCTATATGCCACAACATGACATACACAGGCAGACGCATCTGTTCAGGTGTTCTCTTCACACCCTCACGTATTTGATCTAGAATATACCATAGTTTTCTGTGCTCCACTTCTCTCCATCCTTTTATAACTGGGCCATGTGAAACTAATAAAACGCTACCAAGTGAATTAGAGCACGATTTTCCCGTGCATTTCATTTATAAACACTTAAACCAGAAGGACACGCTCTTATCCAGCTGCAAATTACATTTCCTGTTGCTGCTATTTATGAGGTCCCAGCGCATCAGTATTTAACAGCAACAATAGCTACCAGGACGTATCTACGCCAGGCAAAAGTTTATAGAATTTCATTAGCCAACAGCGTTCCCCGGAGTAGATGAATAGCGTGCGATGTACAATTTGGGATACCAGAAGCGCCTCGAGACACTGTGGCCAATTCATTGCTGGCGAATATTAACTCTTGAAGGAAGTCAGTGGGATGATGTAAAAAGAATTTTTCAGGATATGTTTTCGTCGTAAACCTCACAATCCGAAGAGGAAACAATTTTAAAATCGTCTAAAACGCCCGAAGTAGTATCGGTATATTAAAAAGACCCTTGAGGTTGCTTTAACATTACGTGCGAAACACAGATTAACACGCAGCTTGGTGGCAAAAAAATAATACACCACTGCTTATAACCATCGCCTCCAGTAGGATAATTTAACACCCAGTCATATAAAGGGTGAGGTGTCGTCGTGACAATGATTTATTGCTCCTTAATGACTCCGCAATTATTAAATTACCATCGGTGCTGCAGTAATTCGCACTTAAGTTCAAAAACCAATTTGCTTGTTGAGTATCTTTAGTAAGAAGCTTTCCTTGCAACGAGGTTGTTAAAGCAGCAATGGTTTTGGCGATTTAATGAAGTACTTGCCGAAATTTCTTCAATAGATCGCCTTCAGCAGAATTTTACAAGTTTTTAGCTTCATATAAGTTGTCAGTTAACAAAATAGCAACGTAGAGTTTTTGAAAAACGGCGTTTTATGAGATCATTTTCTGATGAAGTGGAAACTAGTTGGCATGAAAGTTTGATGAGCCTGTTTAATTCTTTAATAAACCTGTAAACTAAACTGATGCTGTTGCGGACTGCACCACTAACTGACTCTTATGTAATCCCGACGTGGCGTTCGTTTCCACATTCTGGTATTGCGGACTGTAGAGCAATTCCAGCGTCGGCTTGCCAAACATTTGTCTTTCCGGATCACAAAAATATATACAGTAAATTGAAAAAACTCTTAAATGAGTTCTCAACCCAAACCGAACTGAACTGAATTTAACTTCATTAACTCGACTTGAACACAGTCTCAATTGACAAAATAGGAACTGAACATGCCATGAAACCACGTCCTCCTTTTAGAGGTTCGTTGCCCTGGCACCGATGTTTGGTGTGTGCTAGTGGTGTGTGCCTACTGGCATCTTTCAAAATTGTTTTAATAATTCGACACGCTGTAGCTCATGGCTTTTTTTAACAGTATAACACGCATTGGTTTCTAGCATTTCCTAGGGATTCACATGTAGTGTTTCATAATGTCTTCTAGAAATTCATGAAGCCTGGTTTGTGATAACCTCCGCAGAATTGAATTCTTACCCACTCCTCTCCCTAAATCTTCGACTTTGCTAAGGCGTACCTCTAATCCACTCTTCGTATTCCTCATCCCGAACCTGTACTACATCTCTCCAGACTCAGTCGGTTAGATAGTGGCAAGTCTAATAAACGCAAACCTATTTACCAGAGCCTCTCTCACAAAAAGAGGTATTCCTTCAAACTTCCTCTTTATAGAGTTTCCTTAAACCTAACTCCGCTCTCCGCAACACGTCAAAAACCCCTTAGCTATTTTTGCCCGGCTCCAACACAGCTCATCATTCGTTTTCTAAGTCCTTCTCCTCTCCCAGCTGTACCTAATTATCTATCGTCTTAAATAATTCAAAATTCAAGCCATACACCGCGTGCCCCTGCTCGACCTGTGCGGTACGAGGTAGGATGTGCCGGCGTATGGCACAGGGTGCACTCCGGTGCCCATCTCTCTGCCACCGTACTGTTCAACACGAAGAGAATAAAGGGGAGCAAACAACCAGGATGCTGCGGGGCGGCGGGGAAGCGAAGCCGCGGGAAATAAAACACACTGTATAGTCATTCGCAAATTGTTTAATTGTTCACTAGGTCCTAGTAAATGATTGCCGGTCCGCCGGACTTTAAGAGACACGACTAAATACTCTTAGGTTAGGGGGGGGGGAACCCGACACACCACTAAATGGTTTTCGTTTAGGAATCAAGGGGCACGACCCCACTCGCCTGAGATGCGATAGACTTGATTCTATAGTCGGGGGTTTGCACCCTCCGAATGCACGTTACGATAGGCTGAGTCTTAAGCCGAAGTGTGCGCGCCGATGGTAGAATGATGACGGAAAGAATTCATTCATCGTGTCGTGGCGGTTGAGCCATAGTAAAAGTAGACTCGCTGCCACTTACGAGGAATTTCGAGTAGAATTGCTATGATTGCATAGGAATTCAGTTCCAGCGAACCCGCGCCGTATAAGCTGAGTTGGATTCGTTGGTTGTGTGTATCGGGGAATTGGCTTTGGGAACGCGAGCAAGTATGCGGATGAATTTTCGGGGGAAGGTGGAATTGCTTGGATGCAAGCAAGGAATATCGTTTAGATAAGATATTAACCCAAGTAATTTCGGGGAAACGTATGCGGCTCGGTATAGTTGGTGGTGACGGTTAATGTTCCGTTATGGATTTGAATATGCGTTTTATTAGAGCATATGAATTTCGGGGAAATTAAGATTGCTTGGTCGCAAGGAAAGAATATAACTTAAGTAGAGAGTTGACCGAAGCAATTTTGGGAAAATGTATGTGGGGTGATGTAGGTGAGGGAGATGGTTGGTATTCCATTGTAGGTTGGAATATGCATTTTATTACAGCTTATGAATTTCCCGGGAAATTGAGATTGCTTGGTCACAAGGAGGGAATATGAATTCAGTAAAGAATTGACCGAGGCAATTTTGGCAAAAATTAATGCGGGGATGATTTAGAATATATTTTGTTGAATTGTATTCTGTTGTGGGTTTGGGAGTGTGTTTATTGCAAGGTTAGGGATGTATACTATTGCGGATTTTGCATGGGGAGTTGAGTTGAGGTGACGCGCTGTTAGCGGTCAAGGTTGGTTAGAATTGTGGCTTGGTTCTTCCAGTGATATACAGAACCCTCACAGCCCCCCCCCCCCCCCCCCCCCACCGCCAATCACTTGTTCTGATTTTCGAACCATGCTCGACCCAGTCTTCCCTCTTCCAGTGAAGGTCTCGCATCACACTTCCGAATCCACATATCGCCGTTACGTTCTTTCCGAAATTAGAGACAGAATGGCGTATGAAAATATTCGATTCTCTCTAGCGCACCTATACGACCCGATTTTGTTTGCTACGGAGGCAAAACCAAAACAAGCGTTAAATTCTCTATTCAACAGGGGGGTTTACCCCCAGACATTCCCAGTCTTCACGAACTATTCATAAAATTTCAGGAAATTTTCAATTTGTCCCCCACCTTCAATATTTTACGCGATGACGACCTCAAGCGGGTTACTGGCGTTTCGCCTCGCCGAAGTGTGCTCACTACTGCCCGTAACAGCCTTGACCACCATCCCCGTCTCCTCATGGCCCCCCCCCCCCCCCTCCCCGGTAACCACCGCGGATGAGATTTCCATAGAGCTAACTTTCGCCTCATCTACAACTACGCAAGACGCCTTGTGGAAGTGTTTTGCTTAGTGCACCTACACGGGCGCGGTTTCAGTAAAACACCCACCGAGGGGAAGACAAATCACCAACACACAAGATAAATAGTTCAATAAAACACACCGGTTCTTGTTGCTTATTGTTGTCGTTGTTGTTGTTTTTATTGTAACTTAATTAGAATAATCCAATCGATAAAAAAAGGAAATACCACATTGTAACTCTACTTAATTTCAATGTATTAAATCGATGACACAGGTGCGATCCTTAAATTTTATTTACACATTTGTCTTTAGTTTGCTTATTCTGTCAGCTCTGGTGATTGTCACAGCTTAATTGTCACTTAAAAGATAACTTAGAAGGAATAAAACGCAATCGCTCCGCGATCCTGCGTAATTAACACTTGGAATTAACTTGGATAAAAAAACGCACTCACTCTGCGACACTGTCTGATGATAACTTGAAATTACTTGAATTCCTCGAACGCGTGTGTATCCAACTGGGGATGAAATCTCACTCTTCAACTGGAGGGAACTCCGACACGCAACGTATCCGATACGTGGGTATGGTTCTACGGGTAAGATCTGACTCCCTATTTACTGCCGACGAAAGAAAAGGGACACCCAAAGAAAACCGCAAAAGGGGAGGAGCTGCACGATTAACTCGAGGTAGTTAATCGTGATTGGACCGGGGAATAGGCATACATTATGCATGTGTGTGTATGCCTCGCATACGATCGTCCGGTGACCGAGGATGGATGCCAGCATCGCAACTGCATCTTCCACGAATGCAAACAATGAATGGCCTGCGGCTGTGTACACAATTGATTGTGCTATACATGCCGGCAACAAGGAACATCTGGGGTGAAAACACACGAGCCGAAGATCTGGTCATCCTAGGAGAGGCCATAAATCAACATTTAGGTTGATGGTGTGAATTTCCTTAGGTCCGCCGACGGTTGGCGGCCGTTAATAGGGAATTGTATCTTCATAACAATCTGTGGTGCAAATGCAATGTTTAGATATTGCAACGAATATAGGGTGCAGCCATTGCCAGATGTTAAAAGTAAACACTTGCTGGCTGCATCCAGTTCGTTGCTTGTTTGCGGTCCCTGATCGGTGGGGACCGATAATGGGAAACCAGCTATTGCTGGTAATTAGGGAAATGTTTGGTTTGCGTCAGCCGAAACCTTGTCGGCGGTGGCAAACCGATGGGACCTAATAGCCGCATGCTAGGGGTGCCATGGACAAACAAAAAAAACAACGAGTAATCAATGAACTCCTTGTTGATTTTGTTTCCATGGCATAAGGCTATGGAAACGAAATGCCCTGGGTGCAATGCATGCCCGAGGATAAGATTTCCAATGTCACGGCTATGTGATAATCTTTGCCGTGGACTTAATGTTTTTCAGATATCAATGCCTGCCATTCTCGATGCCACGGCTAAGTGATAAGCTTTGCCGTGGACTTAATGATTTCAGATAGTAATGCCTGCCCGAGGATGAATTTTCGATGCCACGGCTAAGTGGTAAGCTTTGCCGTGGACTTAATGTTTTCAGGGATGGTGATGGAGAAAAAGGGGTTTGGAAGGAAAACCCCCACAGAAAAGGTAAGCTGCCTAACAGATATTCATGACAGTTATCCGATTGGGTAACTGTATTAATTCCAGCGATTTGGCTGGCGGTAAATGCCGTAGCAAGGTTACGTAACCTTGCTGAAGGTTCGACTTCGAGGTAAGTCGCATCGCTTGGAATAGTGGGGATCGAGCGATGTATGGCTCTTCGGGCCCTGAAAAGCCCCACAGCCTCTCTTCCAATTACGATCATTTATCCCTCGACGATACCTTCACCCACTTTTATTTCGAAGCCAGTTTCTTAACTCCCCGCGCCACTTTCTACAAAGAACATCGACCTCATCTCCTCCTTGGTACAATCACAGACTTCGCTGCCGCATAACAAAATGAGCATGTTATGGGCCACCATCTCACGAAATCGAACTATTCTCATCTACTCGATCTCTGATGTCACCTCCAATCCACTGAAATATATAAAATAGCTGTCGTATCAAAATCCAGACCAATATGAAAAATTACCCCAAATTCTTTTTTCAGTACGCCAATTATAAACTTAAATCCGATCCCACATCGCTTATCATAAACTCTCATACCTCATCAGACCGTTACTATTGCTAATCTCTTTGCGAATCACTTTAATCAGTCATTTACTAATGACTCCTTTGTTACAGACTCGTTCTACTTTTGCCTTTTTCTACTTATCTACCCGCCCCCCCCCCCCCCGCCTTCACCCGCAACCCCATTGATTCGCCCTCAATTGATTCTAAATTGATACAACTCAACGACGAGTTCACTCAGGGCACTGAGGGTATCCCAGCCATTCTCCTCGAGAAAGGTGCATCCATTCTCGCTGCTCCCCCCTTCATGATGTTCAATCTTTTACTCTCTCTAGGTGTATTCACCCCATATATGGTAAACCTCCTTCATCACCTCCATCCACTAGAAGGGACCCAAAAACCATGTAGCGAATTACCTCCTCATTGCCAAACTCTCCCACTTACCCAAGATTCTAGAAAGCATTCTATACGAATCTCTAAGTGTTCAAATCTTTTATATCTCCAAGGCAACATGGTTTTCTCAATGGCCGATCAACTACAACCAACCTTGATAAGTTTGTGGGGGTTCTCTAAATACATGGAGAACCAACCTACTATTTCCGCCTAATTTCGACCGCCAACAGCGTTTCAAACCAGCCTTTCTCCTACTAACCTATTCACCTGAAAAGGATGTTGCAATAACGGACGCATAGCTGAATTCATTATTTTATGCAAGTAATGCATAATTGAATTCAGCTACCTTTCTGCCTTACGGAAACTCCAGTCCTCTAACCATGAGATTTCCACCGGTAATTCCAATCCATGTGGTTAGCAATAACAAGTCGAATCAAACAACACTGTTGCATAATGATGCAACGGCTTGGGTAGTTATCGAAGTCCATAACACGTTTCCCACGTTAATATTACCCTAGCCAAAGTAGCGTCATTTCGACTTTCCCCAGACACTCTATCCGCTGGGGATCAATGATCTCTTTTCGCAGGTGAATAGCACCAGCTACATTTTCTTCTCCTCCACAATTCTGTCTCCCTACAGTTCAATGCACTCCGAGGTCACTACAGACATCGCACTAGGTCAGTGGACCACCTCGGAGACTGCATTAATACACGCACACTAAGCCAGATCAATCCTGTGTTATTGTGCTTTCCTTTTGATTTCTTCATCCTTTCTACGCCCATCGACGTCGAACGAATACGCAAGTATTTATCCACCTCGATGAGCGTGGGGAATTGATGGATGCACAAGAGAGCGCGATTACCATTAGTTGATCGTTGTGCGAAAGCAGAAATTACCCATCTTCATCCCTAATTCAGTTAGTCGTTATTCAACTACCGCAGCGGGTGCAGGCTGGTGCACACGCTCGAGTGCGAAGTAAAAGGGATGTGCTGTCAGACGAACGTAGTGTCCCGTTAGTCAATCGAGAAAGAGAAACGCGTTGCCCTTTTAAAATAGACTGTTTACAATTACTTATTTAGCGAAAAGATGAGATATGAATTTGGCACGTCCACCTTACATCTATTTGTTAAAAGTGTAAATTCGAATGAACAATAAAGAACGATAAAAACTAATTAAACTGCACCATTGCATTTCATACCTTTCCTTTTGGTGCTGGAACTTTTGATGACAATAATAGAGAAGAAATCGTTGGTGGATGATAGAGAATCCGTGCCCCTGACTGGCACACATACTACATCCCCACAAGTTCACCTCATTGTAAAGCATTTGGTAGAAAACATTATCCTCCTCAAATTATCCTTCATCAGCTTCAAACTTGGATTGGACTTTTTTCTATCTTAAGTATTGATTTTATTTCGTATGGTTCAGATTCGTGGCATCCAACCTCTTCCACGCTACCTCTGGGACCCCTCAAGGAAGCCACCTGGGCCCACTCCTATTCATACTAGTAACTAATGACATTGGTAACACTAAGTTATATAGGATCGTTGAATCCACCACTTGATTCTGCACTGCTGCCAACAGACTTTGACAATTTCTCGCCTTGCTGTTATAGAAACAGCTTCGTACTTAATATCGCCAAGTGCCAATGCATAATCTTTTCTCATAAGCGTATTCACTCATTCCCACGTCCCTATTTCTTTAATAACCACCCCCCTGACCATTGTCCAAACTACCCGAGACATTGAGATCTTTTGCGACAGGGAAGTTAACTTCCTCTCGCACATCGACGACATGATCCTGAAAGTCAGCTCAGCCTTTGGATTCGTGAAACGCTGGCCTAAAGAATTCTTAAACCCGTTCGTTACTCGATCCCTTTACCTTTCTTTCGTCTGTCCTCTACTAGAATACGCTAGCCAGGTATGGTCCCCTTATCATAAGATCAAAATCTGTAGAATTCAAAGTGTTCAACATCGCTTCCTACGGTTCGCTCTCTGTGCTCTAAGAAAAAACCCTTCATCCTGCCCCGTACATCAACCGCCTTAAATTAATCAACCTCAGTACCCTTGAGGCGTGTAGGGTCCTGGCCGACATTCTGTTATTTCATCGACTCTTGCCGGCTCGGTTGACTGTGGCTACTTTCTGAAAGTAATTTATCTGATTACAAGCACTCATAACACGTGTAATCCCCAGCTTCTCGATATTGCCCCTCACCGCACTCTTATGGTTTCAACGAACCCCTTTCGCGGCTAATGAGAAAAGTTAACTTAAGCGACGCTTCATACTCTTCCCGCTCTAACCTGCCCCACCTCCCGCCCCTTCTCTTGGCAACATAGTAAGAACTGTTCACCTTAGGTTCAGCTCACTTATCATAAGTTATATTAAGTTAGATAATACATATTTTAATTTGTAAGGTAATTTATACGTATATGTATTGACGGTCGCCCCACTAAACTATCCCAATGGGCATCACGCAACTGGGCTTAGAGAAAATATCGGCGCTTGTGACGACTGTTTTTCCTTTGGGTCTAACCGATACTTTGAAGAGGGATTGGAGCGGATCCGGGCACCATTAAGGTCTTTCCTATTAAATTTCGTAGCTGCATTTAGTAAATTCACGGTTTCCTTTTGATCGAATGTATTACTGCGAGGTGAGGAAGATGGGAGCTTCTTCCTGTAGTGGTTTCTGAAGGCGCCTTTTCTGCATATCCCTTGTGCAGTAAATTATTTATTTGTTCTTCGTACGTCTTCTGCCGTTTCTTGTCTTTGTCCACTTTCTTCTCAATATTAACTAGACGTTGATAGCTTTAACTGTATTTGTTGGACAGGCCTGTGGCGGGTCCGCCAAAACCCACTGTACACTTACCCGAAGAACCCCCATAACTACCACCCAGCCATCATAAGTTTTAAGCACCTGTAAATGCTTCACGCATCAAATAGATCAAATTTATAATCTAAAAGTACCCGTAAAAGAATCCTTACCTTTCATGCGTCTTTCCGCATACAAACTCCCTATAAGAATTCTTTCCTAACTTATCATGAATCCCAAAACCAATTCTGTCCAGGCAGATCCCAATCTCGCCAAGTGCATTTCCCCCTAGACGAATCCCTGAAAGAAAACTCATCGGTTCACATATAATGCAACCGCATAATCAGGGAATCTTAACCTTGAGTTGGCTATTCCCAGCCTCAACTTGTGTACAATAAATTTACCTACATAAACATTGGCTGGCGAGCCTTGCACCAACGATAAACAGTCCAACGCAGCTGCATATAATCAGCGCAATAGACGCTGAAACTAATGCCCTAGCATGTACCATGTACAAACAAAAGAACGCAGTCCTTCAGCAGGCATTCTGGCGATACGGCAAACAATTCAAAGCATTCAAGTATCCCAAATGCATCTATCTAATGAGTTCCAACTTGTTTACTCAGTTGTACTCTCAGATCATAAATTCTCTTTGTCCTATATATTTCTGACCTTCTCACATAAGCAAACACACACCCAAATAGCATCCAATGAGATTCGGCTTGTTTGCTTAGCCGAACTCACATCTCATGGATGCACATTATGCCCTTTCCTTGTTTCAGTTTCGTTCTCATGGATTTGTCCCATGAATGAACGAATGTACACATATACATGTGTACTAACATGATCTTTATTACGAGATCTGGTTTTCTGTTCCACGGAGAGAGACTTTACGTCTCTCTCGTGGTAAGTAAAAACATATCCTTAGCGGACAGGATATCCACCACGAGCGAATCGAGGGTGAATCAAGATCTAGATTCCAACCCTCGATTGAGTCGTTTTTTAACATCCAGCCACGCTGGTCGGCTTTTCTCCTGCTCCCCGTGGCGCCGCGGGGACGCATCTGTCCCAGAGTCTTATTCAACCGAGTGTCCGAGTCCTTTGCCGACCGAGCCGGTCGTTCTACTCCCGCTGTCCGTAGCGCTGCGGACACGCGTTCAGTGTATCACAGAGTCGCGGAATTAAACCAACCCTTTCGTCGTGATAGTGACATTTCCTTTTCCGAACCTGCTACCAAGGATGATCTATTCGAATTAAAACTATCGTTTGTTGAGTGTTTGTTGTGGTGTTAAGTCGGGTTTTCGAGTTTTGTTGTAACATGTAAAGACACCAGTCCGGTTATAATGACATTTACGTCTAAATAAAAAGATCCACTGCAATTTGGTGAAGTTGTGAACATAGACAGAATGGTGTACAAAATAAAGATGTATAATCTGAGCAAAAATAAGAATAAAATACAAATCAGTTGTGACTAACAATAAACCAAATCATGCGTTTCCCTTTACTCCTGGTTGTAAACAAACGTGGCGGCGTTTCGTTCTTTTTTCGGTGTTTTCTTCAACGCAAGCTTTTAGAGATGATGGGGAGTAAAGTAAATCAGCGCCGTACGTCGGTGCAACCTACTTCGCCCCCTACAGGCCGTCCTCGCTCCTTCATAACAGCTCTGATTCGAATCTTCCACTTGGTAGCCATCTTGCGATGTTTTCCAACCTCCAATGGCCTTCCGTCGGCGTCCTTTATCGGGCAGTGCTGCTGAACTCAAATGACTCCGATTCAATAATGACCTCTAACGAGCACCATCATATCGTTTTTTTTTGATCTACTACAGTTGATGAACTTCTTTGGCACGTTGTTGCTGGCATTACACCCATGCAGAACCCAACACTGTGAGCGAGGCGACCGGTTAGAGGCTTGATACATTCTTTATTCTTCTTGTTATTATAAGTCCCTATTTGTCGTATCCTATCAGCATGTTTGGCTCCTCCTGAGTATAGATTATTTAGCCTTCAGCTGTCTAACTCTTCTGATAGTCTCCTTTTTACTTCCTGCTTGAAAAACTTCAAGTTGTCGATCGTTTTTATTTCAATTGATTGTCCTTCGTGTGGGGCCCTTTTATCTCCATTTTCATTCATGGAGCCTCCGTGAGCTACCTATCCAGACGCCTTGTCAGTCAACTGTCTTCAGGATCAGCGCTTCTGGTCTATCTTCCACATCAATCTTGGTGATTGCTGAATCTAGTAGAGAGAAGGTGAACCCTTACTCAATGAGAACCAGGACTCGGGTTGATCTTTTCAGTCCGAAAAGATCAACTGGTCCCATTTTTAAATAGTGCTGTTGCGTACCAAGGCAACGACTTCTTTTCTCGGTTTCATCAGGTTCGCTGCTTGATGGCTTTTATGACGATGTTGCCTTCCTTCTTTTCCCTGCCTCATCATTGATGGAGGGCTTCCTGAACACTTCCTGCAAGCAGACGCTTTTCAGCTTGACCTTTTATGGTAATAACGAAATCAATTGAAGTAGGTCCTTGCTGTCTTGGCCAGTTCCCATTTTGCTATTGTGGCGTTTCTAATAGATACACACACAATACACAAGCAAATAGTGAAGAGCACCGATGGAAAATCGGATAAGAAAATGCATCAGAGCCGTATACCATAAAGATAACATAACAAATCCACATCAGTCGAATGCACTTGAGTTTAAAAATCGAATTCGTACACACGGCGGTGGCCTGATGGGTTGGGCTTTGGTTTAATTTTTGGTGATTCCAACTGTTATAGCGTCAGTTCGAATCACACGCTCTTCACTATCATCACAAACGCTGTAATTGGTGACTACGGCCTTATCTGTGTACACACAGCACACACTTTCCCTTAGTAAAACAATTCTTCACGACACGATCACGACTTCCGCATAGAGCACCGGCACACTCGCCCGATCCGACGATCTCTCGCTCGCTCCTTCCTCGCTCCGTCGTTCGCACACGAAGCTGATCGTAACGAAGTTACTAAGGAGGGAGTAGTGTGACGTTTCTAACAGATACACACACAATACACAAGCAAATAGTGAGGAACACCGAACGAAAATCGAATAAGAAAATGCATCAGGGCCGTATACCATAGCGATAACATAACAAATCCACATCAGTCGTATGTACTTGAGTTTAGAAATCGATTTCGTGCACACGGCGGTGGCCTGATGGGTTGCGCTTTGGTTCAATTTTTGGTGATTCTAACTGTCATAGCGTCAGTTCGAATCACATGTTCTTCACTATATCACAAACGCTATACTCTCCTTGAATGTCACGTTCAATTTGAAGATTTCATGTTATTCATGTCATATTAGGCACTTAGTTCGGTCTTCATTGGCGGTGCTTCGCTTTTTTGGAGGGCGTGAATCACTTTCTTTATTGAACCGTGTTTTCTTTCAGATGGGACATATTGCCGGTGATTCAAGTACTGGGGCTTTCCTAGTAGGTTTATGGGTATTTTTAGGCTATATGGGTGCCGCCGTTGGCACGGGTTCTATGTCTATCCCACCTACTGCCTCGTTTGTCGTCACCAAAGGTGTGTTCAGGTTTGGGGTTTCTGTTCACTATTGTTCCTGAAAGTCTTCCGTTTTGTTTGATAATAAAAAACACTTTCCATCCATCGTAAGCACTTCTTTATTTATTTATTTTAACCAAAAATGTCATAACTAAACAAACCACCCAAATTTACAAAACTTTTTTTTCTCCGCTTAATAAATTACGGCGACTCCAATGTTCAACTTGTCTACTAACAAATGCTTCGATAATTACAGTGTCCGGCTAATCGTTAAGAATTACACAAGATTTCACAATAAACTATAAACGGGGCACGGACTAAAGTTTAAAGAATAGTAATTAAAACCAAAACATAGCAAACGGCAAAGACTTCACATTCGCTGGTTATCAGTCAAACTTTAAAATAATACTGGCTTTCGAATTGTAATCGATTTGAACAAAACAATTGGAGGCACACTTTCACCGACGGTAGCTATTGTCTAACTCAAATTATTTAACGTGGAGGCACGACTTGCCTCCACGGAATTCGTATCGCGATTAACTATTCATTCATCGAAGACAACAGCACAGCAAATTTTGTACATTGCTTTGGTGCCCGATAAAGGATGATCTTCCTTGCATTGGTCCAGCAAAAAGGGGTGAAACACACACACGATCTCCGTTTCCGCTGCTCATGGAATGTGTCCACGAGTATGCGGGCCGTGGATCACCGAATCCACAGGGAGAACATTAGCTGGCATGGTTGCAGCTGGCGCAAACATCTCGACATAGAGATTTAGGTGTTTACCCGATCAGCAACTGCGTACAGGATTTATGCTGATCGTGCACATCCTGGCGGCATCTCCAAGTAGTCGAATTCTCAGTGGTAGTTTTCCATTTAGTAGAACTCGACTTCCTTGGGCGGTCAGCCGTATGCCATCATGTATTTGTGGGCATGTATAAAAAGGAAAAGATGAAACATCTCCTGCACGTGTGCGGCTGACTCGTAAGGGGATATCTCATTGATATGGTTCGGGCAATGTTGGTTGCTTGATGGTGCAACCAAATTGCTCTTACTTGTGGAAGATACTTACTATTGCTGATGGAATTCGTTCGGAGACATGTGTAATGAATTGGTTCGGTTCAAGTTGGTTGCTTGATGATGCAACCAAATTGCTTATAAGGAACATGTCTGTTTGGTGCTGATGGATTTTGCATCAGCGAATATTATGAATTTACAGCATTTCAGGTATTTATAGTACAACTATGTAAAGGTAAGTACATGCTTTTATGTGTTTTGGGGCTCTAGAGAGCAGTTACCTGGATGGTTAATGGGAAGGTAAGTAGTGGCGTTCAAAGGCTGATTGTGACGATAAAGTTCCTCAGTAGTGCAAATATCAACTGGATTATCCCTGAGTCGTAGCAGATTCTTGACTTTTGTCAATTCTGCCAATGCGCATGTTTCCGGTCTTTCAATCTAACTCTAGTCCGTTCATCACATCTTTTGGATCTTCGGCTAAGAATAACTGACTTCTTAGGGCGTCTCTTGCTTTCCCTTGTAGGGCTCTTGGCAAACGAGCTTCGTTTTGTGCGTTCGTGAAGTCGGACACCATTCTTTACTGCAACCATTGAAAAAGGTAGCCCGATCACATGACCTGAAGAAGGCCGTTCAGCGATTTCCAATTCTTTCTGACAACCATCAATTTTGTCCCGATGTCGGCCATTCTTGACGATGCAGCTGACCAAGCCTTAATTTTTTGTAATATTTCCCCTAAGTCGGGGGTGGGGGTTGCGCGTCGTGCATCTACCTCCGCTTGGGTGATACGGGTTCTCTTCTCTTCAGCGGTAAGACTTAACAGATGCTCTTGGTTATACATTGTACGGCTGTGTAAGATACGGTGAGTTCCTATATGGCGTGATAATTCCCCTCTTCAGGTGTGTATGATGATATGTATGGTGTTAGGACTTGTTCGCCCATCTATCACTGGAGTAGATTAAACCCCACATTTCTGACAGCCGCTGCGTAGTTTAAATTGAATAATGCGCTGCTAGCCTGCAATTAATATTAAAAATAAAAATTATGTATAATAAGGTGAACCAAAGAGAAGAAGAAAAAAAAACAAAATGTGTACTCAATTTATTCTTCTATTCGAGACATACTTTCTCCTGTCTCATATTAAGTTTTCCTGTTCAGTGCAACAAAGATGAAACGTTTCGTTTGCTTCCTCTCAAATTATAAAAAGAAGAATCCACTCCAATACCGTTTTATTAAATTCCATATTACGACGTAAATTGAAAAATGTAACAAGTTCACGTTAGTGCCAGGATTCGAAGGTATTCAACTTGCTCAAGAGACGGTTTCTACAGACTGATGGAACATGTCAATTTAATCCCTTTCAACACTATCAACCAAATTACATTCTGTACAAACAACTCCTTCCTTTCTCTTGACTTTCTACAAGCAGGCGTTAGAGTAAACATCTCCCCCAATCTATGGTGTCTAGTTCACAAGCTTTACAAGTTCTCTAAGTCTCGTGTCGCATTACTCAAACTTAATAGAACATAATTGATTGAAAGCAGATCGAAAATATCCTTCCGATGACGGTATGCGATGACCGAATATTTTCCTTAACAACAATGTATCTTTCCCGTTTAAGAATAGCAGTAGGTACAACTAGGTACCAGGACAGTTCTAGTTTAGGAGGCAACACTGAAGAAGGGTGATTTGTGAATCGCTTGGGAATAGAATTGATATTCTTGTCCGTTGAAACTGACAATGAAGAAGGAAGGGTAAAATTATGGTCCGAATTGAACTATTACTGTTCAATTGAATCCGGTATTTATTGGATTAACTCTGCTTGTAAGAGGGAAGGATAAAATTACTTATCCGAGGCATTATTCTTTGTATAGTGAGTTAAAGCAGCACGACAACGAAACTCTCAGAACTAAACGCCCTCTTAGTTTTTTTTTTTTTTAACTTCCGTTATTTAAAAAAAAAGTATATATATATATATATATATATATATATATATATATATATATATATATATATTTGTTCTTTTCAGGCGCCCCGAAATGCCACCAAATAACCGTTGCAGTTTCTTTTGAACAGTTGCAGGTTGTAATCCTCCGGGAAGTGAGTTCCGCAGTTTCCTCGCTCCGTAACGTAACGAGTTCTGAGTTATCAGGCAAGGCATGTATAAGCTTTACTCTATATACTATATGATATGTTAAATAACAGGAGGTTTGTAGTCAAAAGTGGTAAAGTGACATCCAGTATAACGAAGAATATCAATAATGGTTTACAACAGGGAGCGGTACTCTCTCCTATTCTTTTTATCATTTACGTTAGCGACATATTAAGCGCACTTCCCGACGCAATTGCGTACGGAGACGATCTTATAATTTATAAAACAGCCCCGAAAATTGAAATCATAAACAATTTACGGCAACGCGACTTCTATAAATTGCAGCGATATTGCGACGACTGAAAACTTAAGATAAACTTGTAGAAATGTGAAGGTATTCTATTTAGAACCCCATTGCATAAAGCCATAAATCATACAAGAAAAAACTGGCGAAAGTTAGTCATCATTGGACCGCATGAACACAAACTAAAAACCAAAAGTATGGTTAAATACCTTGGTATTTGGCTTGATCAGTACCTGTATTTTAACAGACATGGGGCGGCAGCTTTGGTCAAGGATAGGAAAACATTTGCTATGATGAGGAGGCTATTTCACAGTAGCCAACTTGATAGTAGAGTAAAGTTTATAAGCTATACGGCCCTAATCAGGCCCATGATTATATATGGATGCCCAGTGTGGTTAAATATGGGTCAAAATATGATGGAAAAGATTCGGGTGTTCGAAATAAAATGTCTTAGAACTTGTCTCAGATTCTATCGAACACCGGAATCGGACTACAAAAGGTTTTATCCAAATGATACCTTATATAACGAAGCCTACATAAACAGGGTGGATAATTTTATGATCAAATTAATCAGAGGACATATTGCGAGAGCACTAGGTTATAACATAAGATAATTAAGCTAGAATTTGAGTAGTTTTTGTCTGGCCTATCATTTAGAATCTAAAAAAAAAAACGGAAATAAAAAATGATGAGAAATGAAAATGACGACTGTCAAATAAAAACTACGACTCGGAAATGGCTGAAATTTTAGTGAGTAACTGTCAAAAGATGCACAACTACATACACTAGCTTTTATTGACGAGTACTGCTATCTTCACATTGAGGAAACTTTTCAGACCATCCTCGTATGTTAACAATATACAAAATGAAAACAAGTGATCCATAATATGGACAAAAAAGAAACTAACTTCAAAGAAGGCACATTCCCCAGCTAAATGTCGCAAATCTCACTAAATCTGTGACATAGCCATAGAAAACCAACCCACAACTTCGACCGCCAACAGCGCGTCACCTCAACCCCAACTCCACCTACCAACCTATTTACCTGTAAAAGAAAAATGGCCGGAAGTCATTGATCTATTCAGTTAATGCATAATTGCATTTTGTCTTTTCTTGCCATACGGCAACACTGTGGGGGTTCTCTATACCACATGGAGAACCAACCCACAATGCCAACCAATGTTGACCGCTAACAGCGCGTCACCTCAACCCAATTCCCCATCCCAAAACTTGCAATACACACATTCGTAGCCTTGCAAAACCTGCAAGCGCACCTATCCCCATATGCAACAGCATCCGCCCCCAATCCGTAACATCTCGGGGCGCCCACTCGACGCTATAGGTTCGCCTCTCCCGAGAGAAGTCTAATAAAAAAAAAAAAACCCCAATTTACCAGGTACCCATTTCCCAAGTTGAAATAAATGCATATTCCAATTTACAACGGAATATTAATCATCCCCCTCAATTACATCACCCCACATACATTTTCCCAAAATTGCTTCGGTCAATTCTTTACTTAAGTTATATTCCTTCCTTGAGACCAAGCAATCTTAATTTCCCCGAAATTCATATGCTGTAATGAAACGCATATACAAATCCACAACGGAACATTAACCATCACCACCAACTATACCGAGCCGCATATGTTTCCCCGAAATTACTTCGGTTAATATCTTATCTAAACCATATTCCTTGCTTGCCCCCAAGCAATTCCAACTTCCCCGAAAATGGATGCCCATACTTGCTCGCGTTGCCAAAGCCAATTTCCCGGTACACACAACCAACGAATCCAACTCAGCTTATACGGCGAGGATTCGCTGGAACTGAATTCCTATGCAAGCATAGCAATTCTACTCGAAATTCCTCGTAAGTGGCAGTGAGTCTATTTTTTGCCATGACTCAACCGCCGCGACGCGATGAATGTATTTTTTCCATTCATAAGTCAGTCGAGATTCAACCGCCACGGGGGCCACAACACAAAAATCGAGTTTTAACTACCGTCGTGCTGGGGTGCGTACACGGTTAAGTCAAGTTTTTCTTCCGTTTTATGAGCCGAAAAAGTGCAGTTTCAATCACAGTGGAGCGTGGATTTAATTTAAAATTGGACAACTTCCAATTGGTCCATAATATCCTTTATTGAAAAATTGAACAGCCGCGTGTCAATTAAACGTGCGCATGGTTACGAACACTAAAAATCAGCCGGGCGGCAAATCTGTTAAAAGGTGAACTCATTTAAGAAACTGCGATTTCTAAACGTTGGATAGCAATATCCCCCTTGAAACCGTACAAAAAGTAACCAACCCAGGAGTTTTAAGATCTTTTACCTCATATAACAATGCGCGATCGTTTGTGTGACATGTTAAGACACTAACCGTAGAAACCTCGCCGGATTAGGAACATCCCGGGTGAGCAATATTTTGTGTACAAAAAATGTTAGTGCTAAATAATAAAGAAACAATTAACAACGAAACCCGTCCTCTAGCGTTTTATTTTCTCCCCCCTTGATTCTTGGACATTTTTGTGGACGATTTTTGGCGACTCGGATTTCGGCGGGACAAGTGGAGGGTGTTAAGTGAAACCGCGCCCGTGATGGCGCATACCTTAAACCCCCACAACACTATTGCATTAACCCATGAGATTTCCACCGGAAATCTCAATGTCATTTTTGTTAGCAACAACCATGTCTGATCAAACGACGCGGTTGCATAATCGTGCAAGGCTTAGGTAATTTCCAAATACTTCGAGTTTGGTTTTTTCGATAATATTTCCCTAGCCGATTTATCGCCCCTTTGACTTCCCCCAGACACTCTATCCGCTTGGGACCAATGATCTATTTTTGCGGGTGAATAGCACAAACCAATTTCCTCCTCTTCCCATTTTTATCTCCTCATAGTTCAATGCACTCTGAGATCACCATAGTCACCGAACTAGGTCACTCGGCCATTCTCAGATCTGCATTGGTACGTGCACACAATAGCCAAATCCACCGCGAGATCATTGCACTTTACGTTCTGGTTCTCTCATTCTCTCTTATCCGTCGAGTATCGAATTAACCGAAGGGTTTATTCACCTCGATAGGCGGGGAACACGAGAGAGCACAGATGTAAATATGATCTCGATTGGATGTTTGAGGAGCACAATCCCAAATCCCAATTTTCATCCCTAATTCGTACAGTGACATATCAACCACCAAAGGACGCACATACACTTGAGTTCGTACACGCCACGCGAGCGTCTCCTCATCCATTCCTTCGTTTATAGTCGATGACAGACCAGCGATCAGTGCAATAGAGAAAGCCAATCTACTTGCTGCACATTTCGTAGCGAACTTCTTCTATTGGCCATTTCTCAAATAAATGGAAATCAGCGAACATTCAGCCAATTGCCAAAAAGGCCGGCAAATCCTCCCTTTCTTCTTATTTCACCCATAGCCATAACTTCTATTCTCTCGGAGGTAATGGAATCACTCATTAACCGTCAACTTTCGAAATATCTAGAATCAAATGACCACCTCAATGGCCGCCGATATGGTTTTCGTAGCAGCAGGTGGATTGGATATTTAAAGCGCACCTTACCAAAAAGTATACACATTTCGTCCACTACTTTGGCGAAACCAACGTGATTCTGGTTATCGCAAGATGACCAGGAGCCAGAGACAAGATGAAGGACACATTTGTCCTTGTCTCGCTAAAGTAAGCCTCTCGCCACCCCATTTTTTTTTTTTTTTTTTTTTTTTTTTTTGATTCAGGGTTATTGTCCGGTATTAAGGACGTCAATAAATTAAAATATAAATAATCAATCCATTAAAATACTAATCAAAATCATCATGATCATCGGCCCTACAATCGGGATCCGGTCTTGGCCTTATTTAGCAAGTCTCTCCACCGGTATCCAGTTCATACCCGAGACTTGTTAAATTGTCTATAAATAAGGTTATTAGCCTTGCGCCAACCTTTCCCAGGATGACTAATAACAATAAATAGTAATAGAAAGATCAGTCAGTCAATCTCGAGGGCCGAACCTCGGCCAAATCCAGTAAATACGAATAAAATCAAATTAAAATAAGTAGCATTTTATTTAACCCCCTAACTGCCGCGGGTGATCTCACCACAACAACTGTGGGGATCGTGATCCAGTTCATAAAGACGACCGATGCGGTTGACACCACAGCCAAAAAGTACATCCGCCTCCCGGAGACACCCTTGATGCCAGAGCACTCGCCGACAGTGCGGCCCACCCGGAAGGCTTAAAAGAAGAAGCGTGGGCACTCCCCCTCTATATCACATTCGCCGGGATCCCTTGATCCCGCAACAGGGGTCGGCACACCCACTCCAGCAGCCACAATAATTAAAATAAATAATAATTATATTATAACAGGGACCCGGTCGTAGGTTGTTCAATTCCGTCGTTGGAACATAATTACAACGTATCATGTCTGTCTCTTTTCTATTTTCAGGGTCGTTGGTCAAATGAACTTGCTGAATGTGTTCCACCTTTTCTGACATTTTCCCGCGATACCCGTCAATCTGAGAGTCATTCTTACTCCAACCACACGAATGTGGAATGCTGATCATGTATTTCCTCGTCGTTTTTATCTCCAGGCATTTAAAACCAACGTACAATCAATACCTCCTTTCCTTATCCACTTCCTACCCGTCCGCTCGCACTGTGCTGTGACATTTAAGGGTACTCCCCCTTTTGTGCACGCGTTAGAGTGAAAAAAAAACATCTTTTCACAATTTCACCACTTTGACAAACTATATAAAGTTTTGTCATGTTATTACCGTTTTGTCATTATTATTATTCGAAATTAATCAGAGAAGATGCGCTAGATCTCACTGACAGTGAATTTTAAACAAGTGGTATATACGGGGGAAGTTATATGATCCCGCGCGATTACAATGCAGGGCGACATTTTTTTTCCCTATGTGCCCTTTTCCGTATAGTGGATAAACATTTATAATTAAGAGAAGATCCCTTTTGTGGGCGGGTATTGTATAAAAAACGAAATCCATGGCAGTTCAGATAGGCTGAAGCTAGATAGGGTAGTGCTAAATCATGTTAAATAGAACCAGGTTAAATAGGTTTATGTTAAATATGGTCAAGTCGTGGGGCCACCATGAGCCCACCATAAGATAAATAAATAATTGAAACGACGATTTTGTTGTGCTTCGAAGGAGCTCTGGAGCAAATGGAGAGTGAAGTTCGAAATTATTACGAACAGTTGTTTTTGTATTTTACAAATAGATTTTCTTTTACCTGAGTAAGATAAGGCAGTAGTGAGTCCGCAGCATTTGTTAGAGAAGGTAATGGTTTCAAGATTCTCACCTTTTAACAATGTTGGCGCTCTAATATATATTACTCCAGTTATGGCCCAACCTTCAGTTTACCATATACAATTTTAAATTGAATCGTGCAACCGAACACTTGTTTGAACAGCTTCACCGACCGGGACACTGATTTGCATATTGTACTTGCCCTAATCCACACATATTAAATCGTTTTATAAAAAGCATATCCCAAACTATGGTACAACTGTTTGTATTTGATTGGAAGTTCTTAACCGACCGCTTTACAGGCGTAACGGTATAGTTATTCAACCAAGAGCACAGACTAGAATGCCCCCAGATTCTGTTAATCTCCATTATATACACTTCCATTTCAGAGTACTTTCATAATATCGACTCCGCTTAATTTCCAATTATTCATTAAATTACTAGCAGAAAACGTCCGTGGCCTTTATTTCTGTTCATCAATTATTATCCAGTTCCATTAGGAGGTTTTGCACCACACTGTGGTGGACTTAATTGCTTGAAAAACACATGGCTTGTGGTTTATTGCGCAAAACTCGAGCATTAAGTTGCAACCAGACCAATGCTGAATAGTATTTGTCCTATAGAAGCATTTTCTCCCATAAATATAAGCAGAGGAATCGTGGATTTCAACGGGTAGGGTTGTGTAAAATACGGACAGCTGAGAAATCAGATTTGTTATTTGACAATTCCACTGTTATGGCATTTGATGGAGTGTTGAGTACGAAGGGGCTTGGATGTCTTCTGATGTCTTATGTCTCCCTTTCTCAAATACCCATGAGATATTTGAATAGTACATAGCTAAACATTGGAATCTAGATGTCGGTTGATAAATGTTTATACATCGGACATTATTTTTAGACGATTGTCCCTGCAAGGAACCGCATCCCCACAGGATACTTCAACCTCACTTTCATTTATCACTCGATTTGGTTTAAGGTTTAAACACATGTCGTTGTACGGAATGTGACGTTTAAATAAACAACTGACCACAACGGATGTAGTCAAGCTTATAAATACGAATTTAATTATTTGTTTTTCCCCATCAGGACGAAATCGATTTACTCAATTGGGATCATATATTTCGGATGACTGACTCCAAATATCTGCTCTAAACAATCGTTGAGTCAACTTCGAACTTGTGACAATGGATAAGCTGATTCCGTTTTCATTTGTGAGCGTTTGTGAAATGAAGTGGCCCGAAGGGGTGGATCTCATTCCTGGGTAGAGTGATTAACCGCACCATTTTAACCCAACCGTCGTAACAGCAGTGATAACAAATAAACCAAACGAATCTCGGTACTTATTGCAATCAATATTTCAATAGCGTACACACAAATTTTCACAAGCCATCAAGCTGTTTGTTTATTTCCACAGTTTCATTAGTCATAAGTCGACGAAAGATAAATGTTAATGGGGAATGTTTTGTAATAGAAACACGATGTGTCCTCTGAATGTTTGTATTGATTTGCGGCCAGGATATGTCCTTGTCGCAGATGGGTTTGTAGTTGTGGGTTAAGTCGGCATAAATCTGATGTCGGACATTTTATTTTTCCGCGCTTATGTATTGAGATGAATAACCCGAGGTGTATTCTACTAATGAAATGTAGTTTACGATAGCTTTTGATGTGTACGATTCGGTGTAATTTCCGCTTGTGGATTCGATTAATGAAATTCTTACATCCGAACAGAGAATCAGAAACATTATGCTGTTAATAATCTTCACGATTGCTTTCATGGGGACGTTTGTACTTGTCTTGGTTTACCGGCCGGAAAATGACAGTGATTGATGTGAGGTGTAATTTCCTGCCCATTTGTTAAACGTGGACTACCTTAGGTAAACTTGGCCAAACTCCAAGTTGGCTTTGAAGCAGATAATAATCAAATATCATGTAATTAGGCCTAACGACAAGAAATATATTATGTGAGTACAATGCTTTAATTGCATTCAACTACTGGCCAGGAATCAGAACGAAACACTTAGCACCACTCATTTTTCCAGATCCCAAGGGAACTGGTTAGAGTCTTGGTTCAGTAAGCGCATTAAAATATAAACAGCAAATGGAAACCATTCTGAATGGCTAATGACGGCTAGCGACAAGTGGTGAAAACCGTTTTTAATTGCCGTTTTTCTCTTTGGTCAATGGTGGAATAAGTTTTCTAACTATAAATCAGTTTTGGCCGACTGCAGTTTTCCAATTCAATGTTTCATCTAAGACTAGAAAGCTGGTCATGTTTAACTTTTAGGCTAAATATCAGAAGTAGATTAGAGATAAATTTTAACAATTGCAAGCCGAATACAAATAACAAATTGTAGTTTATTTATTATTTTTTTTTTAATTATAACAAACAAAAACTTCAAAAAATGAATAAAACATAAAATAAGAAATAAAAAATAAAATAAAAATAAAAGCAATGGGGAAAGGGGGCAGGGGGAGGGGGGACAAGAGGAAGGAGAGCGTTGCTCTTGAGAGGCATACTATATCTGAGGAAGTGAAGTCCTCTCCTCGTTGAGAAGCCACCACCATTTGGGAGATGTTCGATCTTTGGCTGATTTATCTCTTTCACTGATCGCCGTGCTAAAACGCATGCGGTCTGGGGCATTGGAGATATCACTATCATGGAGAATTCGTTTGTCCCTGGCACCACGGAAAGCGTGGTAAATAATCGGGACTCCATGCACGTCTTGGATAAGGCCTTTTTTATCCAAGAAAGGGAACGCTTCTGGGGGAATAAACCCATTCTGGAGGGTATTCTCTAGATACATATCATTGGGATAGAATGCTCCCGCGATAAGATTATTGTGACTGCACATTGCCCTTGCTGTGTGACCACGAATAATTTTAATTATGAAATTGTCTATCCTATTTAACCTGATTTGTTATACAGGATTTTATTGGGATGGAATTTTTTGTATTGCGACTCTGGTGTTCTATAAAGTCCGAGGCAGGAACGCAAACACTGCCGTTCGAACACACGAAACTTCTCCATATAAAGTAGAAATATATTATACCATACTGGACAGCCATAAATCAAAACTGGTCGGATGAATGCCGAGTACGAAATTATTTCGACTCTGGGGTCAAGAAGACTACTCCGGAATAGACTTCTTGTCATAGAATATGCGCTTTTAGCTGCGGAGAGGGACGCTGCTACGTGCTTGTCAAAATATAAATACTGGTCTAGCCAGATACCAAGGTATCTAACTACAGTTTTCACTTGTAGTGGAAGGTTATTGTTACCTACAATAGAAAAGTGTTTCCAGTTGTATTTTGTATCCCTCGAGGCCCTGGATAGGGGCGTTCTGAAAAGGATAGTCTCGGTCTTCTGGAAATTAATCTTTAATTTCCAGTCGTCGCAAAATAGTTTTATTTTGTTGAAGTCATCTTGGAGGTGCCTATTGATGACGTCTATTTTTCCTCCTGTCCTGTACACCACGTACGCAATGACGTTTTCGAGAGAACTCACTAGATCACTAGTGTAAATATTGAATAGAATGGGGGAATTCACAGCTCCCTGCTGTAAGCCCTTTTTTAATTTGGAAGGTCTTGTTGGAGAGTATGTCCCCGCATTTCACCACAAAATGTTTGCCCATTATCATATCATAAATGATGTATAGCAAATATTGCGGCATACCCAGGTTTGTTAACTTATAGACAAGTCCTTCTAACCATACGGTGTCGAAAGCCTTTTCAAAGTCAACTAAGCAGGCGCCTGTACATTGTCGCTTTGCCTTGTTCCACTGTATATCGGAAACAAGTTTCGTCGCTGCATGAACTGTATCATGTCGCGCTCGAAGCCAAACTGGTTGTTGGGGATGATATCGTTTTCATCACACCAACCTATCAGTGTCTTGTTTATAATTTTTTCGAATACCTTGCTGATGTTGGGAAGCAGGCTGATCGAGCGGAGATTGGCTGGATTGCTTTTATCCTTACACTTTTTGGGGATAGGTGGACTACTGCAGTCTTCAAATGGGTTGGATAGTGTGCATTGTTTAGAGCGTTGTTAAACAAAGTAGTGTATATGTTCACTGCTTCGCGAGGCAAGTGCCTTAGAACCACATTTGGAATGCTATCTATTCCAGATGATTTGTTATTTTTTATTGATCTAAGTATATTTCTAAGTTCATCCTTGCGCACAAACATATTTGTATTTTCATTTCTGACGGGAGAATCTGCCCTATTATTTTCGCCGAATGTGATGAGACTACGGTTCCGGATCGCCAGTTGTGAAGTTAATTGCGCAGCGAGCAATTACTTTGACGGGTGTTGTATTCCAGAATACTACCCTTATTCGCTTTAACACTAATCTCATGTCCTTTCAAACACAACCCTTAAAACTACATCCTCACATATCTTACATTCTCAGTTAATACAGCACATTTCATAAATAAACAGACACTATATTCTATATCCAGTCACTTACAGCACATTTCATAAATATGCCCCTTTTCATAACAAGCACATTTTTCATTTCAAAACATGGCCACTTTGATTTTCGTTCAAAGTTTATTCAAAATTCTAAGTCACAGAGACTTCTAGATTGTTTTGTTCAGTTTATACGCCACAGTCAGTTAGAACAAAATGTTCTATATAAACAAGTAAATTTATATGAAAAAAGGTAGAAAGAAGAGAACTCAGCTTGAGATAGCTGAGATCAATAAAATAAAAATAAATCAAATAAAATATAATTAAATAAAAACTATAAGTATTTTAATTAATATAATAACCTCCACGCTCTTCCCTCGAAAGATGAAGCACGGCGTTGGAGCCGTAACACTGTGTTTGGGTATAACACCACACCGCACAGTAGCACCGCATTTAGCCCTTTTGAATTACTCTATGGTTTTCCTGCACGAATACCGAATTCGATCAGCATAAATCCGCAAACGTCATACAACTATGAGAACTACGCTAACGAACTAAAAGCCCGCCTACAGTACGGTTACAAGATTGCTAAAAACATATTGCAGGACAAAAAGGAAAAATCTAAAGCGTGTTATGACAAAGGGACAAGCCATAAAACATTCAAAGTTGGCGACAAGGTACTCATAAAAAACCATACCAGAAAAAATAAGCTCGCTTCCTTATGGGAGGGTCCCTACGAAATACACAACATAGTATCCGATGAAAACTCAGAAATCAAAATAGGAAATAAATTCAAAGTTTTACACAATAATAATATAAAACTATTTTCGGAATAAATAAATAACCCATACACACAACATAACCAAATTTTTAACAATTATCTTAAAATTAAACACGGTTGGAAAATTTTCCATAAATTTAAGGAAAAGATAGACACTTAACAAATGGCCTTTGTTTTTATTCAATATATAAAACAATTGTAAGAGATGACGGAAATGAAAAAAAAAAAGGTAAAAAAGGGGAAGAAAGAAAGAAAATTTTAGAGAAAAAAATTTTTATTATATACTGGGATATAATACATTTTAAAATATATATTGGGATATACTTCGAACGAAAAAGAGAACTTTGAGAAATAATATTAATTATATATATAAAAAAAAAAAAAAAAGTTGTTGGATAATAAAAGAAAAGGTTCCAAGTGGAAATATTAAGTTAGTTAGAAATATTTAAAGTTAGTTAAAAGATAATGTAAGTAGACTATAAGTAAACTTTTAGATTATTGTAACCTGTTTTTCTAGTATTAAGAACTTTTGGATTTGTGTAATTTTTGATATAAGATTAACTTTGAACGCCATTGTAATTGAACGAAAATCCAAGTCGGTAATTAAACCTAATCTAAGCAATAGTTAACAGAAAATTATTCTCTTCAAGGATAATTTTCTTTCTCGAAGAAGGGTGCGATGTTGTATTCCAGAATACTACCCTTATTCGCTTTAACACTAATCTCATGTCCTTTCAAACACAACCCTTAAAACTACATCCTCACATATCTTACATTCTCAGTTAATACAGCACATTTCATAAATAAACAGACACTATATTCTATATCCAGTCACTTACAGCACATTTCATAAATATGCCCCTTTTCATAACAAGCACATTTTTCATTTCAAAACATGGCCACTTTGATTTTCGTTCAAAGTTTATTCAAAATTCTAAGTCACAGAGACTTCTAGATTGTTTTGTTCAGTTTATACGCCACAGTCAGTTAGAACAAAATGTTCTATATAAACAAGTAAATTTATATGAAAAAATTAGAAAGAAGAGAACTCAGCTTGAAATAGCTGAGTTCAATAAAATAAAAATAAATCAAATAAAATATAATTAAATAAAAACTATAAGTATTTTAATAAATATAATAACCTCCACGCTCTTCCCTCGAAAGAGGAAGCACGGCGTTGGAGCCGTAACACGGGCATTGCTTTCAATTTCAGTGTTAGCATGAACTGATTCGTTAACTCTGTACACTGCTTCGAAACAGGCTCCAATTGAATTCGCTTTCTTTTGCGGATCTTCGACTACTATTACTCCATCATTGGAGTTGATGTGCTCTAAGGTGAGTCCTGCGTTCAGCATTATCTGACAATTCTCGGGAGTCCGTGGAATTCGGAGACAGGGAATGTCATTGTGATCTTTTCTTCGACATATTTTCTTGATTTGTGAAAACATGTTCGATCCGTTTGCTTGGACAGATCGAATTTTGTTGCTCCACTCCTCATTTATTACTGCTCGGTAATTATCCCGGATCAGTTTTTGAAGATTTTTAATCAAGGACTTGATTGTTTTGATTTCATTGCTATTTGGGTCACTGAACTGCCTATAGCACAATTTCAGCTTTGAGAGCAGGGTGCTCTTTTGCCTATACAAAGCATCGTTAGTTGCATTTCTGTATCGGTGGGTATAGCCATCCATATGAGCTACTTTGGGGATGGAACGATTCATTGTGTTAGTAACAATATCGTTCATAGTTAGGAGGTAATGATCGATTTCATCATTACGCAGGTTTCTATTAGTCGGTGGGTCTATGCCAATGTTGCGTATTTCTCTTTTTACTATGCGATCGAAACGCGACCAATGTGCTTTTCGGAAATCGAAAGAGTGTACCTGGTCGTATTGCTCAAGTAGATGGTATTCGTTTGGCACGTGTATTACGGTTCCAAGTCCGTAATGATCGCTATCGTACTCAATTGTGCGAAAACAATTTCGAGTAGTTACCTCGGTATCTGGTAACTGAATTCGATCATCTGTCGTAAGTAAATCCAGGAAGGAGTTACCTCTTGGATAAGACGGTGTACTTGTAGCGTACAATTCTAGTTTATGCTCGATCGCATTTGTTTGCCACCAATCAAACAAGGCATTGCCTCTGGTGTTCGAGGTCAGATTGCCCCAGGCACTGTGCTTGGCGTTAAAATCACCTGCCATTAAAAAGTAATTGTTTTCCAAATCTAACTTGAGACTTCGGAAAAGCGTATCGATTTCACTGATAAATTGGATACCTTGAACAGATTCAGGAGCGTAAGCAGCGACTGTATATAGATGCCTTTGACTTTTTAGCGGAATGTCTACAATGCATGCCTCTAGCACCTGGAATTTGTGTACTTCCGTGCTGTAAACGACCTTATGGTGAAGACCTTTCTTAACTAAGATAGCGACCCCACACCCTCGAGTAGAGTGTGGTCGATCTCGTCTAATTATATAGCCCATTTTGTGCCTTTGGTTTAGCTTAGTTTCGATAGCCAAGAGCACATCTGGGCATTCGGGTTGGAGCAGATTGCCTAAATTATCCCTTCTTTCGATGTGGATTAGTGAATTTACATTCACAGCTATAATTTTTAGGTTAAGTTCAGACGGAGGGTTGAAGATTTTGATGTGGAGAGTTATTTGAGAACAGGGTTGAATAGAGAGTATCTATTCGTGCTTTTTCTTCAGTCAGTGTTCTTTGAAATTCGGCAAATTGTCCTTGCATGGTTAATAACATTGTTATTATTTCTGAATGTGCCTCTGGTGCAGGCATTTTCCCATTACTATATGTATGTTCCATGGATGCTGGTTGCTTAGGAACACTGGCCATTTGTGCATATGACACACAAGGAGCCACGAAATTGTTGTAAGAACGAGTTTTCCTTTTTTTGTCTTCTTCAACTTGTTTCTTTTTGGATTCCAATTTTAATTTCATTTGTTGAAATTTAGGACATCCTCTAAAATTAGCAGTGTGACCTGTATTTTTACAGAGGACACAGGACAGTGTTTTCCTATCTGGAAGCTGTTCCTTGCCCAAGGGGCATTCACCAATGGTATGGTCGGAGAGGCACTTTACGCACCTGAATTGCATGTGGCAGTTTGATGCCGCGTGCCCGAAGCGTTGACAACGCATACGCTGCAATATGCGATCGATTTTTCTAATTTTTTCCCAACTTATTGTTTGGTGGTTGAGGTGTTTGATGTATCGGAGAGCATCAACTTTACTGTTGGGACTCAGTGATACAATAAAGAAAGGCAATTCGCAATTGCGTTTTCTGGAGTTGGCGGTAGAGAAGAGTTTCACACCTGTAAATTTTAAATTGTCGGTTTCGACATTTTTTAATTCCTCTAATACCTCCTCAGGGGAAAAACATGGATCAACGCCGTTTAGGAGCATGGAGATTATTTTCTCCGATTTCGGGGTGTACGTGTAGTACTCGCTTTTTGTCCTACCCAAAGCAGTCATTACTTTGCGATAACCTTCCATATCATCGCACATTAATTTTAATTTAGGATTATTAATTTTTTTTGTTTTGAAATTTTTGCAAGTTAACTCACCTAATTTTATAACGTCCTTTGTTTCCATGGACGTAAGTATTATAGGCGGCGCTTTTTCCTTTTTGTTGGTTACGATGTGCTGGTTTGTTTGCTGCTTCTGCATCTCCTTTGTTTGCTGCCTTTTGTTTGCTTCCTGATGTTGTTCCTGATTTTTCCGTTTTGCTGTTGTATTTTCTTGGCTTTGTTGTTGCTGCACCAGGTCTTTTAATTTGAGGATTGTTTCCCTTTGTTTATTGAGTTCCTCTTTTTTTGTGTCAATATCCGCAAGGAGTTTTTCTAATTCCGCCGGATCTGTTGCAGTACCTGTGATATTGTTTTCTTCCTCAGCAGGTAATTCGATTTCACTTGGGTCAAGGTCAACCAATTCGTTGAATTGGTTACCTGCGCCTGTGTATTCGTTTTTCTTTCCTTCTGCATTTTTTTCGCCGTCCGAATTTGGCTTGTGCCGCTTTGTTATAATACTCGGCTCCGTGTCATCGCTTTCAGGTCTGCCTGGCCCCTTTTCATGAAAGGCGACGAGCTCTTTAGCACTTTGTTTGTTTCCATAATTTTTTTTTTTTTTTTTTTTTTAACAACCGCTCTCAGTGGCGGCCACACTGTGTAATCCACACTTGTTCACTTACACTCGCGCGTCGAATTTATTTATTTATTTTTTTTTCCTTTCTTTTGCTTTCTCCTGTTGTCAGGTATACGTCTTATCTCTTTGACGTGTTGGTAACGACTGATTGTAGTTTATTTACATATCCAAGTGGCCTTACTTGTTCCACACTGGGAGCAGATCATGACCTTCAATTATAAGAACAAAAGTAAGATCAAAACGTTCATATGTTCTCCCTCATTCCTAACCAACTAACAACTGTGTTAGATTGTAAGGTCTCAAAAGCATTGGTTTATAACATTAGTCCCCTTTTGTGAGCTAAATGTGTCCGCTAGTCCCCCATTGAGATTTGGCATATATAAGCTAAAGTTTAAGTATTTCTTGTCTACCAAATAAGGTAATCATTAAACAAGGAAAATAAGAAACATATCGATAAAAGGAAAAAATCACATACTCCTTTTCATGGAGGGCATTAAAGCCATAACGACAGTTTTCAAATCTCAGCGACCTTATCACTTCCAAATTTTCTCATCATATATCCGCAATCAAAGCAGAGCCACGTCTAACAGCTACACGTTATTCTGACAAAACAGTTAAATAGACCAACAACACTTTAAGATTACACACGGAATATAACCTTAAACCAAACTGAATCAACGTCAGGAATCATTGGTCATTTTTTTCGATAGCGAAGCTTTCTATAAAATTCTTGTCAATATTAAATACTAGTCTTCAAAAACAACTTCACAAGTCATTGCATTTAACAGCATTGCAGGTTGTTAACCCAGCGTTATAGGTTGGGGTTTGGCGCAAGGCTAATAACCTTTCCCGGAAAAACAAATTATTATGGAAATTTTAACAAGCCTCAGACTTCTTAAATAAGGCCAAGACCGGATCCAGGTTGTAGTGCCGACGATGATGATGATGATAAGTTGGCTTTTCCTTAGAGAAGTATATACGAGTATATATATATATATATATATATATATATATATATATATATATATATATATATATATATATATATATATATCATGATCATCATCAGCACTACAACCGGGAACCGGTCTTGGCGTTATTTAGCAAGCCCTGAGGCTTGTTAAATTTTCCATAATAATTTGTTTTTCCGGGAAAGTATATATATGGTGTCGAAAAATTAATCATCCATTTTGTTTTTTAATAACTTTTTTACTAAATAAAAAAATGATTTTGAGCGATAAAAATCTTTATTTGGAGATTTACAATTTTTTCTGTTAAGTTAAGAGATTACTGCAACCGCCTAGTTCACAAATATGTCAAATATGATTGACGTACGACACCATTTCCATAAATTATAACATCTTCCGATAGGGTGATTCATTTTGCGCCACCCTATATATGGAACCTTTCATGGGAAAACGGTGCAATTCATGAAGGTAACTGCAGCATCATGACTATCGTCAGATACTTTTAATCGTTCGTGTGACCTTAAATTCTTGCATCCACAATGGAACGAAAACCAGTTAAACTAAAAACCGACTCGACCAGCCCACGTGCAATGATTTATATGAGGAATAGTAGTATAGTAGCATACACGTATATCAATAAAATACTGTTTCATAATTATAAAAACAGTGAAGTGGTATAACAGCACCAGAGTAGAGATAGTATAACAAAAAATGTCAAATCAATGAATCCTGTAAGACGTAACGGTTTAAGAATTACTAAGAGAATCAGAAATAGTAAACAGCATCCACAATTTGCACAACTTGCAGCATATGAGGTTTCCGTATAACTGTTTGTAGAGGGGGGATTGTTATAATAGGTGTTTGCAGTGTAAGAAATTCCGGCATAAAACGTCGCAGTATAAGAGTTTAGCGTATAAACGTTTGGAGTATAATAGTTTGCAGTGTACGAATTTGTAACATAATATTTCATAGCATAAGAGTATACAGTATATGAGTTTACTGTAATAGTTTCCAGTATACGTATTTGCAACATCATATAAGAGTACGCAGTATGGGAGTTTACTGTATAAGAGGTTCCAGTAAAAAATCTAAAAATTTAAGAGTGAATAGTATACGTGTGATTAGTACAACACCACACGAGTATAACATTAAATCACGACACGGTCTGTGGGGGTTCTCTACATTACACGGAGAACTAACCCACAACCCGAACCTGCAAACATGCAAAAACCAATCCGCAATTCCATACATCCCTAACTCCACAATAACTACATTCCAAAACCTTCAACAGAATATAATTCAACAGAATATATTCTTATCATCCCCGCATTCATTTTCCCAAAATCGCTTCGGCCAACTTTCTACTTAAGCTATATTTTCTCTTTCCGACCAAGCAATCCTAATTTCCCCGAAAGTCATATGCTGTAACGAAACGCATATGCCAATCCATAACGGAGCATCAACCATCGCCACCAATTACACTAAGCCGCGCACATTTCCCCGAAATTACTTCGGTTAATATCTTACCCAAATGATATTCCTTGCCGGCACCCAAGCAATTTCAATTTCCCCCGAAAATCCATGCTCATACTTGCTCGCGTTACCAAAGCCAATTTCCCGGTACACCCAACCAACGAATCCAACTTAACTTATACGGCAAGGATTTGCTGGAACTAAATTCTTAAACAGGCATAGCAACTCGTCCACAAATTCTTAGTAATTGGTAGCGAGCTTACTTCTGCTATGATTCAGCCGCCACGACGCGACGAATAGATTTTTTTCCATTTCTTCAGTCAGTCACTATCCAACCGCCACCAGGTGCGCATACCCCCTCTCACCATCCGTCAGTAAGTCGCATTTCAACCGCCGCCGTGGACGGTCACATTTTTACAACGGAGTCGAGACTTAGCCGCAACCGGGAACGGCCGCGATCACCCACGCCCGGTGTCCACAGGGCAAAAATAAATGTTAACGTACCGCGGGAGAGTCGTGGAGTGCTTTCTTTCGGGGCAACGAATCAAACTGTTTCAAAGGGGATATCTTGCGTGCGTAGAGTGCCGAGTGCGAGTGAATTATCACACGCTTAATCGACGAGCACGGCGCTCATATAGTTTTACTTAAACCGTCTTATGAATAATCCTTATGTTTTGAGGAAACTAAGTGCCAACTTAAGATACTAACGAACCCGATCAAAGATAGCGTTAAATGTGTTAATTTAATGAAACAATAAATGTGCTTGCGGTTCTATAAAAGCAGTCCGTCAGAGTAATTTTCAACCCTTATTGCCGGTTCCCTAATTAAGAAGAAAACAAACCCACTAGAAAAATTGCTAATTAAGACGGAAGAAACAGTGTCAAAAATAAAGTATATGAACTACAAGCCAGCGTGTTTTATTTTTGCTATTTCCTCTGGTGCGATCGGTGTATTGTCCTTCACTGGCGTTAGGTAGACTGTGTCCGAGTGAACGAATTGACGCTGGGGATAGGAGTGAACTTAGTGTCCGTGCGACACACCTACCCGAAACCCCACAGTCTCACGGCAGTATAATTATAATATCGGTGACATAAAAAATTCAGCCATCCCTTGGCACTGGTGGGATGCTCGTCCCTAATTGGGGGGAAAAAAAGTTCGAGTCGAAAACAAAAAGTCGATTTTGCATGCTTTATAGAAAACAAGTAGATGTCAAAACAATGTTTAGTATAAGGGCGACTAGTGTAAGAGTTAATAGTATAAAATTGAGGGGTTTACGAGTTAGTGATACGAACGTGACTAGTATACGAGTTAATAGTACACGGGTAAATAACATAAAGATGAACAGTATAAGGGTGAACACAATAGGAGTAAAAAAGTATTCATGTTAATGGTATAGGTGGACAATTAGGAAGTGAACAATATAAGGGTAAATAGTATAAGAGTGAATAATAAAAGTTTGGGTTGTATAGCCTTGTGGGGTATAACAATACAAAGGGGTTTACAAAAGGCATATAATAATTTCATATTTTAATACGGATGCACACTTAAACTTTTTTCAGGTTCTGTCAATGTCAAAACCTCAGCGAAGATTTACATTTTTATAGTGATGAAGTTCACGAACGAGTAACGTTTGGAAATATTATATATATATATATATATATATATATATATATACATATATATGTATATATATATATATATAAGATATATATATATACATGCATATATATATATATATATATACATGCATATATATATATATATATACATGCATATATATATATATATATATATACATGCATATATATATATATATATATATCTTTATTTTATTTTATTTTATTTTTTTACACTAATGCGCGCAGAAAGGGGATTTTGAATTAGCCTTAAATGTCAGAGCACAGTGCAAGCGGGTGGAGAGGAAGTGGAAAAGGAAAGGAGGTCTCGATGTATATTGGTCTTAAATGCCTGGAGATCACAACGGCCGGCACCACATCATCAGGTAGAACATTCCACATTCGTGTGGATCGGCTAGAGAATGACTCTCTATTTTTATTTGTGCGCCTGAAGTACACTTTCGACGTGAACTGATGGCCATTCACAAATTGACGGGTATCGCGGGAAAATGTCTGAAGGGACGGAACACATTCAGCAAGTTCAGTCCAGCAACGATCGTGGTAATACCTATAGAAACGGGATAGGAATGATACGTTGCGCTTGTGTTCTAACGACGGAATTGAACGACTTACGGCTCAGTACCCAATAAGTTTCACTGCTCGTATTTGCATCCTGTCGGGCACGTGTAGTGCAGTTTTGGATGCGCCTGACCAAATATGGGAGTTGAACTCCATTTTTGGACGAATATACGCCTTGTAAATAGTGGGCAGGTTGGAAGGAATGAAGTATCTGTGGGTGTTGTTAGTCAGTGCGTCGACACGGACGCGGGATTCGCTAACTTCCACTACTTCAAATGCTGGTCCTCAGTAATCACTTCGACGTCATCAGAAAGTAAGGGAAACACATTTGTCATTTAATTGTCTTTATTTTCAACTTTATTTGGGTTTTTGCACTATACGGGAATACACATAATATTAGTACGTGCGCAGGAAAAAAACAATGTGCACTTTAACTTTAAAGGATATATATTATAACGGCACGTGCGCAGGAGAAACGAAGTACACTACAAGAATAGTAACTAAGGTTTATAAATATTACGAGCACTCGCGAGAGACAATCATCTGGCGCGACAACAAAAGCTCCACTCCAGAACCGCACACGACTGATGATAAAATCTGACTAACTATTGGATGTCTCTTTACCGACATCCAACAAAAACGAACCTAAGGGATTCGCCGCCGAAGGCCAGCCAATGGAGAAAATCAAAAAGAAAAAAAGGGAAACCGGAAAACTCATGTAGCAGGTCAAATCTGCTGCTACATGTTTGGGAAAGATAAACTGCCGCCAGCTGCAAGGGATAGATTCTTGATTGACGTGAGTCAATAAAACTCTTTCCGAAGGCAGGAATCTATTTTGGGATAATGAATCCAGCATTGGGTATGGCCGTTGCTAGATCATTTAAAATAAACATATTTCGGTCATGTATGATTCGATGCATGTTGTCTTAGGGGTATGTTAATCCCGTTGAAGGTACTGTCAGGCGAAAGTATCCCCTTGAGTGTTTACTTTGTGTAAACTAAAATTGGTGGTCATGACCGATGCTGGTGATCGTTCCAAGAAACGGCCACGGATCATAAAATCGGTCATGCTGATAACCAAGCAAATATGCGCGCCTGAATGGCCAATGTTTAATTTGATCTTCTCTACTTTAGGAAAGATAGATCATAGAACATGCCGTCGAAAATCTGGCTTGCAGATGTGCAAGCAACCCGAAATAATGCTAGGTCAATGAATGGGTACAAAGATAACACACGGAAAGATCAGCGTGTGTTGGTAGATATGTGCCATCCATTGTTCGGTCGCGGAAGCTCGTGGTGATGCTGAATTGATGTCATGGCAAGATGATAATCTTGCCATGAATTATGTTTTCAGAAATGACTGTGGAGAAGGGGTTTGGAAAAACCCCCAAAGAAAGGTAAGCTGCCTATAAGGTATTTATGTCGGTTATCCTTGGGGATAAGTGCCGTTCATAGACAGTATATTTACTTTGGGGTTCGCCGCTGACGACAAGAGGCAGGATTGAGTTTATGGGGCATTGAATGCTACTCGGTTAGATAATCCGCACTGATATATCTTGTTGAGGTCTGAATTCAATGTATCAAGCACAAGTTGCTGGTTGGTAGTGACGTTCGAAGGGTTTGGACGGGAGTGTTCGTATGAGTATAGGAAACTCAACGTGTTATCATTAGCAAACAAGTGAATTGGGTTGTGAGTAATTGACAAGAGATCATTTATAAAGATCAGGAAGAGAGTGGGTGAGAGTACCGACCCTGAGGAACACCTGCACTAATTTGATGGAAGGCAGGTTTGACACCTTCAAGAACCACTTGGATTGAACGGCCAGCCTTCAATCTATTAAGCATAACTTGCTGATTGGCAATGAGGTTCGAAGTGTTTGGTCGGGAATATTCGTTTAAGTATAAGAAACTCAATGTGTTATCATCAGCAAACGAGTGAATTGTGATTGAGCGTATAGAGCCTTGGGGAACACCTGCATTAATTTCATGGGAGACCGATTTGATACCACCATGGACCACTTTAATTGAACGGTCAGAAAGGTAGTCTCTTATCCATTGGATCAGTGAAATGTCCACTCCATATGAATGCAATCTTCACGAAAGGGCTGGATGACAAACTCGGTCGAAAGCTTTCGAAATGGCCAATGCGACTACCTTGCTTTCACCAAGGTAGTGGATGGAATGTCTTCACTTTTCGGTAAGGTACGCCATCAGATCTCCTGTGGACATGTTGCTACGAAATCCATATTGGCGGTCATTGAGGAGGTCATTTGATTCCAGATTTTTCGAAGGTTGACGGTTGATAAGTAATTCCATTACCTTGTAGAGAATAGAAGTTAGTGCTATGGGTCGATAAGAAGAAAGGGATGATTTGTTAGCCTTTTTGGGAAATGGCTGAATGTTCGCTGTCTTCCATCTATTCAGGAAACGGACAGTAGAATAAGACTAATGGAAGAATTTGCGCAGTGGCTTAGCGAGTGAAGAGAAACATCTCTTCCAGAGGATTGGGGGAATGCCATCCCGACCAGCTGATTTGTGTGTGTTTAGCTCCTTGAATGCGCGGGCAACAGTACGTGTTCGGAAGCGAATCTGGTTCATGATGTGCTGCTTATGCTCAAGTTGAGGTGGAACTGATGTGGTATCAGGCAGAGTTGGCTGCAAAATGTGCAGAAGTAGATTCGCCTTCTCTATTGCAGTGGTGACTAGTATGTCATCGACTATAAGCGATGGAATGGATGAAGAGATCAAGTTTTGACTGTTTTTTACGAATGCCCTACTACCTATGGGAAAGTGTATGGGTGATATGTATTGTTGTGCAGGCGTACCGCACCGGTTCTACCTCCATCCCATATGCTTCAGTGTGTGTTGTTGAGTAATCCATAGAATTTTAACTGATCACCATTTAATTAGATTTATTTTCACACTTGAAATGAATACAAAGATTTCTTCTCCTTTGATATTTAATTAAATTGACGTTCGTATGTGCGGAGTTTGCTTTTAATTTCATAAATTCGGAAACTGGGCCGCACACCAAAATAACACAACCTTTTAAATTATTTGCACAAATCGGACGACGGTCTTATACAAAACAAACAGTTTCACGCAATGAATGAATATTTCCTGTTCAAAGGTTAAACACGCACAATCCATATGAAACGCAAATTGATATGTAACGAAAGGACTCGCTTTTTTCTAATATTAATAATCGTCTGTTTATCTACTTCCTTTCTCCTTGTCAGTTGGCACTTGAAGAAATTGTAACTGACGAATGAAACATTTAAAAAAAACGTCTTTTATTTCAGCTTTTTAAAAATATCATTGGAAAGTAAAACATTCGATTGTTAAAAAATACAAAATTGAGCAAAACCTTTTCTCCGTCCATATTGACAACTATTAAATTAAATTTGAAAACATTCTTTCTCAAATAATGGTGATTAAACACTTTAATCGATTAAATGACAACACATGACATAAAAGAAATCAAAAACGCACCGAAACACTCAACTCCGTTTTCTGATTATTTTAACGTGGAGGCCCGACATGCCTCCACGGAATCCAGAACGCGATTAAACTAAGTTCATCGAAGCGATAGAATGCGAGATATTCAATCATCGCTTCGATGACCATATATGGTAAGATATCCCTTTTGCGTTTTGTTCAACACAAAAGGGGTTGAAATACACACGCGATGATTGCTTCTGCTGCTCATCGTGTGCGACCCCAAGTATGCAGACATAGCATAGATCCCATCTAAATGTTCGCAACGAAACAAAGGGGTTGAAATGTTTACACGATCAACGACTGCGTAAAGCATTATTTCTGATCGTCTACATTTCGCTGGTATATCCTCGCAGTCGAATTCTGATGGTAAATTTCCATTTGCGAACTCGACTGCCTGGGCGTCAGCCGGATGCCCACATGTATCGGTCGGTCGGGTGATCGATCGAGGTGGGCATGCTGTGCTAAGGAAAGATACACATTTCCTGCAGGTGTGGAATATCGTATAGATATTGAACGGGCAATATTGGTTGCTTGGTTGTTAAACCAAATTGCTTTGAGAATATAGGATTTGTTGCCGCTGGAATTTCATATCAGCGAGAATTAATGTTTCACCGGTTTTTCTAATGTTACAGGTACGGCATGGAAGGTAAGTACACGCTTTTAGTATATTTTGGGAATCTGTTACCTTTTGTACCTGTAAGGTAAGTAGTGGCGTTCAATGGAACTGCCACGGTACTTGTTTTTAATTCAGGTTGTATGCCCTATACAGGTTTGATACTCTTTACTCTGTGTGGAATAAAGGTTCGCATACCAAGTAGAATCTTGTCTGTCAATGTGTCCGCTATAGAGTCAACATCGTTATTGAGGAAAAATAACCACCAATCTAACCTCCCAAAAAAGTCGTTCAGACCTTCCCAGTCGGCTTTCCCGTAGAACCATACTGTTCTTTGGGAGCTTTCTCATTAACGTTACTGTTGGTTCGAGGAAATTTAGCTACCATGATACAGTGGTTTGGAGAGCCCAAGAACGAAGAAACTTCAATTGTGTATTTGTTTGGGTGGGCGATGAGAAACAGGTCCAATGTGTGGGCGAAATGACAATCTATGCCGGCTACCCGTGTTGGCGCGTTGACAAGTTGAGTTAAACTATTTGAATCAGAAAAAAGCTGGACATGTTGACCTTCAGGTGTTGTGTGACCGGAGTGGCGAAGCCACTGAGAGTTGTGCACATTAAAACCACCCGCAATAACGATTTCAGTATTCGGATATCGGGTCAAGATCCTATCCATAGAATCAGACAGAGCATCATATTCGTTAAAGGATGCGCTCTTATCCAAGTTTGGACTTCTGTAAAGAAAGCAGTAATGTATGATATGCTTACGAACGTGAAGTTTTAGCCACGAGAAATTAAATTCTGGGTTGGAGCAGAGCCCATATTGTGGCAAAAGCTGATAAGCATAGTCATTTCGTAGGTATGTGGCTATACCACGATGTGGAAAGAATAGAGGGACTAAGTTATATCCAGGTAGATTAAAATCGGAAATATCTGTATCAGTAATTACCTGGGTTTCGCTAAGTGCAAGGATAATTGGTTTCTGGATAGAAATGTGTGCTGACACAAAAGAGAAATTGCATATCAAGCCGCGAATGTTACGCAAATTAACTCAAAACTCAAATTTCCCGCTCCATTGTAATGGCCCTACACAGAAAGCCAATACCGCCCCGGGAAAGGATGCAAGTCGGGACCAGCAATAGATAAGCGAAAGAAATCACTACAGGTGTTATGCCCTTGTAGTAGGTGCCCCACTAGATCCCTGCCGAAATCCAGGTCATATTCTTTCCATGGCGAACATTACGCCACTCAGACACCAAAACCTCTCCAAAGATTATAAATCAATCGAGAGTATCGATGCCCGAGGGACGCAAACAAAGGTGGGAAAAAAGAAGAAAAACAGACACAAGGGATGTAATGATTAAAGGGTTTTCCTATGGGGACTGTTCATGTTTTTTGATTTGCGAAGTGGTAATCTTGTGAAAATACAGGTGACCGAGTTTACTTAATGCCTTATTCCATCCTTATTTACTTTTCTGACAGTGCCTATGGTCTAAACTCACGAGCCCATTCCTGTTTGTTCACCCAGGAATTATCTCTCAGCATTTATTCTGGGGCAGGATCGACGAACTCCGAGCTTTGCACAATGTACCCTACCTTAGCGAATTCTAACCGTTGTTTTAGTTCCACATTGGCACTATTTTGTTGGTCATGCCTGTTATCCCTTGGGTTTTCTCTGTGATTGCACTTCGCTCCTCCTGGAATCTTCTGAAACTACTACTGGAATCCGTGTTCTATACATTTCTTGCCAGGGAGGTGTGTAGTGGTCTTCCTCGTGCTTGGATCTGTACAGATATCGCCTAAACCACCAGTGACTTGTCAGGCATTGAAACACCGAAAATCTCCTTCGCCATGTAGTCTATTCGTCTATTCATTGATATTCTGTATAATTTCGTAGGCCCATTTTCCTGTGTCCCATTTCTGTTGTCATTGGGTACGGCTCTGCCCCCAGGTATCTTGGGCTAATATTATTTTTCTAAAATCTCTTTCATATTTCATTTGTAATAATCTTGACAGACATTTTAAAACTTCCAAACTAAACTCCTTTTCCAGTGTTATTAAATGTTTATAATATGATACAAAGCCAAGTACATTTATATACTCTTTACCTTAATGTTTCTTTAAAAACAATAATATTGTGACGAGCTGGCCAGACTCGAAAACAAAGTACTGGAATATTCTGGAAAGTACTGGAAAACTGGAGACTATGAGCAAAAAGAAGCGAGAGATGAGCAAAACGATGTCTCCAGTGACAGAAGTGTCACTTTGGACGGAGAGGCGAAAAGTGAAAGAACGGTTGTTAAGAGCATGAAAAATAAAGATTTAATAGAAAATTGATTTCACGGCTTATTTGGTGTGAATAATTAATCCAGCGAACCATAAGCTCGCTACAATTGATGTCAGAAGTGGGATTAATTGAAGAAATAATTCAGTGAAAGTGTGTGGCGACGATGTCAGATCGACATTTGGCATTTGATGATGGCAAAATTAGACGCGCGAGCTGCAGAGTTTAAGGCAAATCTGGATGCGTGGGCTGCAGAAGTTAATGCAAAATTGGATGCCCAAAGGCAGTCTATGAAAGACTTCTGGGACTCGGAAGCGGAAGAATTTGAGGATGAGGAGGAATTGGAGCCACATGAAAGTAAGAAACTCAGGAAGAGCAAAGCTATGGCCGACAGCAGTGAGGAAGAGGTGGAAGATGACGATGATGTGTTACGTGAAGGACTGAAGGATCTCATCGATGATAACCCGATTGAAGAGGACGGCAGTGATGGTGAAGACACTGATGCTTCAGGCCGTATCCCGAAACGGATTTACAATGATGATGACGAGTTGGACGACCGACTGGAAGACGACGACTGTGACCTTATTGAAGAGAATCTTGGTTTGAAAGTCGAACGCAGAAAGCGTTCCAAGCATCTGCGTCGTACACAGGACGAAGAAAGTGATGGAGAGGAACAGCACGTCGATGAAGGTTCAGCATGTGAGGCTATAGCCGAAAAGATATTCGACGACGAAGACGATGTTGAATGCCGCTTTGAACGTAGTCACAGGGAAACTGAGGTGGCAAAACATTTCAATGATGATGAGGAATCGGAGTCTGATGCTGAGGATTTTATTGTAGATGACGAAGGAAGGCCAATTGCTGAGAAGAAGAAGAAAAGACGACTTCAGTCATTGACGCGTCATTGCAAGAAGGCCAGGACAGTTTCGGTGTAGATTTCGACTATGAGGATTTCACTAATTATGACGAGGACGGATACGAACCCGAATACGAACCTAGTGAATTGGAAAGGGGTCGCTTTACGGATTTGGACAATGAAATTCGCAAAACGGATATTCCTGAGCGAATGCAATTGCGCGAAATTACGGTTACGCCTGTTCCAGAGGGACCCAATGAGCTACAAGATGAAGCTGAATAGATTTGTGGGTAAGGTTTTAAGTAGGTGCCTAGTATGACACGTATTCACTTAACATTCCACCGTCTGCTGCATACATTAATCGACCACCCAAAGACCAGACGAATAAAAAACTCACGGTTAGTTCAATTTAAATTGTTCGCAGAGGAAGGAATAAAAAGGCAAAGACGCCGGAGTTAGAACAAAACACTGATCATCTGTGACACTCAAGGAATAAAATAAGTCGATTGATTTTAGTTATATAACATGGTTTTTTATTTAATTTCACTGTTGTATTGTTGATTGATTGTTTATTACTTTACTTATTACTTTACACTGTTCTTTGTTTTTAAATGAATTTACACCAGAAAACTGAACCTTACGCACACGACTCTTTTTATTGAGAAAGGTGTATGGGCTCTTCGATAGTATAGTGGTTAGTATACCCGCCTGTCACCCGGAAGACCGGGGTTCGATTCCCCGTCGGGGAGCCTCTGGCGCAAGACTAGTGACCTTGCCCAGAAAAAATAAATCATTATGGAAAATTTAACAAGCCTTAGGACTTGCTAAATAAGGCCAAGACCGGTTCCCGGTTGTAGTGCCGATGATGATGATGATGTATTGATTCCAATACGAGGGTTGCCTTTTATATTTCGGGATTAGAGAACAAAAACAAATATTGATCATCGAAAATCACTTTATTGTTTTTCAAAATATTCCCCATGAAGATCTATACACTTTTGCATGCGTTTGAACCAATTGTCGGAGCACTTTTGCCACTCTGATTGAGGTATCTCCAACACATGCATTCTGAATGCAGCAACCGCTTCTTCAGGTGTCGAAAAACGTTGACCGCTCAGTTTGTTTTTTACGTACGGGAATAAAAAGAAGTCATTCGGTGCCAAGTCAGGACTATATGGCGGATGACCCATCAAATCGATGTTTTGGGTGCTCAAAAATGCAGTTGTCGCAGCCGATGTGTGAGAGCTCGCATTGTCGTGGTGAAGAGTGATCCGTCTTCGGCGGTTGGTTTTCCTGATTTCTTGGAAGACAACTGGCAAACAAATGGTTGTGTACCACTCAGAATTGACTGTTCTGCGTTGTTCTAGTGGTACGGTTGCGACATGTCCAGTTTTTCCGAAAAAAACAGGCGACCATTTGCTTGGAAGTGCTTCGTGCGCGAACAACTTTTGTTGGATTTGGCTCATCTTGAAACACCCAGACAGTCGACTGCTGTTTACTTTCGGGCTCATACGCGTAAATCCACGATTTATCACCTGTCACGATGTCATGGACGTGTTTCGAACCGCGACCGTATTTTTTGAGCATTTCTTTCGACCAATTGACACGAGCCTTTTTTTGGGCGATTGACAAATTGTGTGGGATCCAACGCGAACAAATTTTTTTGACGGTCAAATGTTTATACAATATTGAATATATGCTGGTCCCACTAACGCCTAAGGTTGTCTCAACCTCACGATAGGTCACATGACGATCTTCCAATATCAGTTCGCGCACAGCATCAATGGTTTTCGGAACAACAACTGATTTTGGGCGACCTTCACGAAATTCATCTTGGAGTGAACTACGACCACGATTGAATTCACCATACTATCGATAAACACTGGTCCTTGATGGAGCTTCATCGCCAAAAATTGAATTCAGTTCATCCATGCACTGTTGCTGAGTTAATCCACGCCGAAAGTTGTAAAAAATAATCGCACGAAAATGTTGACGATTTAATTCCACTTTTGGGCCGAGATGAATCTTTTAAGTTACTGTAAACAACACAAATAGCGCTCGTATGTCAAAGCGTTCTGAGTGCGTATAACCTCAAAAATGTCCAACTTTACGACAGAGCTGTCAATTGCCGGATTGCAACACTAGGGTTGCCAAATCCCGAAACATAAGAGGCAACCCTCGTATAAGGTAACATGAAAGGCAATCGAACTGCGCTCTCGAAAAGTCACACGACCGCGGTGATGGTAGAAATCTGACTCAAACCTACAATCCATATCTCCCAGATTCAACGATGTGGATTACATTGGTGTGGGAGGATTCTATATGTGTCCGTATGGGACAAGTACGTTGCCCTTCAGCCTGCATATGGGCAACGACAAAAAAAAAACACATGTAATGAATGGCAGGCATTATGAGATACGCGATAGCGAAGTCGCCGAAGGGAGAAATAGGTTCCTGTGTCCTAAATAAACAGAAACGATATTTCGAGGGCCATACATCTTTGATGGCGTGCGCCTGAGAACGAAATAGGTTTTTGCTTTAAGATACACAAAAACGCTATTTCAAGGGTCACGATGATATGCACATCGTGTTTGTTTATTTAACAGGCCGGAGCATCGTTAGGCATGATCTGGGGTACGATTGTCTAACGTCAATCATATTAGTGCCCAAATCCCATGATCGGTAGATAACCGATAAGGGAAATTGGTCTCAAGTGTTGCGAACCTTGGGATCGGGGCAATATCCACTCATGCACCGTAGCAAGAATACCGGCTACAGCTATGTCAACAATTACGCTGGCCAGCGAGTATTTATCTTTTATAATTGCTGACAAGCTGAGCCAATTGTCTGGCACGGTCCATGTATGAATGAATGGAATAATTTGATTGGTGTGCATGCTTGATAACGTTTAACTTTCAGGTGTGATGCTGCAGGGGAGCTTACGCTGCCCAAAATTGCAGGTAAGTACTATGGGTTTGGAAGGTGGATAATTTAAGAGGATGGGCGGTTCCTTGGAAATGTATTAAAGAACCGCCACAGATTTACAAACAGGCGTTTTGTAAATCAACTGTTTCCGAACAAGAGAGATCAACGGATGTTGGAGGTCGAGACCTCTATTGTAAGCCACCACATACGGGGGGAAAGATCAAGCAAGCCCTAGCTTATAGGCGTAATCAACGGCTAGAGGGGCCGTTCATTACGTTCTATGGAGAAAAACACGTGAAACCAGAATTAACGTGCGACGATCTATGGAAAATCTATTACTACGACGCACGCTGGGGTTTACTGTCAGCTCCAAAGAACAAACCGCTCCAGTTATCTTAAAAAAGATGCGGAACTACCAGTTGGATACGCTTATGAAATCGACAAATGCTCCAATACCAGATGAAGATCTAGATCGCTTACGTGATGTGCAAACTCCAGAAGAGCTTAAGGGTGGGCACATGCATTTTCTCTTATACTATTCGCATGAGATCCCTAAAATGCAAGAGCAATTCCGTCGTCAAGAAAAGGAAGAATGGCGGCAGGCTAGAGCTGACGCGAAAAGGAGAGCAGTACAAAATTTGGAAGAAGGTCAAGAACTTCCACCGCCGAACGCCAAGATGAAAGTGGTACATCGTGACCGACCGGCAACTCTGGTTAACCTAGAGGACCAGTGAACTTAGTTCGGGACGAACTAATCTAGGTGGAGGGTAGTGTGACGAGCTTGCAAGACTCCAAAACAAAGTACTGGAATATTCTGGAAAGTACTGGAAAACTGGAGCTATGAGCAAAAAGAAGCGAGAGGAAAGACGATGTCACCAGTGACAAAAGCGTCACTTTTGACAGAAGAGCAATGGATTTATGGGATTATTTGCGAGGTTTTCAATAAATTTGATAGGAAGCGTCTATCGAGACGGCCAATATTAGTGGCATTGTATAGCAAGCTGTTATTGTAATACTTGTAAGAGTTGGGGTGTCGGTTGAGGCCAGTGACCAGCCTGAAGCATTTCCTTTTGAAAGTGCGTAGCTTCTCCATTTGGGCTGGTGTTATATGATACCACAGTGGGCACGCATATGTAAGTGTGGTTCTGATTATTTGTTTATAGATGAGCAGTTTGACTTTGTGAGAGACATCATTAGGTTCCCGCATCACTCTTCTACAGAGATTCAGTTGTATTGTGGCTTTACATAAATTATTTTTGATGTGGGTGGAGAATGAAAGGTCATTGGAAAAGGTTATTCCCAGATATTTTAAAGTTTTAGAAGGTTTTATCTGGGTGTTATTTAGTTTGGCCCTAATTTTGTTGTGGGTGCGCTTTGTGTTGTTTGTGCAATGCTCATTTTTACCCTTAAACACTATAAGTTGGGTTTTATCAGGATTTAGGCGAATTTTCCATTTATTGAAGTATGTTGATAGATTTGGGAGAAAGTTGTTGAATTGAAAGTCTTGTCTTTTTTAAAAACTTGCTGCTGGAGTAGACTATGGTGTCATCAGCGTAATTCAACATTACGGTATTGGGTAATTCAAGCTGCGGTATGTCTGAAGTATAGAGGAGGTATAATAGTGGTCTAAGAATTGAACCCTGCGGAACCCCTGCGGTTATATTATACGATTGGGAGATAGAAGAATTTATTTTGACCATGAACTTTCTACCAGAGAGGTAGGAAGTAAGAAGTTTGGTAGTATAGGTGTTTAATCCAAATATGTAGTGCAGCTTGTTAAGCATTCCTGAGATCCAAACACAGTCGAATGCTTTAGATATGTCGAGAGAGATACAGACCGTCGGGCTTTGGTTTTGAAGATTAGTTGTGACATCGTGCGTTAGTTTTAAGAGAGCATGACAGGTGGAGTGTTGTGAGCGAAAGCCAAACTGGGAATTTGGGATAATAGCGTTGTTATTAGCAAATGAAAGGAGATTTCGATATATCTTGCATTCCAATATCTTGCTTAATGTGTTTAATAACGAAATCGGACGATAGTTGCTGGGGTTGTTGGAAGGACTGGACTTACTGATAGGGACTATAACCGTTGTTTTCCAGTTATCTGGGAAATGTGATCCGTTAATTATGTGGTTGAGAAGAACGAGAATAGGGACTAGATTTGAAGGGAGAAGTCTTTTGTAAAGAAGGTTTGGAATTACACCTAAGCCTGTGGACTTCTTATTGTTGCGTGACATTTAAATTCAGATAATTCGTCTTCTGTTAGGAAGGTTGCATTATCCAGAGGATGAGACGCTTTGTTTGTTTCGTTGAATTCCGCGATGAAAGGGGTGAAGGATGGGATCATTGTGCGTGAGATGTAGTCGTTTACAGTATCTTGAAAATTGGAGACTGAGAGGGAGTCGTTTTGTTGATGGATTATATAAAAGTGATTAGCTAGACAGTTTGCTATGTCAATATCTGATTGGACTGGGTGATTGTTAGTAGGGTTGATAATATAATCGATTCGGGGTTTGTATTTTCGACCCGTTAGTCTGTTGATATTTTTGAATAAATCACGATTGGGTTTAATATTTTTAAGTATACACGTGTAAGCCTGGTCGGCAAATTGTTTTAGTTGTCCATTTATCAGGGTAGTCAAGGATGGGATTTGATTTTTAATAAAAGGAGAGTAACTGCTATGTAATTTTCGTCTAAGCTGTTTTTTTTACGCGTAACAGTTTTGTAAGGATGTTGGGTAAAGGTTTTTCTAGGTGATTATGAGGAATGGATGTAGGTGTGTGGCTGAAGAGGGCATTTTTTAGTATTTGCTCTATTCTTAAGGCTGCTTGATCAATTTCAGCAGGGAGTAGATTTGAAGTTTCTGGCAAAGTATAGTCTGTAAAACTGGCGCAATGTCCCTATTGACTCTTTTCCAGTTTGTCCTGGAGAAATTCGGGATTGGATTGAATGAGTAACATGGTTCGAGGGCTGGGATTTGGACAGTGGTGTGGACGGACCCATGATCGGAAGGGAATTCGAAGGATACTGTAGGTAGGTTAGGTGAGTAGACGTCTATGGATTTTAGGAAAAAATCTATTGTTGATTTAGTAGTATTGGAGATACGTGTTGGCTGTAATGGACAGTCCGCATAGGTATATGGATGGAGTTGAAGGAGTGCTAGAAGTTGGTAACCGTATTTATTGCACTCAATGGCGTTAAATGAAGTATGCCGAGCATTCCAGTTGTTGACGTCCGGCGCCGTGCTTCCTCTTTCGAGGGAAGAGCGTGGACCTTTTCTTTATTAGGGGATGGTAAGACGTCTTCTGTCTGTCTTCTTTTTCGAATAAATAATAATTAGTTTTTCTCTTCTTTGTAAATTTCTTTATTTCTTCTTTCGGTTTATTCTATTCTTATTCTATTTACAGCTCTGTTTTAAACTCTCTAATCTCAAACTTTTTAATCTATTTCTCAAAACTGTGAACTCAAACTCTTTCTTCTCGACTCTCAAAACTAAACTGGATCTGAACTGATTCTAACTCAAACTGATTTTACTATTGAATTTTTTCTCTACTTATAGAACATTGTGTTCTAATTTACTGTAAATTATAACATGAACAAAACAAATTTTCTCAAAGTATTCCTTTAGTTTCTGTGACTTTTAAATTGAATAAAATTTGAACGAAAATCAAAGTGCTCTGTTTTGAAATAAAAAGGGGCAAGTTATTGAATGTGCTGTAACTGGCAATATTGTGAATGTTTATGAATGGTATGTATTAAGTGAGAATGTAATATATGTTAAGGGAAGTTTTTAAGGATGTGTAAGGAGATTCAGTGTTAAATTTAATAAAGGGTAGTATTCTGGAATACAACACAGTCTCCTCCTATTGTGAAAGGTGCAGGTAGAGACTGTTGGATTACCTCACTGATGTCGGAAGTAGGTAAGTTTGGTTCCCGAGAAGGGTGAATGTATACGGACGAGAGTCCAAGCACTTTGTTGCTTTTGCAAAAAATTTTAATTGCCGTGTACTCAATATTATTTATATTGGTGAACCTAATTTCGGAAAATTGGAATTTCTTGTGTATTAGAATTCCAGTACCTCCACGAGGTCCAGTGGTTCGTGGATTAGAAACAAGTGTATAATTCGGGATAGATACTCGGGAGTTTGGTTTAAGCATTGTTTCTGAGAGGAGGAGGATATCTGGAGAAAACTTGTCAACGAACAATCGGAGGTGTTGTCTGCGAATATTGGTATATAAGGACTCTGCGTTGAGGGAAATTATTGTTAAATTAGCCATTAAGGGAGAGGATATGTGAAGTTATAAGAGATAAAATCTGACCATTTTTTTCTATTTCCGAGCTGTGCTTCAGCGTGGGTAGCATCTTCTGTAAGCTACTTATGTATTCTGCGATCTCCAGATTAAGATCGTTACTGTTGGATTGGTGATTTCTTGTCATGTTATGGGAATCCTTGATAACCCTAGCGTATGGTATTCCTGGACTTGTAGGATATGTTGATTGCGGTGATGTTGTTTTGGTTGGTGAAGGTTTGCTTGTTGCCATGGGTGTTGTTCGCATTTTGAGAATCCTCAGCTTATGCGGACATTGCGAGAAGTTGGCAGGGTGGGGTCCTCCACAGTTACAGCATGTCACTGTGATTTTCTTCGTTGTTATGGATCCACCTGGGTTTGTTGTTTGGATTGTTCCTGGTTCCATCCCAGGCGGGCTGACCTTACATTCTCGAGGTTGATGTTGTTCTGCACACTTTACGCTTCGTACGCTTAGATGACATGCGGCCGCCAAGTGTCCTGAGCCTTGACATCTTTTGCAATGAAGGACGTTTCGTTTATGTGGTTCCTCAATCGCAATTTTATGCGTGAACAGATATTTTATTTGTTTGAACCGGGTGACATCAGTTGGAGGAATTTGTATAATACGTAAATGCAGAGTCTTGTTAGTCCGCATGTATGGCGTGTGAAAGTAGTCCAACCTGTTTGTTTTCCGTTCTGGACATTGCAAGTTCCTCATTGGTCTATGCTGGATCAATATGTCGTAAGATGAAAGTCGCTGGTTTCAACTGCCCATGTTGAAAAGTGAAGAACTCAAGCTTATGTTGCCCAATTTTTTCTACCGCCTTGTTGTGATGCATTAAAGTGGTTGTTGTGATGGAAGTCGAAGCTCCTCTTGTGTTTGTGGTGAAATTGCGGTGGCCTAAGGTACTTTCGACCATTCTAATTAGCTCTTTGATGTTTGTTATATTTTTAATATAGATGGGTGGTGGTCTTGTATTTTTGGCGTGTGCGTTAGGCATTTGATTCCCGGCTGTCTTCTTTTGTTGGGGAGATGGTGTTTCGGGGGGCGATAATTGTTGCTTTGCAGATGATGGGGCTAGTCCGGGGTGTTGATCAGGCGTTTCTTCCATGCAGATGTCATCTCTGTTTTTATTGGTTGTTTTTAGCGAGTGAATTTCCTCGTGGAGTTGTTTTATCTGGAGTCGAAGTGTATTGATGTATTCCACTGCTTCCAGATATTTCTTTTGGCAGTCCATAGCTTGTGTCTCCATGGTTGTTGGTTTCTTTGTTGCGCTCAGTAAACCGTCGGTGGCTCTTCATTTACGTTCTATGATGAATTGTTGGTCATTACTGGGGCCGTCGCCCAGCATGCGTTACTGTTGGTTTTCACTGTTTTCACTGTTTTATTACTAAAAGTATTTTTTACACGTGCACTTCATACACGTGCGTTTTACACACTTTCACAAACACGTGTTTCACAAACAGTGAAGAGTTCGAAATTTCAATGAAAATATAATCGGGCAAGTAAAGGGGTTCCCAGTAATGGTAATATGTTTTTAAAACATCATGACGGTCATATTTCAAATGGTAGAAACCCCACCAGCTGTCATTTGTCTTAAGTCTAGTTTGACTGTAAAATAATTTCGTATCACATATTTTATATTTTATTTAAATTTAAACACATATCGTTCTTATACATGTACATATCACCCCTATTGGGAAATCGTATTCTTATTCTAGAGGTTCGAACAATGTTTTAAGCCAGTACAAAAAATTGCAGTTTTTGGAAATTCGAACGGCTTAATTATACCCGCTCCAAAAGACATTCTACCTTACAAATTCGTCCATTGCACCTTATCCTTATGGAAACTATGAAAACGATGCAATCATTGGGGAGAATCACACCGTTTTATTATATCCTGCCGGGTCAATAACAGTCTGGAAAACGATGGTTTTCACACCAAGGAACACATGATACATGAATGTACAGTATTTATAAGAGGGTGCTTATCTCAAAAAAGTTATCAATTCCCCTGGAGAGATATAGATCATGTGACATAAGCAGGACTTTGCTCCTTTTCTTTCATATGCTTTCATCCCTTCGGTATGATTTCATGTTTAAGTGTACCATAACACGTCAGTATCTAAATGGATATGGTTTATAAAAAATTAACCAAATAACTCAGAAGGACTTTTCAGTTTTATAACCCGTCGCACGTAAACATTATTGAACGTGACGACGTTTTTTCAACTCAAAATACATTTTGATATTTATCCTTGAAGTGAGGATTCGAATATTCGATATATATAATTCGTATAACTTTTGGACTAGCTGTGGATGATTCTTCCGAAATAAGCCAAACACTGGGTGGTCACAATTGTGAGTTTCACTGGGGGGACATTATATCCGGTATTTGATTCATTCTAATATACGAGTACAGTGGCTATTTTTTATTTTATTGGTTTTACGTCGGGAAGAAATTTAAGTTTCCGCTAGAAATATTTACGAAATAGTTGGGTTTGTTATTATAAATAATGTGAAGTTTGTTAATAGTGTCCTTGTCAAACTTGTTAGTATTGTCTTTCTTGAAAACCCATCACTCAGTTGAGCGATTCTTCAATTTGTTTTCAGTCCTCAGAGACTGTGTCATTCGTATTTCTCGTTGAAACAAACTTTATTCAGAATTTCGAGACATTCTTTACATTGCAGTACTTCATTTAAAACACGACAAATCACAATTTACTATTCGTATGATGTAAACGTTGGAAACTTTCGCCTCTGACAGCAGTTTAATAAGCGAACGACGAGAGAAGTCACAAATCATATATCTTTATAATGGGTTTACCAATAGGCATGGCAATTGCATCTACGAGTACAATAAAATGGAAGAAATGTTACAAGCTGTCATTTGTCTTTAGTATTTAGATAATTCATCATAACAAAGTGCACGTTCAAGAATGTTTGGTTATTCCCCAAGAAGCCGGAAAAAGTTAGCGTTTGGTGTGGTTTTCGGAATAGAGGCATCAGCGGAGCTCTTTTTCGTTTGGAAATGGCAAGGCAGTCGCAGTGAATGAGTGGTGAGCGTTATCGATAAATGTTAAGAGATTACGTGTGACTAAAATTCGATGAAATTGTTTTGCCAGACATGTTTTTCAAACAAGATAAGACAACAGCATATGTCGCCAATGCCACTGTGGAGTTGTTGAGAGAGAAGTTTGATAAGTATGTAATCGTCAGAAATGCGACTGTTAATTGGGCTCTAAGTAGTTGTGATGCAACACCTCTGTATTTTTTTGTGAGGATATTTGAAGTCTATGTGTGCCAAAAAAAAAAAAAAAACATCGAACTAAAAACGTTTTTATATCAAAAATCAAATGTCTCATTAATCAAATTAAATCTGCATTAGTGCGAAATGTCACCGATAATTGGGTTCATTGATTTCGATCCTGCAAACATAACCGTGGTGTATATTTGAATGAAATCTTATTCAAGATACAATTATTAGAAGTTGTATTAAAAAAAGTTGACTTTTGTACTTTATTTAATTTTTAAAACATACCGTTCTTATTTCGCAACTCTGTATATGCATGTGGATCTTACAGCTTGAATCGAAAAACCTTACTCAAAAAGGGAAACCCTCTTCCGCATATGGCTATGAAATGGCACAAAAGTTAATTCGGACTGTGATTGAAAAATGTGCGATTGTGGAAGTTAATACCATTATTTTTGCGGCTGATTAAAATAGCTTTCTACTTCCAATTAAATAAATCTAAATACTAAGTGTTTGATAGTAAGGTTTGCTGATGATAGTGTAGTGCAAGAAGCCCTACCATTTTCCTCTCACATTTCCTTTTCCCCCACATCCATAATGGATACAAATCGAATTCCCATCCAATATCATATATTCATATCCCCAAATCTACGATGAATTCAACGTCAAGCAAATTGAACCAAACGTGCAATCGTCGAACATTCAATTCAATTCCAGAAATCCAAACTTTACAATACATATTTTCACATGCATTGTATGTGTGGGGAGGACGAATTGTGCCAATACACGGGCACTCCGTTCACTTCCTCCTCCGTCCTTCATTCACTGTGTATTGTCACTAAGGTTCCGCGGCAAAGAAAGTCAAACGCACTGATTTAAGCTATTGATTAGATCGTCACTTTATTTCCTTTAATGGTTTGGCGTAGAACAAACTACTTTCAAAATAAGCACAATTAGTGACTGCGCTGATGAAGACATCACACTTTATCAGGCTACCCATCAAACTTATTACCGAAACAACATTTGCTCATAATTGGGAGCTATTTAACTCTACGCGATTTTACATATCACCTCCAACAGACAGGACGGAGGATATTGGCGTTTTACCATTTTGCACACACACGACTCACGGGGGTGCGAACTCCGACGCACCCCTCGATGGTAAAAGGGTGGCCCATCGTATTTACGCGTACCGAGCGCAAAGGTAGCGTAGTGGAGACCCGACCGACTTGGTCTGGTGATGGAATGAGACTCAGCGATCGTCATCTCATGCAGAGATGATTTCGCTAAGGAAAAAAATGAAGAGAGAGAAAAACTTTTCTCTTAGGGGTGTAACTAGTGGCGCAGTGGTATATGTGCGCGATCGAACAGATTCAATGTTGTTGCATGTGTTCGAAAACAGGCAGGCGGCAAGGACAATAGGGAAAAATGACCACATGCGCCGCTGGTAATGCGGGTCATTGTTTACACGATGCCTCGTCGCTATTTTCGACGTTAGGAGAAAAAGGTGCTAAAAGCAAATTGGATGTTTATGGCATCTCTGGCTGCAATAGAAACCGGGTTCATATTTGCATTAGGAAATGCTGGAGAATTTGGTTTCAGCGTCTATTGCGTTAATTATATGCAGCTGCTTGGGTTGTTTGTTGGTAAGACACACAAAAAAGGTTGCCAGGCAATGTGTATGAAAAGGTATATGGCGCGGCTGGGAAAATAGACGGCGCGATATTTATGGTATTTGTCTGGTACCGAATTGGTTCAGAATACCAAATAAGCAAACAAAGAAATCTTATGAAAAATTGTATGCGAAGGGATGCATGAAGGTAAGTTTTCTTTATAGGGATTTTATGATTACAGATGGTGATCTATATAATGCATGAAGCATTTACAGGTACTAATACCGTTGCATTAGCGAACTTAAGGACGTTGGGTAGTAATTATGGGGGTTTTTAGGTAAGTGGACCGTAGGGTTTGGCGAAAACGCTACATATGTACAATCAAACGCGTGGCCAAACAAACCCATGTCCACTTGATCCACCGACACACAGTTCCGGCAATCTAAACATCACAATCCATACGCATTGTAATCAGATGTTTTATGACATGCAGAATTAGACCCAAGTTCTCATCCATATTCTCGCCCATTTCCCATGGACTCTGACTCCATTTAAAGTGCAATATAATCTCTTGTTTGCATTAGCCAGACACGCTAATGGATAGCAACAAATCTCCAAAAGGATCTGCGATAAGGTGCGATGTGTCTGAGACTTCAAGGAGGAAGAAAAGTATATTAGAAAGTCGTCAGTATGTAGCCCGAGTGGTGTAAAGACTCCAAAATAAAGTGAATTAAACTTCTAAAAAGAGTCAGTCTGTTTTTTCTACGGCTACGGTTGTGAGAGTTCCTTGGTGACTGCGTTAGTTTCGGGTTCTTCGAATGGATAGTTCAACACTTTAAATGTTCGGTTCCTAGTATTTCTCAAGTAAAGTTGTGGTACGCTGTGTGAAAAAACATTGTAGAATGAAAAATAGTGCACCTGTACTCGATTAACCCCTTCCGTGTGTGTGCGTCAATAATTACAGCCAAAGGATTTTATTATGGAGATATACAACAGAATTAATACCGACCACGTCGAGGGACTTACAAGGGTCGGATGACTCCAGGCCCAAGTTCGAAGGACCAGGACTCAACATACAACAAGCATCCATTCAGGATTCATCGTTTGCTTCTCTTCCTTGTTGATCGAGAAGCACGGAAGTGAACCGTACTACAATAGCACATTGAGTTTCTCATACTCATGCGAACATTTACGACCAAACTCTACGAACGTCATTACCAATCAGCAGGTTTTGCTTAATAGATTGAATTCTCACCTCAATAAGATACATCAATCCGGATTATCTAACCGAACAGAGTTCAATGCCTTAAAAACTCAGTGCTATCTCCTGTCGTCAAAGGTGAACCCCAAAGTAAATATACTGTCGATGAACGGCGCTTGTATCGACGAAGCCAAGGAACTATCAATCCTCGGCACCCGAATTAATTCGACTAAAAGTCCAATTAAGATTGGAGCGACCACATTTTTGAAGCTGCGAAAAGTGCTACCAAATGTATGGGGTTCCTTAAGAAATGCAAAAGACAGTTCATTCCATCCAACCTGAGGACTATTTACAAGGCGTATATTCGTTCCAAAATGGAGTTCAATTCCCGTAGGTGCATCCAAGACTGCACTGCACGTCCTCGATAGGATGCAGAAACGAGCAGTGAGACCTACTGGGGACGCAGCCGTAAGTCGTTCAATTCTGTCGTTATAACATAGACACTTCCTCTCCTTCTGCTCCAACTGTGCTCTGAAATTTAAGGGTACTCCAACATCCCCCTTTGTGTGCGCATTAGTGTAAAAAAAAAGAAAAACCGTACCACATTCTCCTGTTTTTTTTTCCTATTTATGTGGCTGCACACATTTTGTCAAAAAAGTACAGAAAATTGATCATTTAAAAAGCCCGCTTAAGGGGATTGTCAGAAATCTTTCCGTCATTACGTTGACACAGCGTTCCTCTATCCTACCGCGAAGTTTAAGCGCGATCTGCCATTTAGTTTGTTTACAGTTGTTATTTGTAACACTTTTTTTGTTGCACAATATATATATATATATATATATATATATATATATATATATATATATATATATATATATATATATATATATATATATGTATATAGCGTTTGCTATATACATATATAAGAGGGTGGGTTGAAAAGTTTTGTGGCGGTTCCGCCAAACCCCACTGACTACTTACCTAAAGAACCGCCATCCCTACAAGTCTGTATCAACTTTCTGCTAATGCAATCGCATTAAGCACCTGTTAATGCTTCACGCAACGAAATTCACCAAATGTAAATGTAACCTAAAAGCTCCTTGAAGAGAATTCTTACCTGCATTCATGCAAACATTGATTCGAAGTCAAAATTCCTCTTAAGAATTCTGTTACAAACAGCATATTCCTGAAAAGAAAACTTATCGGTTCATATATCATAATGATCATTGCGTCGCCTATTCCCAGCTTCATTCATGTGTACAACAAACCCCTTTTCATACACGTTGGCTGGCGACCTACACCCAAGGGACCAAAACCAATATACGCGTCTCGCGTCTCTTGGCGCCAATTAAATCCTACAGCATAGGCAAATGCAAATAGGTATGGTATACTTACCCTTGGTAGCGATGCAATAAACACCAATTCCCTGGAGGTAAGCTAGCAAATCAATTAGCACCATGTGTATGGGCATTGCGGCTACCGTTACAGCTGCAATGCATAGCTTAGACAATGATCTACCCGATCCCTTTGTGTTCTTATATTTCGGGATCTGCTTCTCATCAGCAGCGATCCAATTAGCATCTGACGAGTTTCGATTTTGTTTGCTTTACCGAACTCGCATCCCATGATTGCACTTATGCCCTTTCTGTGTTTTCAGATTCGTTTCCATGGCTTTGTATATATAAAAAAAACCAATGTGATCTTCATTCACACATACACGTGTACCATTATAGATCTTCGCTAGGAGATCAGGTTACCTTCCCCCAAAGAGAGACTTTACGTTTCTCTGGGAAGAGGAAGTACACCCTTAAAGTAAGAGTACCAGTTTCACTGGCAGAATTTCCTTAGCCAGCGAATTGGATCAGAGAGTCTTATTCCATCCACTGAACGAGTCAGTCGGGTATTTTCTCCACCCACAGTAGCGGTACACGGGGCTTTACACGGCCCCCGTGAATAAGTCGAGTTGCGTTTTTTTTTTATCATCCACGATGCGCATAACGAGTCGGGTCCTTATTCCAAATAAAATCGAATTTGTAATCGTCGGTTAATTTAAAAAGACCAAACCGTATACATGTAAACATTAACTTTTTAAACAGTGCAACTCTTGACTAAAAGGTATTTAAATAAGATCAGTGAAACAATAAAGTCATCATAAATAACTATATGCCGTGTGTTTTATTTTCGCTCGTGGGATCTGTGTTGTTACCTTCCCTGGGTGATGTTTAGTGATCGGCGCTCGATACCCCTTGTTTCCTGGTGATCGTTCGTTTGCTGGCAGCGGACCTTTGTGACAGTGAAAGTGGTGGGTTGGTAGTAGAACTCGCGTCCATGCTGGCGCCACGACTACCCACCCCACAGTGTTCTACCTCAACGTGAAGATAGCGGCACTCGACAATCGAGCTCTAGCCAGTTCGATAGCACCATCAACAAAAACAGCAGCCACTTGAGTACATCGTCAATATTTATATATTGTAGCGAGCTTAGGGTTCGCTGGATTAATTATTTTAAAATAAATAAGAGCCGTTAAATCGATTCTGAATTAATGTGACATTTTATTAGTCCGTAATAAAAATCGTTACTTTTTACCGTACACTTAACGTTTTCTTTATTATCCCTTCCGTAATTATCGCGTATTTTACTGCTTACTTCTCGCTCCAGACATCGCTTGTTTCACGTTCTACTTCTTACTCATCACTATGAAAAAAAAAAAAAATTGTAGCGAGAAGGCCGAATTTAGCGAGACAAGGACATGTGTGTCCTTCATCTTGTCTCTGACTTCTGGTCATCTTGCGATAACCAGAATCACCCACATCCGTGAGGATGTTGGGCTCGGTCTCGCGATCTCTGAAAAGAAAAGAGAAAAGGGGGGGTATCCAAGGATAGTGTGGACAGTGTTAGTCCGGGTGTTCTCTAACTACTTTTATAGAGGGATGGTGGGAAAGAAATCGTACAAGACCGGTAGGTCTTGGGTGCGGTAGTGAACGCAGATCACGTCTTTGGCGTCTGATAATCTGCGCTTTGGTCGGTGTGTATGTTTGTGTTTGTGCCGTCTTGTACTGTGCGTTCGTGTGTGTGGTTTGTTAATGGTAGACCCTATGGGATGGGTCCAGGAATCCTCTATTATAGAGGGGAATGTTGTTGGGAAGGGTGCTTTCTTCAGTTTTGTACTGAAGAAGAAATTGTGGGGGTTACTCATCACTATGCTCTATGTGCGGCGTATTTATACTGTTTCAGCGTTTCGTTTCCGTCCGTTCCATTGCCTTGAATGTTCTACTGCTCCTAGTCTCCAGTTTTCCATTACTTTATAGAATATTCTAGTACTCTGTTTCGGACTCTCTAGAATACTCTAGTACTGATTGTCATATGCGTCACAATATACATACGTGGGCTGAAAAGTTTCCGACCTTAACATGAAGATAGCAGCACTCGCCAATAAAAGCTAATGAATGTAGTTGTGCATCTTTTGACAGTTATTCACCAGAATTTCAGCCATTTTGGCTGGGTAGTTTTTATTTGACAGTCGTTTGGGTCACTCGATGTTTTTTGCTTTTTTTGCAGCCGATTCCCCGTTTGCAGTCTACTGTTTTGACTGTTTTTTGTTTTGGGAGTATAATGGTGTATCCAAGTTTATTCGAAGTAATTAATCGGCGCCAAAACTCACATTTATTGCGCCCAAACTGCATCAACAGAGCGCGATGGAGTTGTTCACTCGAACACGTTTTTGGTCTAACGTAAGCAAACGCGGCACCCAAAGCGCGGACAGCTTGCTCATGCCCAAATCTTGATTTGGTATGTGATAAACACGTTCTTTGGACATTTTCATAGCCTCAGCTATCTTTCTCACCTTAATTCGGCGGTCGTCTAGCACAATTTGGTGAACTTTAGCGATGTTATAGTAAGTTGTTGCAGTTTTCGGTCGTCCCGAACGCTCATCGTCTTCCAAGCTCTCACGGCCACGTTTAAATTCAGGTGCCCAAAATTTCACGGTGGTAAATGATGATGCCGAGTCCCAATACACAGAGTCCGAGTCATCTTTGATTTGTGTAGGTGTATTGCCTTTCAAAAACAAAAATTTAATGACCAACGTTAGGAATTCGAGTAGAATTCAATGCCTTAAAAACCCAAAGCTTTCTCTTGTCGTCAAAAGCGGAGCCCAAGGTCTTGCAACGACGAAGCCAAGGAACTACCAATCCTCGGCACTTGAATAGATTCGACTCTTAATTGGAATGACTACATATTTGAAATTGCGAAAAGTGCAGCCTAATGTATGGGATTCCTTAAAAGATGCAAAAGATACTTGACTCCATCCAACCTGGCAACTATTTACATTCATATTCCTTCCAAAATGTTGTTCAACTCCCATATTTGGTCAGGCGCATCCAAAACTGCGCTACACGTGCTTAATAGGATGCAAAAGGGAGCAATGAAATTTATTGGTGACTCAGTCGTAAGTTGTTCAATTCCGTCGCTGGAACATAGAAGCATCGTATCATGCGAATCCCTTTTGTATAGGCATTACCACGGTCGTTGATCAACTGAGCTTGCTGAATATGTTCCGCCCCTTCATACATTTCCCAGCGATATCCGCAAATCTGAGAATGCGCATTACATCGCGTTGAAAGTCAACTTTAGGCGCACAAATACACATGGAGAGTCATTCTTTAGCCGAACAATTCAAATGTGGAATGCTCTACCTGATCATGTGTTTCCGGTCGTTGTAATTTCCAGGCATTCAAGCCTAATATACATTGATACCTCCTTTCCTTATCCCTTTTCTCTCCATCCACTCGCACTCTGCTCTGACATTGAAGCGTACTTCAAAATCCATTTTTATGCGGGCGTTTGTGTAAAAAAAAATCCCACCATACTTAGCGCACTTGAAAAACACTAGATGAATGTACGATCACGTACCTGCGTTTACATGTTAAGAAGGAATATTACTTCCATCAAGCGCGCTTTTGAAGAGCATATCATTCGTGTTCTGCAAGCATGGGTGTATTGCTTTTCAACCTACCGTCGTATAAGCAGTCTCATTCAATACGTCTCAGTCATACGCCACTTTTTCCCCGGGATCAAAAACCACTTAAAAGGGGGTCACTTTGGTGTTAGAAAAGTGTGAGAGATGACTTGAAAGGTATTCCAGAAGAAGCATTCCAAAAATGCTACAAAGATTGAAAGCAACGTGTGGGTCTTTGTATAAATGAGGCCGTGAACAATTCTAAATGGTACAACCTTGATGGGCTTAATAGGAATAACATTTATAACATTATTATAACATATCTCGTATGTTGGAAAGAGTTGAACAAATTCTCCCAGTTTGAATATCGCAGTGTGCTGCATTGTGAGCCGACTAAAATAAAATTTAAATGTTGTAGCTCTTGCTGGAGTAAGGAATACTTCAATATCTACATTCGTTTTTTTTTTTTTCTTCAATATTGAATGTCTAAATTAGCAAGATCCCCCATATTACCTTTTGTAATGCGAAACAAAATGTAAAGTTCATCACGAAAAATTGTTTTCTAAGTTCGGGTTAAAGTAGTAAAAACTATACTACTGTTGGAAAAAAAGCAATACTACAATGTTGGAAGAATCTAAGTGCGGAGTTATATCCAGGAAGATTGAAATATCGACATGAGCAAGTTTTTACTTCACTTACGGAAAGAATTAATGCAGGGTGAACAGATAGGTAGGTAGGCACTGAAAGGAAATTATAATTCAAGCCATGGATATTGTATTGGCCGAACAGAAACTGTCGCGCCATTCCAATTTCTCGACTCAAAACACCAGCACCACTTCGAAGTGGGATGCTCGCCGAGGTCCCCACGAGCATGCGCAAATATGAAGGTTGTAAACCGTACATGAATTCTCCTTTAAATTTAATTTTTGCAGAAAGTCAACGTAGGATCTACTCGTAATGGATATCACGTCAAGCCAACATCACAAGCACGTAGTAATGATTCGAAGTTAATGGCACAAGCAGTCGTCATCAGATCTATTTGATTTATTTGAAATTTCACACTACATAAAGTACAATGTAATGAAAATACTCGTGCCTGATACATTGGCACAATATGAAAATTACAACATGGGGCTTTTTCCACAGTGGCTGACTTGCGACTCTGTGCGTAGCTGAACAATTTTTCAAACGCTCAAGAGTAATGTACTTTGATATTTAACTGTACCACCATATTTCTTCTTGTTGCCTAAGAAATAAGGCAAACATGATTAAACTCACATTTTTTGATGAAGTGTTTATTGACACCAATTGCCCATTGCAGGCATATAGAATAGATTTAAAAACTTTCTTCATGTCTTATCTATCTCCAACGTACACTTTTTGTTTTGGATTCATAATGTTAATAAAAGACATGCCGCATACACAAGCAAAACTTTTTAAACTTTATGAATTGCACACATAAGAGGTCTTTTTCGGTCATGGATATGCATATAATTCTTTTTCTCTGCGGGTTTTCGCTATACACCCACTCATTGTGGACAATTCCACCTTTTCGTGCTTTCAATCCTGATCTATTTTTAACCGTTGCTCGCACTTATAACTCAGCTTATCTGTCTGTATCCCTTTCTCTCCTTCTTCAGTATTTCTCTCTCCCCACGACTCCTTTGCAGTCCTTAAAATTCGCCACCCATCATTATAACTCTCTTACCGACATCCTTACGTCACACATTTTTCAATGAAAATTCACTCCACATAATTATTTCTAAAATCACTTTCCACTGCATACCCCAGTTTATTGCCTAAATCGCCACCGTGTTCAAAATTATTCTCAGCCCCTACTGCACACTGTAATTATTTAGAAAACACAAGTCACCGAGCCTGATTTGAAAGGTTAAAAAAACATAATTTCTTCAATGATAGAAAATATAAATAGAAGCATTCACCCACTGCGCTGCACTTCAAAGTGATCTTGAAATCATGATTCGCTAAACCTAATTAATTGTCACGTTTCGAAATATTTTTAAACATCTACCGTGTTCTCTGAGAAACGAGAGGTGCTAATTGAGGGGCGATTCAAAAATAGCTCAAAAATACCGAGCATGTTTACAACTGTTTCTTAGCCAAGCACACCGATTTTTTGATGACTGATGGACCCATATGAAGATGCTATGAAGTGGTTTATAAGAGTATGTTATTTCGAATCAAGAAAATTATTTTAGCCAGTTTAGACGAAGAGTGATAGATCAGATCGAATCTGTCATCTCTTGGTGGGATTAAGATTTTAGTGAGTATGAACCTCGTCGAGAAGTGAGAAATAGGAGGATGATGAATCAGAAAAGCCAAGAAATAGAAAATGGTTTGTGTAGGTGATTGAAATGTAGTATTGCGGTAATTAATTACCCTTCAGATAGAATAAAACGTAAACATAAATTAACACAAATGAAATGAAAATGAAATGAAAATGAAGTGAAAATGAAGTGAAAATGAAATGAAAATGAAATGAAAATGAAATGAAAATGAAATGAAAATGAAATGAAAATGAAATGAAAATGAAATGAAAATGAAATGAAAATGAAATGAAAATGAAATGAAAATGAAATGAAAATGAAATGAAAATGAAATGAAAATGAAATGAAAATGAAATGAAAACGAAATGAAAATGAAATGAAAATGAAATGAAAATGAAATGAAAATGAAATGAAAATGAAATGAAATGAAATGAAAATGAAATGAAAATGAAATGAAAATGAAATGAAAATGAAATGAAATGAAAATGAAATGAAAATGAAATGAAATGAAATGAAAATGAAATGAAAATGAAATGAAAATGAAATGAAAATGAAATGAAAATGAAATGAAAATGAAATGAAAATGAAATGAAAATGAAATGAAAATGAAATGAAAATGAAATGAAAATGAAATGAAAATGAAATGAAAATGAAATGAAAATGAAATGAAAATGAAATGAAAATGAAATGAAAATGAAATTGGGAAACGTAAATTTTGCGTGCACACCAAAATGGATGAATCAAACGATATTCACTGCTTTGCCCCCGGGTTTGACTCATGGTGGATTGATGCCGCTGTGTGGGCGTTTGCCTGGCTCACTTCTGAGGGGGTGTTCGTTGCTTCCAAAATGCGACTAGATTTCTCAATGAGGCTTAGCTGCGGCGATGGTTGTTTTTCCTGCTGCTGTTACTTCCGCTGAGGCGGCTGCTTCCTGTTATTCTATACGTTGTTTTTACCGTCTGTGGTCACTGTGATGTGGTTTTATTGTAGGCCACACTCCGAAGTAGTTGAAACCCCGCGATTTGCACTCAGTTTTAGGCAAAGGACAACAAAAAGAAAAACGTTCTCTTATTTTTGTTTTAGTTATATTATGTTTAATAGAAATACTCGATTTTACTTTCAAGTTCGTATAAGTTTTATTACACTACAAATTCAAAATAATGTAGTGGAAATACGCATTGTTGTAAAATATGCATATTTTTCAACTGTTACTATTGATATTGTGGGGAGGAAGTATTGTGCCTGGCACGGACACTGCGTTCACTTCCTCTTCCATCATAATTAATTGTTCCCTCGAGCACTACACGATTACGGCGAAACAAAGAAAACGCCAAACGCCGGACAAGTAAGAATATAAAACACAACATTTATATTGTTTATTTTTATTTATTTTACGGTAGCACTACGTGAAAGTTACATTATGAAAAAAATAATAATACAATCTTCGCCACGACTCGGGGTATATTATCGTCACCGTGCGCACCGGTGAGCGGGAGATCGCGTGACCGTGGCGGTCAGTGGGTGGAACACGACTCCCCGAGGATAGAACTCTGACATGAATTCCATCGTAGTTTAGGGTTAAGAAAAGGGAAGAGAGATAAAAACTTTTCTCTTAAGGGTGTGGCCGCCAGAGAAATGCACTCTTCCAGTGCAGTGGTGTGTGTGCGCGATCGGATAGATCGTTGTTATTTACACGGGTTCGAAGGCAGTCGAACAACGAAACAGGCAGGCGGTAAAGACAAAGGAGATTCATGATCTATGTCTATGCTGTGCAACCTCGCTATGATAGACGTTAGGAAAAAAAAAAGGTACTAATGGGATGCGATATTTTATACAATGGGAATTGTATATCGTATCTTAGGTCGGTGGCCAAAACGAATCCCTTCCTTACATTTGTATATGCCGGGTAATTGGTTGCGGCAGGGAAAGAAATTGAAGATTGTTTGTTAGTGGGAACACAAACGATGAGTTGAATCCTATGCATGTTTACATGCGTAGAAATATGGTTTATGGCATCTGTAAAAACAAGCTGTCCGACATAGGATTTTAACACAGACAAAGCGTGTCGACTGGCTTTGATTCATGATGTCATATGCACTTTAAAGAATTGTTTTTAGGAATTTCAGATAATGCGTTGTATGCATCAAATGTCCTTGGAGAAGGAAATGTTCAGGGTGGAGATTGCGGTGCAGGTATGGGATATTGATATTTGCTTGGGGTTCTTGAAAAGGTAGAAAGAAATCTTACAGGAAATTATATGCGAAGAGATGCATGAAGGTAAGTTTTCTTTTACAGAGGCTTTGAAATAAATAAATTCGGTAAGCTTGGTGTGTGCAGCATTTACAGGTGCTAATGCAATTGCATTAGCGAAATTATATGATTGGATATAGTTATGGATGTTTTTTAGGAAGGGGAACCGCCACAATATTACTGATTCAAATTTAAACACCTATCTTTAAAAACAAGACTGATTTGTAATACTGCACCTGTAATGTGTTTATCGAATTTTACTTTGATATTCATATAAGTTTTATTACACTATTTTTAAAGAAAACTGGGCGGTGCTCAACGCCTGGTAACGACTGTAATGCTAGACTATCGATTATCGACTCCTTACTATTGACTTTAATTGCAGACTACCCACTGTCAATCATAAACTGTTAACACTGACCGTTGCGAAAACCCTTTTCCCTTTGTTGTATCTTCGCCGTTAACCCAATGAGAAAACTAGTTCATCCGATGTACCGGTTATGACCCAATCCACGGCGATTATCGATAACGAGTTTATCGGAGATATCATCGCCAATGAAATATCTAACCGTTTGTATGCAGTGAGTTGGTCATTCCGGACACACAACACCTGAAGGCCAATATGTTCAGTTTTTTGCTGATTCAAATAGTTTAACTCAACTTGTCAATGAGCCAACACGGGTACCAGACATAGATTGTCATTTCGCCCACACATTGGACCTGCTTCTCATCGCCCACCTAAACAAATACACAATTGAATTTTCTTCGTCCTTGGGTACTTCAAACAACTGTGTCGTGTCAGCTAATTTTCCTCGAACCAACAGTAACGTTAATGAGAAAGCTCCCAAAAGAACAGTATGGTTCTACGAGAAAGCCAACTGGGAAGGTCTGAACGACTTTTTTGAGAGGTTAAATTGGTTGTTATTTTTCCTCAATAACGATGTTGACTCTATAGCGGACACATTGACAAGCACGATTCTACTTGGCATGAGTACCTTTATTCCACCCAAGATAAATATGTGGTTCGATTCCGGGTGCAGAGAAGCTATTAAGGCTAAAGGGTTGAGCTTCCGGTTGTATAAATCAAACAATACTGAGTAAAACCCGAAAAGGTTTAAGAGAGCTAGAGATGATTACAATGCGTATATTCAACTCGCCAAGTTCTCCCATGACCAGAGTGAGACAAAAAATACTCCACTCCCCCACAAGTAGTAGAAACTTCTAGCCATTCGTTAAAAGCATTCAAAATTCCGTCGCCTCATCCATTCCATCGCTTATAGTCGATGACAGACCAGTCACCACTACAATAGAGAAGGCTAATGTACTTGTTGCACATTTTGCCTTTAAAACTTTAAGTTTCGCCTCAACTTGAGCATAAGCAGTACATCATGAACCAGGTTCACTTCCGAACGCCCACTGTCATTCGCACTCTCAAGGAGCTAAAAGCAAACACATCTACTGGCCCGGATGGCATTCCTCAAATTTTCTTAAAGAAATGCTCCTCTTCCCTCTCTAAACCACTGCGGAAAATCTTCCATTTTTTTTCCTACTGACCATTTCCCAAATAGATGGAAGTAAGCGAGTAATCAGCCAATTGCCCAAAATAGGTAACAAATCCTCCCTCTCTTTTCTTATCGGCCCATATCACTAACTTTTATTCTCTCCAAGGTCCAAGGTCTCTCTTATCAACCGTCAACTTTCGAAATATCTGGAATCAAATGACCTCCTCAATGACCACCAATATGGCTTTCATAGCAACAGGTCCAGGGGAGATCTGATGGCGTACCTTACCGAAAAGTGGAGACATTCCATCCACTACCTCGGTGAAAGCAAGGTAGTCGCATTGGATATTTCAAAAGCCTTCGACCGAGTTTGGCATCCAGCTCTTTTGTCAAAATTGCATTCATATGGAGTGGACAATTCCCTGATCCATTGGATATGAGACTATATTTCTGGCCGTTCAATCCAAGTGGTTCTTGATGGTGTCAAATCGGTCTGCCATCAAATTAATGCAGGTGTTCGCCAGGGTTCGGTATTCTCACCCACTCTCTTCCTGATCTTTATAAATGATCTCTTGTCAATTACTCACAACCCAATTCCCTCGTTTGCTGATGATAACACGTTAAGTTTCTCATACTCATGTGAACACTCCCGTCCAAACTCTTCGAACGTCAATACCAACCAGCAACTTATGCCTGATATATTGAATTCAATGGGCATTGCATCTAACCGAGTAGATTTCAATGCCCTGAAAACTCAGTGCTGCCTCTTGTCGCCAAAGGCGAGCCCTAAAGTAAATATTAAGTCTATGAACGCCACTTGCATCGATGAAGCCAAGGAACTATCAATCCTCGGCACTCGAATTAATTCGACTCTTAATTGGGATGACCACATATTTAAAGCTGCGAAAAGTGCAGCTAAATATATGCGGTTGCTTAAGAGATGTAAAAGAAACTTCACTTCATCCAAACTGGCCACTATTTACAAGGCGTATATTCGTTCCCAAAATGGTGTTCAACTCCCATATTTGGTCAGGCGCATCCAAAACGGCACTACACGTGCTCGTCAGTATGCAAAAACGAGCAGTGAAACTTATTGGGGACACAGCTGTAAGTCGATCAATTCCATCGTTAGAAAACAGGCGCAACGTATCATGCCTATCTCTTTTGTATACGTATTACCACGTCGTTGCTCAACTGAACTTGCTGAATGTGTTCCGCCCCTTCAGACATTATCCCGCGATATCCGTTAATCTGTGAATGCGCATCAGTTCACATTGAAAGTGCACTTCAGGCACAAATAAACATCGAGTGTCGAACCTTTGTTGTCGAACCACACGAATATGGAATGTTCTGCCTGATCATGTATTTCCCGGCCGTTGTGATGTCCAGGCATTTAAGACCAATATACAGCGACGCCTCTTTTCCTTATCCACTTCCTCTCCATCCGTTCGCACTGTGCTCTGACATTTAAAGGTACTTCAAAATCCATGTTTGTGCGCGCGTTAGTGTACAAAGAAAAAGCGCCGGTTTTATATTTTATGTTTTATGTTTCAATTTATGTTCTATGTTTTATATTTGTAATGTTAAATGTAATTTTAAGTAATTTGAATATTTTATGCTTTCTCGGTGGGATGAGGGTAGTGCGGTATCAAAATGAAATTGGAATGAAAATGAAATAAAAATGAAATGAAAATGAAATGAAAATGAACTGAAAATGAACTGAAAATGAACTGAAAATGAACTGAAAATGAAATGAAAATGAAATGAAAACAAATGAAAAGATATGAAAATGATATGGAAATGAAATGAAAATGAAATGAAAATGAAATGAAAATGAAATGAAAATGAAATGAAAATGAAATGAAAATGAAATGAAAATGAAATGAAAATGAAATGAAAATGAAATGAAAATGAAATGAAAATGAAATGAAAATGAAATGAAAATGAAATGAAAATGAAATGAAAATGAAATGAAAATGAAATGAAAATGAAATGAAAATGAAATGAAAATGAAATGAAAATGAAATGAAAATGAAATGAAAATGAAATGAAAATGAAATGAAAATGACATGGAAATGATATGAAAGTGAAATGAAAATGAAATGAATGTGAAATGAAAATGAAATGAAAATGAAATGAAACTGAAATGAAAATGAAATGAAAATGAAATGAAACTGAAATGAAAATGAAATGAAAATGGAGTGAAAATGAAATGAAAATGAAATGGATATGAAATGATATGAAGTGAAATGATATGAAAGTGAAATGAAAATTAAATGAATGTGAAATGAAAATGAAATGAAAATGAAATGAAAATGAAAAGAAAATGAAACGAAAATGAAATGAAAATGAAATGAAACTGAAATGAAAATGAAATGAAAATGAAATGAAAATGAAATGAAAATGGAGTGAAAATGAAATGAAAATGAAATGGATATGAAATGATATGAAAGTGTAATGAAATGAAATGATATGAAGTGAAATGATATGAAAGTGAAATGAAAATTAAATGAATGTGAAATGAAAATGAAATGAAAATGAAATGAAAATGAAAAGAAAATGAAAAGAAAATGAAATGAAAATGATATGAAAACGAATTGGATATCTTATGAAAATGAAACGAAAATGAACTGAATATGGAATAAAAAATGAATTGGAATGAATTCAAAATGGAATTAAAATGAAGAGTTATATAGGATTTGACAGTCAGTCCACTTCAATTGCATCACGGAATCATATAGAATATTAAATATATCAAAAGATGGACAAAACGGAGGGCCTAAATAAATTATCATCATCATCATCATGATCATCGGCGCTACAACCGGGAACCGGTCTTCGGGCTTGTTCAACAAGTCTGAGGCTTGTTAATTTTTCCATAATAATTTGTTTTTCCGGGAAAGGTTATTAGCCTTGCACCAACTAAGTAAATTATATGTCTGCACAATTTTTCAGCGAAATAATGTCGAAGAAAAATTAAAATTACTAAGTATCTTAACATGCCCTGTTCAAGCTTTTATTACTATTTTTCATCAGGTGTAGTCATTAGATGACCCTACCAAATCTTGTAGAGAATCTTCGACATATTGTCACAAATTTTGAGGACGTATTTTGTGATTAAAATATTCACTGACTCGAATGTAGCGCTGAGTGAATATTTAAAAAAACAAGTTTTTTTTTTTTATAAGTGCATAAATATCCCAACAACAGTGTTAAGACGTAGTCCTTCGTATGATTAAGCTCCTCTTAATATTTCAAAATTCTAATGACTAAAAGAACTCAGCTAATTACACTAATTCATCTGAGCAAAATGTCTGCTAATTGAATTCAACTTCCAGGGTTCTTCGAATATGTCCCAAGGATTGCTAAATACGCTGCCGGTCATTATTTGATCACAGACTGTCTCTGTTTATTCATTTGTCTTCCCCGAGAGGGCATTATTTTGAATGGCATTATTTATCATTAGTGTCGGGCCGCCAGGACACCATGGCGCTGTTTCTTCCGGTTGACCTCTCTCTTGAACATTCTGTTCTAAACCCTAACCACTGCTTTTGAAAACCCAAACGTACTAGGTCATCGTTCCGTTTCGCTACGCCTCCTTTTAAATGGATATCCATCCTGTTTCATACGGTCTCTTCGAAAGTATTATTTAATTAAATTCATGATAATCCTTTCGCCAATAAATTCTCTCGACCATGAAGCACAGGGAACAGAATCCAAGGGTCCTGATGGCGTTGCATACAATGTTATTAAAATTTTTGCAAATGCTCGCATCTCTGAGAGTCCATGTTTCTGGGGCCGTGGCCTGGTAACATGAAGATGAAAATGAGAATTTCCTCTCCAATGTTGTCATGTGAACGTCCTGAAGGATGATTTTTTTTCGTTTTGGTTGTATTTACTAAACGGGCACCCAGACTGCTTACGTGGCGTTGTCAACTTCATGAGATTTTAAACTTTATTTATACACCCGGATGTCGGATGTTTGACATTTTCATGTGACAAACTATACATGTTGAAAAATGAGTTAGGCCGTATCCTTTGCCATTAATGTTTACTTCTACTGCCGTTCTATGGGTAATTTAGTGGCTTGGGCAGTCAATTTACTAATTTGTTATTTAATTCTCTATGATCCACTGGTATTAACATATGGTCATGGACTGATGGATGTAGGACTGATGTGGGACCGGAAACGACCTGAGGTCAGTTATGTACAAATTTCATTTCGCAATAAGCTCCACCTGCAACACAAGCACGGCCTTGGAAGACACCAACAAAATTTAACTACACGAAATGCAATTAACATAGTCGAGGACAAACGGGCGCCTGATCGACAAACACAATTCGGAAACGTATCGTGGCTATTGGCATTGGGTAAAAGGGCAGAAAGACCAACGGGGCGTGCGGTCAGCTTGCGTGTGACTTGGTTCGATATTGATAAATTAGAACAATAAATTGCTTTTCGGTTGGTTCGAGTTGAGTTCGAGCCGCGCAACTCAACCAACAGCACGAATTTTGGGCGTTCACAGGACACTGGCGACACCATAGATTTCATGCAACTCACATGAGTTACAAAGTCGACATTTTGGCCTGGTGGCTGTTTGCAGTCCGGGGAGCAGACAAAGTCATAGCAATTTATCCTGATTTGGTATTATTTTGAAAATAGCGAAAGCATTTGTTTTTTTTTGATCAGGAGGAGAAGTGGTGTTTGTAGTTTAGTATTATGTCCGCTTTAATGGGTACAAATCGGAAATGTTCGCGGGATGATTCACAATCCGGCTTAGCTGACTTGGTGAAGTGAATATCAATTTAAATCCAGTACAGTCGCTTCGGTGATTTTTCGAAATACGTTTTAGATGTGAGGTCTTTTCAATTTAGTATACTAGTTATGACTAAAGGCGAAGGCAGCGGATGTGAAAAAGAGAGAACAAGGCAAAGTTATTACGATTTTATAGAGTGATAAATATAAATGAGCTTTCGCAACATTATCTAACCATTGATGTATGATGAAGTTATCGAAAAAAGAGTATGATTTATGCTACTAATGGGTTCTCCAATAAAGACTTGACAACTTTTTTCGGTAGTAAATTTTTATAATTTGCAGACGTTGTTCGTTCATGTACTTTACCATGATGAAGATGTTGAGTTTACTGAATAAATTGACCGTGACAGTTCGATAATTAGTGAAAGGGTATGTTCACAAATTAAATTCAAAGTTGTCAAGTCGCTATTGTATAACCCTAGGGTTTTCCAATAGGGACTTGACAACGTTTTCGGTAGTAAATTTTTATAATTTCCAGACGTTGTTCGTTCGTGTACTTAACCATGATAAAAATGTTCAGTTTACTGAATAAACTGACAGTGGCAGTTTGATGATTAGTGAAAGGGCGTTCACAAATTAAATTCAAAGTTGTCAAGTCCCTATTGGAAAACTCGATATTAAACTGCTCGTAAGTACGAAGGACCTTTAGGCACTTCCACGAGTCTACTCTCCAAGCCTGATAAAGAAAACTCCTCGAGCAGGAATATCCTCACTTCACCGATATTCCTAACCCTAGGTCGCTTCGTGCAATTTCAGCGGGAACTGAGGAACTATGCAGTGGTTTTGGTATACATAACGGACCCACAAGGTGCAGCTGATCGCCCACGCCGTACAAAACAAACACTGGTAGCAGATGATTTTTTGCCATGCAAGCCAGAAGGTGGAGGCAACATGTAATTGGACAGAGCGTATCCACTTACGATCTCCATTCCGTATCATCCGTCCCTACCCGACTTGTTTACTAAATTATCGTGTACTCCACTTCGCCGTCCGATCTAAACTCTTGGCACGCAAATACCTCTAACAATTCGTAAACTAGCTGACCGATATACCGTTTTCGCATTATTGTCACCTCGGCTCCCATGAGATAGGTTCACTTGCGTGAACCGATCTAAGTACGTTTTGACGAAATAACGTTCACCGGTTTCTAGGCATCGCTAAAAAAAGTCGTTTTTGTGATTATCTCACTGAAACTCTAAATTAAACCGCCTGTAAAAAAAAACCAACCAGCAATATAAAACATATATATTTATACGTTTATAATATATACATTTTATAATCATCATCATCGGCACTACAAACGAGATCCGGCCTTGGCCTTATTTATCAAGTCTTTCCACCGGTCCCGATTTCGAGCCGATGTCATCCAGTTTAGCACTCCCAGGCTCTGGGTGCCTTGGTCTACGCCATCCCTCCATCACAGAAAAGGTCTCCCGCGCTGTCTCCTTCCATACCATCTTCCACAAAGGACTTTCCGAGCAGGTTCCTTTTCGCTCATTCGAGCTAGGTGTCTCACCCATCGGGGTCTACCGAGCTTGATTTTTCTCACAACATTAGCTTCATGGTTGTAGCGTCTCCGGAACCTTCCTCCCTCACATACAGGCCCGAAATTTCTCCTTGAGATCTTCCTCTCGAACGCGGCTAAGAGTTCAAAGTTTACTGACCACCCAGGTCTCGGGTCCCTGCATGAGCACTGGTAAGACCATGGTCTTGTACACTAGTACCTTGGAAGTTTCGGGATACATTTTAGAATCATCATCATCGGCACTACAACTGGGATCCGGTCTTGGCCTTATTTAGCAAGTCTCTCCACTCGTATCCGGTCCTTATTCGAGACTTGTTAAATTGTCCATAATAATTTGTTTTGTACGGGCAAGATTATAAGCCTTGCGCCAACCTTTCTCAAGATGTCGCTGCATGCATTGGTTCACCACTTGGCGGGTGCGAAAGTAGCTATCCAGGGGTGTCATGTGGGGACTGCATGTCAACTTGGATTGAACAGGGACAAAGATCGTCCTGGCCTTCGTCGGGTTGAAAGCAGACTTTGCTCTTTATGTTAGCTCCTACCAGGCCAAATTTTATAATAGGTATACACACACATATATATATATATATATATAATATATATAAATATATATAAAACATTGTATAATATATACCCATCATTTCTGTTTAGTTAAATTTCAGACAAGTTTTGCACCGAATTTTTATCTCAACTCACTAGGCGTCACACAGCGATTTTGAAAATACAACGGGCGTCTCTGACGGTTTTAAATTTGGAGCTAATATCCAATATACAGCCGAGCTGACAATTTAAAAAAAAAAAAAAAAAAATGCGAAAGAAAATCGCACATTCGGTTCCTTGTAAACGAGGACACAAGTTTGCTCCCACCTTACCGTTTATTGATTCACTGGAATTTGGTTTCGTCTCTCACTAGCCTCAACCCCCTTACAATGAATTGTCAGGTGCATATATATATATATATATATATATATATATATATATATAGATTTTTTTTTTATTAGACTTCTCTCGGGAGAGGCGAACCTATAGCGTCGAGTGGGCGCCCCGAGATGCCACCAAATAACTGTTGCAGTTCTTTTTGAATAGTTGCAGGTTGCAACGCTCCGGGAACACTCTCGTGGGAAGGGAGTTCCACATTTTCCCCGCTCTGTAACGGAACGAGTTCTAATGCAGTGATGTTCGCGCCGTTGGGAGATGAACCACAAACAGGTGCGATCCGTCGGATTGTCTTGTGGAGCGCATATAAGCCGACTTGCGTGGAACAATACCAAGAATCTCCGATGAGCAGCACCCGTGATAATATCTGTAAAACAGACAGAGGTCGGCTACGCGCCTTCGATGTGAGAGCGGTTGTAGTCCCGACGTCAGCGCCGAGTCCCCGATCCGGCGGATCGCTCGTCTCTGTATGCTCTCAAGTAGGTCGAGAGTATGTTTAGGAGCCGAGCTCCAAACATGATCGCAATATTCGAGCGCGAGTCAAATTTGGGATTTATATAGGAGGAGAAGTTGGGCCAGATCTGATATAATGTGCCAGTTCTTATATAATGTGTGTGGTAAGTGTGTTCCACAAGTTATTAGTTGTTACGTTATGTGAGTTTGTATACTGGGGAGTTCTTGTTACAATATCCTCCGCTGTAACGATACTTTATTTGGGTGCTGAGGGCCAGTTGGTAGACAATAATTAGGGCGTCAATTTTGTTAGATGTGATGATGAATTTGTAGGTTGGTAGCTATAGATTGTTCATGTGATGATCCTCAATCATTTAATGTTCCAGTGTGGGTAGCTCACGTAGGTTTACAAGTCGTTGTATCTCCGGTCGAGAACCGTGCCAAATATATTTTTACTATGCTACCCCAGTCGTTGTGCGGCCAAGCAGCAAACGGAAGTCGACGACCACTAGGTCAACGGTGCTTGCCTTGGTAATCAGGTGCAGCGTAACTGCCCGTTACCTGCCGTTGGCAGTCACCCGTTTCGGTAGCGGGGCGACCACGGTAAATTTCTTGGACGTGGTCCTGGAACGTTTTGACACCACAATTACATTTTATTTCAATCACAAATATTTATTGGGTATCCACCAAACTTACCCCTAACCAAATGATGTCCGCTGTTAAGCTGCACGGCTGGATGTTGAACACAACACAAGAACAACACATTTAGTATTTTTCGTTTTGTTTTGATTTTGTTTTATTTATTCTAGTAATTTTTTCTCTTTTAATTTAATTCTTTTTATTATTCTTTTTATTATAATTTAGACGAAACGCTTTACAACACACGAATCGATTCAATCAAATTTCTAAGCTTATTTAAATATTTTAGGAAGTGCCCGCACGACCGCCCACTTTGACGACACAATCCACAAGCGAGGGTCAGTCTCGTGTCTTTCGCCTTTTTCGTTCCGCTTCCACGATAGTTATTTCTAGGAAGCGGACGGAATTGGCTAATAGGGGGCGACTATGGCTAATAAAAGGAAGATGACTATTGCAATGTGAGTGGGGTTTTAAATGGATGTTTTACTTTTATTGAAATTATCTACTATTGTTTTTGGGGGATATTCTATTGTAAAGGGAAATTAGTGATTTGGAGGGAAAGGAAGGATATGTAAGACACGAGATGTTAATAATTCAAAGGGGGAGTGATAATTAATAGAATTTAATTATATAACAACATTTACTTTAATTGTACCACAAATATAATTCATTTTGAAACAAACGTGAAACAAAGAAAAACGTAAAGAAATTTTCAAACAAAGTCGCTTCGCGCGATAAACTTAAAAAACCACCTCCTTCGTGGAGGAGATCTGAATTCGGACTCTCACTCAGATCCACTCTCTCACCCTCCATTCCCTGCTCCCGACCACTTTCGAACACAATCTTCGTTATTATTGTGTCGTCGACGAGTGGCAACCCAACAATGCAGGTGTGTGCCTTTGCTAATATTTGAGTTTAAGTTCGCAATGGGATGTATATCCCAATTAATGTTTACACCCGTAATCTTTTATTTCAACAACATTCCAAAGCTCAACCGTGGGGTTTATTATGCAACATGGAGTAAAATATTTCTTGGGTCTAAAAAGATAGATACATTAACCATTATATAAGTATCATATATAATGGAAATGTACTGGCAAATTTGATGGGAAGGGTCAATGTACCTAAAAATATGTGTAAAAATTATTGTTGGCGCTCGTTAAGAGAATTTTGCAATTCGGTGGGGTTAGATATTAGGACACCTGCTTGATAGATGGGATGGAAAGGGTGGAAATTGGGCTCATCGATAGTATAGTGGTTAGTATCCCCGCCTGTCACGCGGGAGACCGGGGTTCGATTCCCCGTCAGGGAGCCTCTGGCGCAAGACTAATTGACCTTGCCCGGAAAAACATATCATCATGGAAATTTAACAAGCCGCAGGACTTACTAAATAAGGGCAAGACGGGTTCCCGGTTGTAGTGCCGATGATGATGATGAAATGGGGGAAATTAGTATTATTAATTATGTAAAAAACTTAGCCTGCATGAATCCATTAAACGCTTTAAGCGTTCTACAGATAATTAAAAAAAAACCAGAGTTGTTATTTGAATACTTTGAGTAACACATTTACTCATGTAATAAATGGGATTTCTTTAGTGTGCATTAGAGGAGATGGTGAGCTACAAGAATTAATAATGCCGTTATTCTTGGCACATTTGCCAATTTGTGACTACTGTCACACCCCACTACTTATCATATTATACTTACCGACTACCCAGGTGATGCACTTTCACCATTCGTTTGATATCAAAATCAATAACAATAAATATTCCATTGTCCCAAACATTTGCATACGAAGCCACACTCCACTCAATTCATATCTCCATCAATCCAAGATATGCAATTCATTTCTTCTTCAGAAACAATATTCACTCATCCCAATTCAATTCGCAAATCTCATTTTCAATTCGATGTAAACAAACATCCACAACGCAAGCATTCTGCAGACACAGCAAAATGCACAAGCGAACCGAACAAATTGAATCGTTTAATCGTTCGCTCAAGGTCGTCGCAATTTAGGTTACACCAACAGATGTAAACATACGGCGGCATTATCATAAAACGATTCAACGGCAGCAAACTGCCTACACATGCGGAACGGGAATTGAGTTACTGACTTCAAAGTATGGAGCAATGCTAGGAAATTGGAGCGGACGTTGGCTCCGCAAAACGTTTAAACGTTTAAATTGATTCGTGTGCAAGTTTCACAGGTAAAGCAATTAAGTAATTGGTAAAACCTATACCGAAATAGCTTTTTTGCAGAACTAAACGATTGAGCAATGACAGGCGAATAACCTCGGAATAGGTTATTCGTTGGGTATGTGGAAGTGCATCATCTGCAGTATTTACGGTTCTTTAATGGTATATAAAGTGGGTGCGATTGAGTTGTAAGAACAGAGGTAAAGTAATAAACAAGAAGGCTGCAGCCATCGAAACTGTACAGCGGGTCTTTTTGTTAATTCATAGTGAAAGACATAAATTAAAGGGATCGACATTCCCGATTGTTTAGTAAATAAAGTTCCAAAAATCAAGTGAAGTAAAGTGTTTTGTTTCAATCTCGGAAACCCAACTCAGGGAAGCCTGTCATCGAGGAGAAACCGCCCCAGAGCAGAAGGAAGCCTGGTAAAATTAAACCACACTGGGTGAGTAACATTCCAGGAACCTGCCAATATCGTAAACATGAAATAGCAGCAAATATAACGATAAATAAATGTCCAATCAAAACAAATCGCAATAAATAAATATTAAGTGTTGTATAAATAAAATACAACACTACTTAATCGCGTCGGCCTAATTGGTATCTCTTCCTTTTGCTGATCTGTTTGTTTTTTACAGTTTTCAAAATGGAGCAAAGGTTGATTCGAAATTCAATATCAACCCCACTTTCTCATATACGAAACTTAAGCATCTTTTAGCAGGTGACACATATATGCTATATAGTGATGTGGCACCGACATGGGCGCAGAGTTCTACCTCGTCCCCACCAATCACTAAAGGTCCCGGCGAATACGTAAGGACTGTGTTCGCCGCAAAACAATCGCCATAGCAGTGAAGAAAACATCAAACACAGAAGAAAGGAAACACACTAGAACACGGTTTTTATTGTTAATTATTGTTTATTGGTGGTGATTCATCGTTTACATATTGTTCTATTTTTAGGTAAAAATATTAGGTTAACTTTAGTCTGATTTGATTATTGTTTAAATGTTCTATTCTATAGTTACTTTACACTCGAAACAAAAAATTCCCTTTTTACATTAAACGCGCAGACGACTCGCAGGACTTGAACACGGTTTTTGGTGTTGACACCGTACCGGCGCCGGTACGGTGGATGGCAGGCGACCCGACCGCCTTGCTGGTTGCATTACGACTCAGCTTTGCTCCGCTCGATGCAGAGCCACTTCGCAACTGGGGTGAGTTTCCTTGAGAGAGAAAGTGTTTCTCTCGTGGTGAAAACGAGGGAGAAGGATTTCGCTGGTAAGGTCCTATGGTGGTGTGCGTGTAGTTGAATGTGAAACAAAGGATAAACGTGAATGTGAAACAAAGGATAAACGAGATGCATTGTTTAACTCATGCACGAGGTCTGAGAAACGAAGCTGACAAAAAACGGAAGATGGACAAAAGGCATTATGAGATGTACATTGCAGCTAAATAAATAAACCGCTAGTCATCCGGGAAATGGTGCTAAAAGGAAAGATGGGACGAGGGCATCATAAAAGTCTTGGGTTGATGATGCCCTTGCGTAAATAGACGCATAGCCATTAGAGAAAGGTGCTAATGGTTTGGGATATTTTATACAATGAAAATTGTATATCGTATCTTGGGTCGGTGGACGAAACGAATCCCTTGTCTGCATTTGTATATGCAGGGTAATTCTTTTGTGGCAAAGCACGAAATTGGTGATTGCTTATTAGTAGGAAAACAAATCAGGGGTTGGATATTATGCATGTTTACACGCGAAGGAATTCGGTTTATGGCACATAACGCTAGATGCGGTATTTGCTTTGCCCCTTGGACCAAGGGTGTGCTAGATATGTGCGTGCGGGAAGTTTAGGGTGCACACAAGGGATAAAATTGCTTGGCAAACAATGGTGCCGGAATAGTTTTCCTAATTATGATACATGTATGCAGACGAATTATTTTCCAGCGAATTCTACTGGTGCATTGGATGTGTAAACAGAATCTTTCAGGTATTTTCATGAAATGCGTTGAAAACATTAATGTCCTTGAGAAAGGAAATGTTTTCAGGTGCCAATGCGAATGCATTGGCGGGAAACAATGGGAGCTGGGTTGTAGTTATGGTGGGTTCTTCGGGCAAGCTTAAAAGAACCCCCACAATGTTGTTGCGTTCAATTTCCAAGAGAAAGAACAAAAAAAATTGAAAAATTTAAATACTGTCTTTGTTTAAGCTAGCCCAGCGCCAAGATGAACAATAAATATGAACATAGTCTGCTTCATAAGGAAACTTTAAAAGTCGCAATGGAATTATCAGAGTGTTAGGGTGTAATTTATGCACCAAAATCCTGAGATAGGGGGTTAGAATAACTGTAGGTCTGCTTAATATAAAAGGTGACTAAAAGTTCTATATCAATGATTTCAAAAATATTGGAGATGCTAAACCAAAACGTGGTTGTTTTGTCTGCCCAAGTCAGTTTGATGTTTTATTTCAATATGAGTGGACTTGGAATGGTTGAACTATTGTAGTGATTTTTCAGTTGGTAGATCAACATACATTATCGTAAATATGTGACACCAGCGACAATTTGGGAAACTTACGAAGTTTTCATATTTGCTTTTGCTTAGTCGTGTTGAAATATTTTTCTGTGCGGTCATTTATTGATACGCTGAAGTTCCCTAGAAGTCATATGGCAAATGTATAATATTTTATAAATCCCCATCGACACCTGTTTCCTCGAAGAACTGATTTACGGGCATACAAAGTCAGATTATAATGGCAATCTCTCCTTTCCTCCTTTCCTTTTTATCCTTTTCTATTCTTCCTGTTCGCTCTGTATCTTTTCTTATAATAGGAATATTAATAATCCTTTTAGTATGCTCATATCATAAAAAAGAAATGAAAAGCATACCCAATAGTGTGTTAAGAGTGATTGGATGGCCGCCAGAGCTCAATAAAACCCATATAGGTCGATTATCTAAACAAATTATATCATCTGCTTAGACAAACGGTCCAATCCAATTAAACAACTACTGTTTAAATAAAATATGCTCACTCAGTTCACTGATGGGGATGTTCAACCATATTTTCATAGTATCCAAGTGAGAGGAAGACAAAAAGGATGTAGACTTAGTGAATCGATACATGCACACGCTCAGCGAATTAAAAAAACAACACGTGGACGGACAACATTGCTTAGCAGTTTTGTTTTCAATCATAATAACTCGCGCTATATTCGTGTTATGTCGACGAAAACTATTTCAAACTCATTTGTTTTGGTAGCATAATCGAAAATTGAAAGTGTCTTCTCTTTATGAGGGTAGTTATCTACCAATGTTTTAGTTCCCATTAAAAAACTGATTTGTGGATCATAATAACTTCCTAAACGTGACCAAAATCGAATAGGAAACAAATCGTTTGCAGCCATAGTCACCACATACTTCGCTGTGAGTAGCCTTCATCTGAACACGCATTACAATTTACGATTTTAGTCAGCCATGCCAAGTGGCAATTTTTAATAGTCGAAATATAAAACTAGATGGCCCGCTTTGACTGGCAATCACTCTGGCCATCTCACAAATAATAAAAGTAAATAACAATGAATACCAGAAAGTTCCCATAAATAATAACCAAGAATCTAGAGTATGTGCTAATGGCTTAGATAAAGAAAAACAAACAAGACGTGAATCTACATGACCATGTAGTGGCAGCCAAGGCAGTTCAAAAATAACGAGGGATAAAAATACTTTTCCTGCGTACCCCTTTCCTACATGCTACACACAACATAAATTGGTTCGTTTAGATTGTCCCACTAAGTTACCTCTGATCATCGGAACTGAGAACTAAAATCTGCACAAGACATATTCGAGAAAATTCATTCATTTTATATTTGTGTTGCCCTTGTCGACACCATATACTTTCGAGTTTGTTTTCCCGTAACTTCCGTTCTATCCAAGCCACTGTGACCTTTGTCAACCACATCCATGTCCCAGATATATTCATACGCATTTGTAAGGACATCTTTTGAAATTTGTCATCAATCCCGAGCAATCTGTCGTTGTACGTGAGGCTGACATTTGACAAGCGAACGCTTCGAATGTTTTTCTTTTTCTGAACTTGAGTCCCTAGTTGTCGGAAATGTATATTTTTGGTTATTCTATTTTATTGTTGAGCTTTTGGTACTTGGATTTAACTAACGAATAGCCGAATTTTAGAAACAAACATTTATGTGTGCGGTGATATAAATATACGTTACTTAATCGTTGAATTGTGAATAACCTTATCAAGGGCCTTATATGGCTTTGGTATCAGACGTTGACCACAAACTATAATATATCTCACTAAGACAGTGCTAGGGGGAGGTAAACTTTTGAGTGGCTCCTGTCGGCTGTTGGATGAATTATGACATAATTAAGTGTTACGCAGAAGTTAAGTGTCTGCAATAATATGAGCTCATCTGAGCAAAGACGAATGTAGCTTTTAGAAAGATATGGTTTTGAATTTATTTCATGTAAATAACTTCCGTGGTATATTCAGTTTAATGGTATTAGATACTAAGTATTTACAACGTTAAATGAATAGACATTTTTATTGAATTTCAATTACAAAGGAGAAACTGTGGGGGTTTCTCTATTCTATATGAGAAACAACCCACAATTCCAACCACAATTCCTACCTAATTTCGACCGCCTTACAGCGCGTCAAATCAACCCCATTTCCCCCTACTTACCTATTCACCTGCAAAGCATGTTTCCACCAAGGACACATAGCTAAACTCATTGTACCACGCAGATATTGCATAAGTGAGTTTAGCTTACCTTTTTTGCCATACGGCAACTCGTCTCCATGTCGATTAGCGACAACCAAATCCAGCCGTACGAAGTTGTCGCATCATTGCAGTGCCGCTGGGGAAATTTATCAAAACATTCGATTGAATCACGTGATAATATTTCCCTAGCGTTACTTCGGCTTTTCTCCAGACACTTCATTCGCTGGGGATCTATGCTCTCTTTTTGCAGGTGAATATCATCAGCATAATTCTCCTCTCTTTCTCAGTTCTGTCTTCGTATAGATCAATGTACACTGAACTCACCATACCATTACCGAATCAGGTCAATGGGTTCCGCTCAGAACTACATTGATTCATGCACATACAACCAAATCCACCCCAAGATAATCGTAGAGCGTGTTTCTGTTCTCTCATTGTCCCGCTCTCTTCGATCATCAGTTTACCGATGTAACCTACCACACATCGAAGAACGTGGCAATGAGAGAGCAGAAGTATGTTCTCTTTTGGTTGTATCCAATTTCTTCCCTTTTCAATCAGTCGATTAACGAGATTAATAAGAGGAGGTTGTGTCGCTAACCACCGCCGCGTGTGCATGCTTATGCACACGCTTGTCCGCGAAGATTAACTGTTTTTCGGGTAACAGGCTAACGTTCCTCGAGTGCCTAAAAACATTCTACTTAATAAAAATAAAATAAAAAAACAGTGAAATTTTTCAACAAAAATAAAAATACTAATCAATTAACACTAGTTCGATTTCAAAATTTCAAAATTCAACTCGGTTTCCTTTACTCCAACCGTGTCGGATAAATGCGATTCAAAATTAAGAAAAATAAACAAAACTGTTATAACAAGGAACACCAGTGTCTTTTATTGAAGATTAACGGAATCGTCAGAGCAACATCGTTGGGGAGTTAGTGGAATACTTGCCATACGTCGGCATCAACACTTTCACCCCCACAAAACTACCAATTCAAAATTTGTCGATTAGATATCTAACACAGCGTAATGTATTTCAGCTAAAATATATTTTAATATAATATACAATACAGGACTCCGTTTTAAGGGTGGAGTTTGCGTCTTTGCGTGGTTCGATCTGGCTTGGCAGAGGACGCAGGCGTTGGAATCCAATAACTTGGACATCCTGTAGTTGAATGGTGATGCTCTGGAATTCTGTTAAATTTTTTTGTAGTCTTTACGTCTCCCCAAATGACGATCGACCAGCGACATTTTCCGAACTTCTTTCACCTACTGTCGATTGCAACCAGACCAACCACCCGACTTCTGAAATTGTCGTCCGGGGCGATTTTAATGTGCACAATTCTGACTGGTTGGTGCATTCTAACAAACCCGACGAGGCTGGGAGGCTGGTGGAGATGTTCACTGTTGACCACAATTTGACCCAACTTGTGGACGAACCTACACGAGTGCCGAATTCCCGGGCTGATTATGCGAACACCGTGGATCTGTTTTTGACATCCGAGCAGAGTATTTACCAGGTGTTCTGATATGTGATATTTCTTCTCGCTGTTACTGATCCATTTTCGTAATGGGAAACCTCCACTGATCAGCATGGTAATAAGTTGGCGTTGCATCTCCATGACTTCATCTTCTAAGTCTGCCCGTGGATACCATCGTCCACGTTGAAATTTTTCTTCGCAATGGTGAATCCAATTGGGTAGTTATCTCGTTCAACGCTGGCGAGCTGCTGAAGAGTAGGGACCCGCTAGATATGGTGCTGCGGCGGTGCCAAATGTGACTGCAGTCAGACGATATGTAGTGGTCCTATAGCGTTTGAAATAATAGGGAAGAAGAACGTGTGATTCGAACTGACGCTATGACAGTTTGAATCACCAAAAATTGTACCTAAGCGTTACCCATCAGGCTACTGGCCGATTTTCGAATTTTATTTTTAAACTCGACTATACTCCACTGATGTGAATTCTTATGTTATGGCTTGGTATACGGATCTGATGTACTTTCTTATTCGATTTTTCGTTCGGTGCTCTTCACTATTTTGCTTGTGAATTGTGTGTGTATCTGTTAGAGTCGCCACAGTCCTTCTCTCAGGGAGCTTGTCTCCTTGACCTGAAAAGGACGGGGGATCTCTTAAGACCGCTGCGGTCGCCACTGTGCTTCCGGGGCCTCCGAGAAGAGTGACAACCGATTACTGCAAAACAGACCTGAGATTCGGCCGAATCCAATAAGAATACATTTGTTTTTATATATTATATATATATATATATATATATATATATATATACATATATTTATATATATATATATATTTATATATATATATATATATTTATTGTCCTTAAACGTCGGACGCCAACCAAGACACTGATCCTCGACTACGAATTTCATCACCTTTATAAAGAGAAACAAATCGAGATCTGTATCTCGAAAATGCACAATTTCATACAAAAATCCCGATTTTGGTATCCTGAGTGAGATGCTCAGTGTTTATTTAAGATAAGAATTCAATTTCTTGAATTCTTGCGAAACTATTTCGCAGATGTGGATATGTATCTGGATTCGGTTTTCTTTTTGTTTAGTTTAGTGGAATTTTTCAGATAGAGATAACGATCTCTGAATTTTGGATTGTATTATGCCATGGGGGCAAATGTTATGCGATAAACGAATGCTTGTTGGTAGGGCTTTTTAGAGCACTACAGATACGTCTTGACTCCTTTACCTTCCACATCTCTTCACAAGACGAGTTGATAGACCGAGTGTTCCGGAGTAACCCAGATCTGCCGGTACATTGTGTTGATGTCTGTTACGAAACCAATTTTATGTTTCCTTAACCTAAGAATATGATCACAATGATTTAGATTGATTTCATTGGGATTTTTGGTTGATGCCTCTCCTTAATGCTGGGCAGCTCTTAATGAGGAATTTTTTCTTTGTAAAACATGCATGCAGCCTCGTTGATGCATTCTTTTGCGACATGCCCAGGTACATGGAGAACCAACCCACAATGCTAACCAATCTTGACCGCTAACAGCGCGTCACCTCAGCCCAACTCCCCATCTCAAACCTGCAATACACATATTCGCAACCATGCAAAACCTGCAAGCGCACCCATCCCAATATGCAACAGCACCCGTCCCCAATCCGCAATTGCATACATTCCCCAATTTCCCAAGCTGAAGTAAATGCATATTCCAATTTACAACGGAATGTTAATCATTTCCCTCAATTACATCACCTCACATACATGTTCCCAAAATTGCTTCGGTCAATTCTCTACTTAATCCTTATTCCCTCTTTACGGCCAAGCAATCTTAATTTCCCCGAAATTCATATGCCGTAACAAAACGCATATTCAAATCCACAACGGAACATTAACCATCAACACCAAATATACCAAGCCGCATACATTTCCCCGAAATGACTTCGGTTAATATTCTATCTAAACGATATCCTTTGCTTGCACCCAACCAATTGAAATTTCCCGGTATACACAACCAACGAATCAAACTTAGCTTATACGGCAAGGATTCGCTGGAACTAAATTCCTATACAGGCATAGCAACTCTTCCAAAATTCTTAGTAAGTGGCACTTTAGCTATAACCCCACTGCCACAACGCAATGAATTCTTGATTTCATGAGTCAGTCGTCCTCCATCTACCATCACGCGCGTATCGAGTCTCCTATAACCGCCGCGACCACGCGGGGGCGCGATGCCCCCGCGAGCCGAATGAAATCCGGCCCAACGTTCCCCCTTCAATTGCCACGGGTACAGCGTCGGAAATAAATGGAAGAGAAAACATTCGGGCGCAGTTCGTGAATAAAAACTAAACAACTTATGAAAAATCCTAAAATAAAATAAAAAGACCCTAACGACCGACTCAGTGTGTTTCATTTTCTCTTGCGTCTGTGGACAGTGCGCCGGCGAACAATTCCGTAGCGGGGCGATAGTGAACTGGTGCCATACGTTGGTACATCCACATCGACCCCCACAGGCTCGTTTTAGAATACGGCAGACATGACTCCTAAAAATGATGCCAGTTTTGCTCACAAATGCTGGAAATAGCAGCGACCAAAACGGAGGTGGTTCTGATGTCCAGCCACAACAAGGTAGAACAAATTAGCTAACGTGTCGGTGGATATCGAATCCATCCTCACCATAAAATATGTACAGCTTATACTGGACCACCGCATGAGTTTTAAACTTCACGTACGTTATGCGGCAACAAAAGGCAGCGACTGCGCACGTAATAGTGGAGAGACTGATGCCAAATGTGGGCGAGTCTAAAGGATCGTATAGAATAGTCCTAGCTTCTGTGAGCAGATCAATTCTCTTATATGCAGCTTCAATATGGACTAGAGCAACCACCCGTAGCTCATCCACCAACCCATGGAATCCGTCCAGTGGGAAAATACTTAGGAATAAAATAATAATTTTAGTCGCGAAACAATATCTTAAACACGCTTTTGGACAGCCTTAAAAATATAGAATATTGTTAGTGATTTTATCTCCAAGTACTTTTCTAAGCTTGTCTAATGTATTTATCACGTTGGTTTTTATTACTATTCCTACGATGACTGTTTAGGAGTATAATTCCTTCGAATTGCATTTGAAAGGTATCATTCGACATACGCCCTAATTAATCTCCAAAGCAATATTGGTAATTTATCCTGCGCAGCATAAGCGCTTGGAATACTAATATGTCCGGCATGACTAGATGAGACCAGAGCACGATGACCGTCGTTCGAAGGTAAAATTATCGGAACCTATGAATGAGGCTAAATATAGTCTTGGAAGAGGCACACATTTCAGTGCTAGGTTAATGTTGGTTCGATGCCATCCTAATCGCACAACATCTAAGGTAGTTCTGAAAATAAAAATAACTACCAATTACGTTTTCTACCTAGTGTTTATGATTGTTGTTTAGGTGACCCTACGAGGAATAAATCAGACATCTGTTAACCTCATTGGCATCTCTTATTTGATCTTAACCATTACATGAGAAGTAGAATATTTCTTTGTGAAACCTCGCTTTATCCTATTGAACACTTACTATTGAATAGTTGATATCTCAATCGAGCTTTTTTTGCGTATGCACAATTTCTGTTCTAGTCAAAAACTATATGGGATATTAAATAAAAAACGATATATTCATCCCATACCGGTTTATAAAGGTCTTCCATCATCGGTCTTCTATACTTCCTTTTTAGCTCAACATCTCCTAAAAAAAAAAACGAAAATATTATGAACCTCATAACTGGAAATGCCGAACTTTTACCTCAAGGATAATTAGAACAGAAAACCCTTCAAAATGAACTTCGCAATCAAACATGTTTTGCGCACGAAAAAGGACGAAAAAAATAAAAACAAGGGGTTAAGCCAGCCAAAAAGGCAACGGCAACCGAGTTTGGTTTGAAAGGGAAGGGTTTAAAAGTTATGCCTTAATATCTTGTACCCCTAATTTGACTAGCATCCTCCCATTTATGGAATTACTTTTTTTTCTCTTCTCATTTCAGGATATAGCTCCCTGTACAGGATACATATCTTTTGGGTGAATTGAGAAGCGGCGTTGGTTGCGGTCGTGCTTTGCACTCTACGACGAGGTAAAGAGGAAACTTTTCTGGAAAATGATTGCAGAGCGTTAGCAGGTTCCGTCAGCCCTACTTGGGTTCGCCTCGATTTAGTGGGACCGCGGTATCGTTATTAATGAGAACGTGCACGTGAATACGTTGACTGCCAGAGGATTCAGTGGTCGACCGAAGTCGATGTACTCTTATATTTCCGCGGTTAAGAGTCCTCTGTTAACTTTGTTTGTGTTTTTCGGTTTTGGTGTCCTTTTCTCTGGTGTTACCTGTGATCTTTGTAAGAAGTCTGAGGAGGAAATTTGCTTGTGATCTGACAACATTGTTAGAAAAGCACTACTTACAAAAACGAAAAGAAAAGCGTTTACCGGTGATTGTGATAATTGAGTGAAAATTGAGTGTAACTGGGCTACTAAGCTTCATCTGTAATTGCTACCGACAGGTTGGTGTGCACTGTAGATTGAATTTAAAGAGCCAACTACAGGACATCATTCCGTGGGCGTTGGAAAGAACAACAGCGTACGAAAGGAATAACTTGCATTTTCATGACTGTCATCGGTGAGGTGAACCATTGGAATTTATGATTCGGTAAGTACAGCTACATTTATATGTTACAATCCTATTCAATTTTATGAGAGGGAATGCTATTACTGATAATTTTTAAATAGGGAATAATTTTGGTGGTTTACAAAATAGCGAAAAAAACTTTACGTGGTTTATAGAAGACCCCTTGTGTGGCTATTTTGATCGGAAATAAAATTTTCGAATATTCCGCAACCTCTGTGTAGAACCTTAGAATAAACTCATAGCTAGGTTAACTTTTCGTAAAAGGCCACTAAAGATCCACGAAGTATCGGGTTTTCCAATAGAGACTTGCTAACTTTGAATTTAATTTGTGAACGCACCCTTTCACTAATCATCGAACTGTCACCGTTAATTTATTCAGTAAACTCAATATGTTCATGATACTTAAGTACACGAACGAACAACGTCTGCAAATTATAAACATTTACTACCGAAAAAAAGTTGTCAAGTTGCTATTGGAAAACCCAATATTATCCCGTTAAGCTATAGACTGCATAAGACATCCGAGAGAAAGCCTTGGCCGTCTTTTAGAAGTTGACTGAAGGACCGCTCGAAAAAGTATGTCGGTACCAATTCTGATTATGCGGTCAGATACCACCTTGGCTGCGCTTGGCCTCCGCAATATGGTAGCGAGATATCCTTGATAACATATCAGATCTTGGGGGATAGCCCTTACTAAAGTTGGGAAGATGATTTCCCCTTTCGGATATCCGGAGCGAACAATATGTATTTAATAAGAAACGAAATTGTAAACATCTCGTCTCAGTGGAATCCGATTCGTTTGTAAAGGCCTGCTGACGTTGAACTAGTGACGTTTGGAGAAATAAGAGTGCATTCATTTTTCGCTAAGTGGTCCCAGTAATATAATATTGATCAAACAAATTCACACTTGGGAAAGTGACATTCGGCTCTCAAACAAATTCTTTCACACTTTTTTGATTGTTTGGCCAGTTGTCAGTTGTAAGGTATTAAATATGCTAGTTAAAATAGAGGATGGTGGTACATGGCGTCTATGATCCCGATACTGCCGTCGAAAATGTCAGTATAATTATGAAGATGATCGAAGTAAATCATCAAATTGTTTTAAATCATCTGGATTAAAACCACAAATTACTCGATATCTGTTGTACCCAGTAAAAAAAAAAAAAAAAAAAAAAAAACAAGATAGATATAATTTCCATCTACGAAGTTTTGGCTAAATGGAACCAAACCGACTTATTCTTGAACAGATGATTGCTGGGGATGTGAAACGAATCACATAGGGCATTTTTTCTAGGCAAACGATCATGGTTAAAGTACGATGAAGTGGCTCAAACGGGTGCCAAACCAAGACTATTGGTCAGTGCGGCTTGGATATTATCTATTATCAGCTACTACCATATGTACAATCATTAAATTCGAACTTCTACTGTAAACAATTCAACGTTTCGGATCTAGTTCCGAACCGTCAGAACTGGCCAACAGGAGAAGTGTTGTGTTCCATGGGAAGTTTTGATACATCCACAGTTTTCGAATGTGTTGTGTTGGTTCATATTTCACCAGTAGCAAAATCAGCAGTATGTTTCATGGTAAAAACTAACAGTTGTACAGTAAAGCGTC